>JAJJMC010020031.1:1681489-1754943 GCA_023531435.1 Papaver californicum | reverse complement strand
TTCTATCTGTGAGAAGTTGTTTAGAAAATTGTATCTAGGCTCCCCTTTATATAAGCTTTGGTAACCTCCTTTTGATCCTTATCCAACTAGGACACCGAATCTCATTAAACTTTTCCACCTCCTTTTGATCCTTATCCAATTAGGAGACTTAACCTCCTCAAAAACCAACAAAAACCCTAATTTTCACGTCAAAGGTGAGCCCAAAACGCTTCCCTATTTCTCTTCCCGCGTAGGCCCAATAAATCCCAACAGATACCAAATCCAAGTTGGTTTACGGTTTTGCTCATAACTTCTTCATACGAACTCGGATTGACCTCATTCTTTCTCCTTTGGCTTCGTAATCCAATTTTTTACAAGATGAAAAATATAAATCTTGGAATGGACTGAGTTCTACTGGGTCATTAGAAATTCTTCCTTGTAGAGCTCAATTTCACTTCTTTCAGAGATGTAACCTAATAAAACACATAAACTACAAAAGTAATAATAATACACAGTAATTCACACAAAATATAGCAAATAAGTATAAGGAAATGATACTTAAAATATGTAAATTATGCAGTTATCATCAGTCCCCATGTCGTCTTCTTGAGCCAATAGGGATCCTATGGTTACTTCATTGAAGGCCGTGTAGAGAAGTAATGGTTTTCATGAAGTTGGAGATTTCATAACGGCTGGTGATAAAAGAAATTGTTGAATTTGGTGAAATACCTTTTGTTGTATAGATGACCAGATAAATCGCCTATTTCTTCAACATGGGTGTAAATGAAGCAACAAATTGAGCTAGTCCAGGAATAAAGCGTCGAATATATGATACATTTCCCATGAAGCTTTTAAGTTCCTTTAAGGTGCGTGGTGGTGGCATGGTGGTGATAGCCTGCGTTTTGGTCGGGTCCACCTTGATCCCTTCTGCCGTTACCAGAAATCCCAAAAACTTCCGGGAGGATACACCAAAGGCGCACTTCAGAGAGTTCATCTTCAAGTGGTATTCACAGCATCTCTCAAAGACTTGGCGTATGATATCTGCATGTGATGCTCTGGTTTTGGATTTCACTACCACATCGTCGACATAATCCTCTACTTGCTTGTGTATCATATAGTAAAATATTGTTGTCATGTCTCTTTGATAAGTAGCGGTAGCATACTTCAGTCCGAAAGGAATCACTGTGTAATAGAAGTTCCAGATAGGGGTTCAAAATGCGGTCTTCTCAGCATCGTACTCGTACATTTATATTTTATTGTAGCCGTTATAGCCATCCATGAATGATAACATTCCATGTCCACTGGTAGTCCACGAGCATATCGATGTTTGAGAGAGGGAAGTCATCTTTGGGACAGGCTTTGTTCAGGTTCCTGAAGTCTACATGGAATCTTATTTGTCTATTCTTCTTCTTGACGGGTACAACGTTATCCAACCATGTGGGGTGTTGGATAGGTTTGATGAAGCCTGCTGCTAGTAACTCCTGGATTTTGATCTTGATTTGTTCCTCGACTTTGTGTCTGAACTGTCTGAGTTCTTGCTTGACTGGTTTGGCGTCAAGAGCAACATGTAAGTGATGAGCCCTGGCATTTCTTCGTAGGTACAAGCAAAGACATCTTGATATTCTTTGAGTTTATTGATTAGCCCCACCTTTTCTTTTGGTAACAAGGCTGAGCTGATTGAAACTAGTCGTGGATTTTCTTTTGTTCCTAGATTGATAGTTTCAAGTGTGTCGGCCATAGCAGTCGTACCGTCTTGTAACTGTCGTGGTGCGTCTTGAACCTCTTCATGATATTGTTCCTCACTGTGGATGCATATCTGTTGGTGGGGAAACTCTTTATAGGCCTCCCCTGCTAATTTCTAACAGCGATTTTGAAGGTAGACTATTATTCCCCTGTTGTCGTAACTAGTCACGAAACTATTGCGTCTCTTAACAGGTTGAGGACCCATAGTAGTTTCCAGAGGGTCTGTAAGTCGCTCCCTTTGTCACGGATTTTGTAAAGAAGGTTGGTGGTTCGTCTGCTATCGATGCTCAGTCAGGAAATGGCGTGTTATATATTTTGTTGAATGGTTCAACGGCATCATCCTCTAGTTTGAAGAACTCAGCATCATATACTGGAGTGTAGGGTGATAACGACGTTGTTATGCGTATGATTTTCGCAGTTATCACTGCTTTCATGCATTGATGGTAGGTGGAAGAAACAACTTTCTTGTCATGTAACCATGGGTGCCCCAGTATTATATGGTATTTGGGCTCTTTCGTAATAACGTGGAATTTTACCTTGGATACAATAGGACCAACTTGTAAATTTAAATAAACATGGCCATAGGAATTAGTAGGGTTACCTTCGAAATCCTTCATTACTATGGGGTGTTGTATGATATGACTCTGTGGAACCTGTGCAACTTTGAGCGTCCTGAGTGTAATGATATTGGCAGATGATCCTGTGTCGATTAGGGCCCTCTTAAATTTGGTCACATGATGTGAAAGGTGACGTACAGAGATCGATTATGACCTTCTTTAGCCATCATGTCTTCCCTGGTTGTTTGACATGATTTTTCTATCTCCATTGGAGATGGGGTCAGGTGCATGTCCACGACTATGCGGTTAAGAGCAGTAAAGGTGTCGACACATTGATCCTTGTAAAAGTGAAGAAGCTCGGACAAATTTTCAATTAGAACATGGCTTCCTGGTTCATTGGTTTTTCTGTAGTGGTGAAGCTCCTAAAATTATGAGGTGGAGGATCACCAGTCGAGAAATCTATCCATGATTCAGTGGATCCTGGGTCTCGTTCGAAAATGCTACGACATCCTACTTCTTCTATTAATTTGACAAGATATGAGAATAGAGCACCTACCGTATCTTCCAGTCTCGCTAGAATTCTTTCTTGAAATTATTGTTTTTGCATTAACTCGGCCAGAGCGACTGGAGTTTCGACCACTTCTGTGGTACCGTTGGTGAGATGTGGTTAGTGGTGCCATTGACTATTGAGAGGAGTTGTGAGCATCAGCATTGGTATTGATAGGGGAAATGTTGGAATTGGAGGTAATTGAATCTGACCTAAGACCAACCATTTTTAGGTAATTGAATAACTAATTTTCAGATAGTTGAAACAAAATTGGATTCATGACCGAAAGATTGATCTTCCACTGTGGTCGCCAATTCTTTGTACACAAAAATTGGTTCTAGAAAAAAAATATACTGTAGAAGTACTTTCTTTTAATTTGGAAATCAAAATCCTACAGGGCAAGCTTAAACCACGATAGTAGTCGTTCCGCCGTGCTTCGGTCACAAGGAGAGAAAATGGGTTGATCTTAGGGGAGGGAAGCAAAGAAAGTTGAAGTAATTTGTGTGTTGAATTTTGTGTAGAGATGGAGAATAATAGAGCTTATGAGAATGGTAAGCTTGTTCTGTTTTCTGAATGGGCTAAGAAGGCTATTTATAATAGTTTGGAAACACACGCTTCCTTGTAAAGTAGTGGAGGTAGTGAAGGGATAGAGAAGTGTGAACGTGGGGTTAATGGTTTAACCAACTTGGAATCTTCGGGAAACCATTACTTCATTACTCCATTAACTTCTTTATCATGGGGTGTTTCCACACCCATGTTGTTGTAACCGCCAGACCAAAACCCCGTTTTTTATCCCCTATGTAATTGTTTTATTTTCTCGTGAGAGTTAGTGGAGTCATGGACTCAAAACATGTAAGTTTGTTATAAGATAATGGTATCGATAATTCTGAGCCAACATAGTATAGTAATGGATAGTATTGGCGTTAATAGTAAAGGGGGAGGCTTGCACCCTAGAGGAAAGAAATGAGATAGAAAGGCTTTCACCCTAGCACAAAGGAAAAAGAGGGGAAGGAGTGCACCCTAACACGGGAAAATGAGGGGAAGGCTTGCATTGTAGCCAGCGTTAGCGCTCATGCTACCATGGCGCTACATCAGCAGCGCTACCAGTAGCACTAAGCTGAAACGTTAATATTAGCTATTGCTAGTGCTACCACTAACACTTCTAGTGCTTGTTTGGTTCACACTCTGTTAGTTTTTGGCTTTTTGTCCTTTTATTGGCCTTTTGGCATATGTGTGTGCTACCCATTTGTGTTGGCAGTGTGGATATGGCTTTGCCAAGGCTAGCACTTGCTAGTTCCATGGTTAGTGCTTATGCACCACTAGCTTTGATATTTATTAATGTCGTGGCCATATTTATGTCCTGTTTAGAGTTTCTCAATTGTATAATATTTAATGTTAGCATTTATGCGTAATTATTATGTAGTGCGTACAGAACATTTTCAAGAGATTCATGTTTGGAGTTTGCAACTTGAGATAATACTTGATGCGACTCTACAATTAGATGGTATGCATCTAATTAGTGTTTTTTATTCAGATAAGGCATAGCCTCTATTATGAATATTCATAATTTTGTACAATCAGTGTGTTCTGATCAATAATGATAATTTGCATAAGCATACATGAAATAACGAATGTTTAGTTGGGTAAAGCCCTGAAATTTCTATGGCGCATATATATATGCAAAAGAGCTACAAAGCTAATTTTAGTTATGAGCTGAATATGCATTCTCAATTCTCTTGCGAAATGTAAGATAACAGTATGTATTTATAATTCTGATGCCGGGTTAGAAATTTATACATAATTATTTCATGTTTCTACAGCTAGGCGAAAAGCAATATTACAATTTTCTCCTTCTTCAAAAATCCACCAGCAATAATAATAAACCCTAGATTAGCTATAGATATGAACACAAATTGATTCATTCATACATGGAGATATTTATGGTGAATCATGAACGATAAATATGAGACAAAACTAATTTATTATTCATAGAATCATGTATTGTAAAATCCAACTATTCCCTAACCAATAATAAGAAAATTAGCTACTCATAAATTGAAGTTTACACAATTAAATTCAATAAGAAAAGAAATTGTAAACCCTAAATGTGAGAAATGTTCCCCGTGCAACCTACAAAAAGAATTAGAAGAGGTGAGGAAAGAACTAGGTGAAAACCTAGATATATATCTCTTGTTGAAGTTGTTCCGCTTTTATAGAATTTCTCTTGTAGAAACCTCGTTAGAATAGAACTCTCCTTTCCTTGTATATTTCAAAGTGAAAACTATTGTAAACCTCATACTATATGGGTCCAACATTAAAAAAAACCACTGAATGGATCATGTATGATATACTCCATACTTTAAAAAAATTATCATTATTAGGCCCAGAATTTTCAAATTTGGGGCTTAGTTTTGAATTTTTCCTAGTTGTTGATGTTATTAGTATTTTTAAATACCAGATTTACCCCTCTTATTATTTTAGAAACAGAAGAAGAAACTCATTCATTCAATTTTAGTTTCCAAATTGAATCCCAAAACCAAATCGATTGATTTTCCATTTTCAAGCCTAATTTGGAGAAGCAAAAAAAGATTGATTCCTTCATATATTTGTTCTTCATTCTCTCTGGTTCGCAAAAAAAAAAATTCTAGGGTTAGAAAGTAAAACCAAAACAGTTCTTGAGGATGAAATTTTAGTTGAAGATAAAACCAGAGGATTCACCAACAAATAGAGAAACAAAGATAAGTTCATTTCTCTCTATACATGTTTGATTAAGATGTATTTCAAGTTCAAATCATCTTTGATCTGTCACTTGAGGTGACTGATTTCAGTTTGTTGCACTTCGATTTTCAATTTGTTGAATCTTTCGATTGAAGATTTAAATTAACTTCTTATAAATCAACGATTCTCGACGAGATTCAGATTGTAGAAGCAATGAGCAGAGTTAAACCAAAATCTCCTTGCATTCTTGAAGATTTTTCGTAGATCGATAGAAAGAGTTGATGAAAATCATCACCAATAAATGAATCTGAAGATTCGTCAACAAAATGAAACCGAAAAATAAGTTTAATCTCTTTGTATTACTTTAATTAGATTGTAGTTGTTAACTTATCTTTCTTGATTTGGGATTTCAGAGAAAAAAATCAGTTTCGCAAAGCTAAGAATTATGATTTCGGTTCAAATTTATGATCTGATTTGCAATTAGAGTTCGAATTTGGGTTCATCTCATCTTTATCCCTGTTTTGAACTCAAAACTTAGGATAAATTTTCAAAATATTTTCTAGGGTTCTTTAATAAAATTTGAACTATCTCTCTACCTTTAATCTCATTCAAAAATCTAAATTCAGATTTGAAGTCTGGTTACCTAAATTTCCATTACCCATCCAATCGTTTATAATTTGATATACTTTTATTATATAACCTAATTTAAATTGATGTGAACTTGTTTTTATTCTTAATACTTGATAGATTACATCAAAGTTAATAAAAGAAAATTAGCTTTGTTTTTCTTTATTGAGATGATTATTTAGGACCAAACTCAGTGGTGGTGTGTTAGTACTGGTTATGGTGGAATATTATGTCATTAGTACTTGCATGATGACTTAAATATATGATTTGAATTTTGTCTAAGATAGTTTTTCAAGGCTACTGATGTAAATGACACTATGTGATGCGCATATGATTGTATGTATGTATGTATGTATGCATTTATGTATGTGTTTTTTTTAGGCTACTGATGATGTAGAGATGTATGTAAGGATGATACTTTGAGATGCTATTAATTTGATAAATATGGTCATGATATTTTTTATAGATGATCTCTTTCTGGTTAAGACAGTAGTATTCACATTTGTTTTGAATTCCTCCATAAAATATCTATATACATGTTGAGTACACATGCATTTTGTATGTGTACCAGTAGATTATACATGCATTTTGTATGTGTATGTATCAACATATTTTGGCAGTACGTGGTGTTGTTGTTGGAGTAGGTAGTTTACTCTTTTGATTAGTAATTGAAATATTATTATAAATAACATAGTGTACATGCTAGGTACACAAGTCATATGCATGTGTAACTGTTAATTACACATGATATATGCATGTGTAACTCCCAATTACACTAGACAGATGCATGCGTAACTCCCAGTTACACTAGACAGATGCATGCGTAACTCCCAGTTACACCTGAAAATGCATGCTAAGATAGATTATCAAGTGTCTTTATGTGATTTTTGTTGTTCTCCTTGCAATTGTTCTATATTTTGTTCATCTAGCATAATCACATGGATGTTTATTTTGTTGCATATATGCAAGCATTTTGGAATCGAGTAAGACAAGAAGGGAAGGGAACATTTCTATTATAGGATGTCGTGGCTTATTTATAGGATTTTGTTTTACATATCTAGTGTTTTAACTCGTTTATTGTGTTCAATAATAACCAATTACTATAATTAATAAACAGAGAAACTATTGTAAATGAATATTAAAGAAATACATGTATTTTCTGTATGATTCTTTTTGATGTGTAACTGCTGGGTACACACCCATATGCATGTGTAACTTCTCATTGCACATGCCATATAGATGTGTAACTTCTGGATACACATGCCATATGGATGTGTAATTTCTGGACCATGCTATATGGATGTCTAATTTCTGGATACACAAGTCATATGGATGTGTATTTTCTCATTATGCATGGCATATGGATGTGTAACTTATGGATACACATATCACATGCATTTGTAACTTCTGAGTACACGTGTTTCATGTCATATGTGCAAATGACAAGTACACATCCCATATATTGGTGGTGGTGGTTGGAGGTGGTCGGCGGCGGTGGTGGTTGGTAGTGATTGGTAGCTGGCGGTGTTGGTGGTTGGTAGTGGTTGGTAGTGGTTGGAGGTTGGCGGCGGCGGTGGTGGTGGTGGTAGCTGGCAGTGTTGGTAGTTGGTAGTGGTCGTAGGTGGTGGTGGTCATGGTTGTTGGTTGTGGTTGTGGTTGTGGGCGATGGTGATGGTCAAAGGTGGTGGTCGTGGTTGGTGGTGGGCGGAGATGGTGACGATTGGTAGTGTCGATGGTGGTGGTCTGAGGTGGTGGTGGTTGACGATGGTTGTGGGCGGTGGTGGTGGTGGGAGGAGGTGGTGGTGGGTGGTGATTGATGATGGTGCATGACGCTGGTTGGTGGTGGTTGGTGGTGGTGGTGGTGGTAGGAGGAGGTGGTAGTGAGGACATCATTTTACCATATTTTAATAATTTGGGCTTGAATTTAAATTTTTCAATTAGGGGCTTGACAATATGTATAAGGGTATGAATATCTTTTTATAATTTGAGGCCTAAATTTAAATTTCTTTTAATTAAGGGCTTGAATTATAGGTAGCGCCTCAGCCTAATTTCCCTTTATCCAATTTCCACAAAAAAAATTGCTTCCAACGGGTCGGATAAGACCCAAACCATATTTCCTTTCAAATTTCTCAAATACAGCAGCACAAACCTCAGACCTAATTCTTTCTTCACTGTTTGGTTTCTCGGCAACAAACTCCACCAACATTTCCACCGTAACCTCCTTCCGATTGGAAAACCCCATCTCTTATTCCATCTTCTTCTCTTCAATGCTCGATTCCATCAGTATACTCGAACCCATTACAGACTCGATTCCACTTTCTTCTGTCTCAATCTTCATTCTTGGTTGTTTCTTGCTTCGAACCCTTCCTTCATAAACTATCTTAACTCTCTCCCTCACTCGAACCTATCAACTAGCGACCACCAGACTCACTAGCCGGCGAGAATGGACCTAATAGCAGTTATACCTTTTTGGTTCAGTGAAAAGAAAGAAAACGTTGTTGTTGTTCGTTTGAATGGAGAAGGTGGCCCTGAATAAATTGACTAACCTGCCTTTATAAACAAGCATTTGACTCCCTTTAGCACACCTTTATAAGATAGTGGTTTCCCTCTAGTAATGCTCTGTTTTTGACACATTATAAGCTTCTAGCCTCACTAACTTTGAGTCTATCATTACCAAACGTCTCCAAATAACGCCTCGAGCTCCTAATTCTTTTCTTTCACTTTATGTGACTCCAAAGTACCTAGAAACCCAAAAAAAATGTGAAATACATAATTTACAAGAAAAGCAGCAAAGAAAGTATAAACAATAGATATTAATTAAGGTGTTTTAGACACCTATCAATATATCAATCAAAAACCTAATTAAGAGAAATGAGTTGATAAAGAATTACCTCGCCATATCTGTTGTAACGCTGCTATCGACTATGTTTAGTTTGTAATACTGGGGTTTAGTTAGGTTTTAGGTTTTAGTTTATGATTGAAATGATTTGAGTAGGCCTCAGTTCTAGGAGTATTAGGTTTAGAATTAGATTTTAATAGTGAGTGTAAGTTAGTACTTTTATCTAGTTTAGACACCCCATATCCCTAATAATTTTTTGTAGGACCCAATCTAGCTAAATTACTTTTTGAGTCAAACTGATTTTGGACAAGCGGTCCATTTTTTGTCCAAAAAAATGTTAATTCACTTACAATAAAGTTTGAGTCATAGATTATAAATATATATTTTGGATCGCAAAATAAATTTTGTAGATGCCAAATTAAGTCATTAAGGGCATCCACAGTGGGACGAGGGAACCCAAAGACTAAAGAGTAAAATTTTTACTCTTTGGTCCGGCCCAAAAACAGCGGCCCAGAGACTAAAATGATCGGGCGGTGCTCCAGTATAACGCATGTTGTTGGGCGGCTTTCTAGCATAACGCTTGTTGAGACGGACGGTTGTCTAGCTGAACGCTTGATGTGGGGCGGGAGCAAAAATAACGTCTGATGATGGACGGCCTCCTAGGACCACGCCCAAGAGACGGGCGGACCACTAGACAAACGCCTGATGGGGAGGTGTGACAGCATTACACCTGATCGATTCATCCCTTGTGCGAGAGAAGCGTGTGACATGAAATGGACGAGCGGTGTCCTAGCACCACGCCTACGATTCCAAGCGAATTGCTAACGCCTCGCCCATCTTCTCTTCCTTCTTCTTCATCCGCAACTTCCATTTTTTCTCTTGAACCCTAATCTTTTGTAGTGCAACCCTCTTCCACATCCTTCTCTTGTGAACCCTATTCTTCACTAACGATCCCCCAAAGACCCGCCTACGTATTTGAGACTCCGCTCAATCTTTTTTCAAACATCCAAGCGGTATTAGCAATCAAGGTAATTTTTTTTAATTTTTGTAAATTATATTTGTTTTGTAAATTAAATTTAGATTATGTTTATTATTATGTTTTGTTAATTAAATTGGTTTATATATGTTCAATGATTAGACATGTGATTATGAAATAGAGATATTTAGGTTTTAGAAATTGTAATTATGGGATTGGGATAATTTTTAGGGTTTATGGATGTTGTAAATTGCGTATAAAAAATTGATGATAATTTGTTGAATTGAAGATATAATTGATTAAGTTGTTGTTTAATTTGAGTTGGGTTGTGGTTAATTTTATGATGAATTGACTAGATTGTCTTGAGAATTTGGGAATTAGGAATGTTTATGTTTTAAAACCTATGTGTATGGAATTATATAATTGGGGAATTTTGATGATTTTTGGTACAATTGAGGCTTTGATATTGGAGTATTTTGTGAATGATGAATTTTGTTCAAGAATGTTTTATTTTTGTATGTTGGTACTTATGATTATCTAATTAGATAACTACTTTTGTAATTATGAAATTATTATGTTTTTCCTTGATTTATTGATTAATGTAGATTTTTATCCTTGTGCATTGTGAGGATTACTCTTGATTTTCAATGTTGTATGAACTGTTTGGCCAGATGTCGAGCAGTTTGACGTCCAGATTCGTTGGTCGAAAGAAGAGGGCCAAGAAGACTAAAATTGCCTTGGATTCAGATGAAGACCGTATTACTGAAGAAAGGGTAGAGGTTCCCAGGTTGGATAACTATACAGTTGTGCAAGATACTGAGGGTCACGCCTCCCACCAATATTACGTATTCAAGCGACGCCGAATTCAAGTTTTCACATCGTGGTTCCCTCAAATCGGTCCTTCATACCTATGCAGGTATTGTTAAACATAGCCGTAGGGTCAAATATATTATTGAAAAGGGAGGATGGGACCGATTACTTACCATGGATGTAGTAGATTCATCGCATGCACTTATTGACTACATTGTTGAGCGTTTTTGGGATACCACAAACACTTTTCACTTCTCGTTTGGTGAGCTTGGGTTCACACCCCTTGATTGGGTAATGTTGACTGAACTTAGTATTGGTATTGGTAGTCCTATTCCGTATGACTCAGGGAAGTTCCAATTTGAATATGTCCGAGCGCATATTTTTCTTGAAATTAAAGATAGTGAGGTTTGTAGAAGAGATTATATTCCCAACCACTGGGTTTCAGATGCAATTAAAATTGCATTTTTGAGCACATATTTTGATCCACAAACGTTGGTTGCGGCTAACGATGATAGCATACTTGCTGATAGAGTGACCAGAGCCTTCTATATGTATGTTTTGGTTCAATTCTTCTTTTCTAATGCAAAAACCTATATTGATGTTGGATGGTTAGATGTTTTTGAGGATCTAAATTCAGTTAACGATTATGAATGGGGTAGTGCTGCATTTTTGAAATTGTATTCCGGTCTCGCCGCATCTGGAAGGGGACAAAAGTCATTGGCCGGACCCTTACAAATATTGGAGGTAAATTTCTTAGTCTTATTTATTATTCTTTTTAAAAAAAAATGTTTCTTAGTTATTTATTCCATTGGTTGTCATGACATTCTAGTTTTGGGGTACGAATATCTGGGCATTTGTCGGCCAAAGAACCCAACGCCTGAAAGTGAATCAATGTGGCCTAGATGTTCTCGGTGGACGGGAACACGGAGGAAGAATATTGATATTGTTCGTTCAATGACTTCTCTGAATCAGTTGTCTGTAGACGATGTGACCTGGCAACCGTGGGAATCTGCGATCATGGTCCTGGATTTTGAAATTGGACGGAAAGGAATAGAGCTCTCAGAGAAAAGGGTTATATTCTCTCGGCTAGGTACCGTGAGTTTATAATTTATTTCCATTGGAATGTTATTTATTTTCTTTGAATTGTAATTGTAATTTTCGGTTAATTGATTGGTTTATTTGTTTATTGTAATTTTGTTTTCAAAGAATAACATGTATCTCGGAGATCGGTGTTGGAGGCAGTACCATCAAATATGGGGCGTTCCTAGCAACCCGCCTAATCGTATTTCCAACTTGAGCAACGACGATGCTGAGGAGATGAGCGAAAACTGTCTGCTCCCTGCAAGTGAATTAGTACGTCTCGTTAACTATAATCTTTATATGGAGTATTTGCGACATGTAACTAACCTGCAGAAATATGCCACCAAAGTCGATTGGGAGGTTGAAACGTACGGTTATGCTGGTGACCGTATTAAACACAACATCCAACGTCCTCGCGAACATGTACCCATTCCGCCTCAACAACAATTATCATACGTAAGTATACAACAAACCACTGTAAATTTGATTTTAGTATATAGTAATGGTTGAGAATTTGATTTTAATTTTTTCATAACAGGTCGAGGCTTATGGTTTAGTTCAAGATTATGCTGATTTTACGCAAGAGTTTCATAACTTTAAGTTAAATGAAACTAAGGAGAGGATGGACTTTTTCATGGCCAAAGATGCAGAAATACGGGGTCTACAAAATGATGTGAGCATGTTGAACTCACAGCTTTCCCATTTTCGTCATCAACAACCACCCATTGGGTTTGGCACGTATGCTCAAAATATGCCACCACCGATGTGGAACACCATGGGTCAGGGATCGTCATCAACAATGCAATCAATTAACTATAATTCCAGACCCCACTTTCCTCCGTTTATGCCCCCGCGCTCGGCGTCCGAGAATCAAGATACGGAAGAGTAGTAATTCATTAGCATTGAATTATTAGTTGAACAGAAAACTTTTTCTTTTGTCAGATTTGAATTGTCTTTTCAAATTACTTTTCTTACATTATCATTGTCTTTTACCTGCTTTTTGTTGTCATCTCCTAAGATATTTATAATCTTTTCTTTTGTCCTTTATATCTGTTTTGTATTGTCAATTCAAAACTCTGTTTTTTTTCCTTTGTCGTTTTGGTCATTTGGTATTGTCTTGTCAACCGACATTTCATATCTCTGATGCGTCTGTTCACCCCACTTTTCTCAAATCTGTTTTTATATTAAAATACCAACCGTGTTTGGTCATATCAAAACTCAAAATCTTATCTTAATTGCCTATAAATTAAACACTCGATTCTCAAATTATACAAACCAAAAATAAAAACATCAAAAAGAAAATGGCATACTATCAAAATAACAATCAGTACTATGGTTCTTGTTCTTTTATTCCTCCTCCTCATTATTCTTCTTTTTTTTTTCTTCTTTTTTTTCTTTCTTCATCGTGTGATGATGATAACAATAGTTTGTACTCATCAGACGAAGGTTTACTTGCATTGAGCCAAAATAACCAAGCAGTCACTGCGGGATTCACTGTTTCAAGTATGAACTGGCCACATACTCGTATGATAATACCAAGACAGCGTGAGGACGGTGTAAAACTTCTATGGAAAGATTACTTTTGCAGAAACCCGACGTTTCCTCCTCATGTATTTCGTAGAAGATTTAGAATGCGACGAGAATTATTCAACCGTATATTGGGAGATGTCGTAGCTGTAAATAATTATTTTGTTCAAAAAAAAGATGTTTGTGGTGTTCTTGGATTAACCCCTCAGCAAAAAATTACTGCAGCAATAAGAATGTTAGCTTACGGATGTGCGGAAGATGCAATAGATGAGTATTTACGGATCGGAGAAACCACAGTATTGGAAGCAACTCGTAGGTTTTGTAAGACGATAGTGCATCTGTACGAGAAAGAATATTTGCACACACCAACTAAGCGTGATGTTGAACTGCTTCTTGATGAGAACAAGGATAGGGGATTTCCGGGGATGCTGGGTAGTGTTGATTGCATGCACTGGAAATGGGATAAATGCCCATCAGCTGAATCAGGTGCTTACACTGCGTACAAAGTTAGTGAAAGTATTATCCTGGAGGCAGTGGTGTCATATGATCTGTGGTTTTGGCATGCATTTTTTGGTATGCCTGGTTCTAACAATGATATAAATGTGATGAACCGTTCTTATATTTTCAAAAATCTTATCAACGGGAAAACACCGGCTGTGAACTTTGTCGTCAACGGACATCAGTACGATATGGGGTATTATATTAGTGATGGAATATGCCCAGAGATAGCTACTATTGTTATGTCGATTAAACACCCAGATTCCCAGAAGAAACAAAAATTTTCTGCTATGCAAGAGGGTTGCCGAAAAGATGTAGAACGAGGTTTCGGCGTACTGCAAAATCAATTTGCAATCATCAAGCAACCTGCACGAATGTGGAATCCTGACATACTAGCATATACAATGAAAACTGTAATCATTCTACATAATATGATAGTGGAGGATGAGCGTTCACCCGGTGATTAGCCGCATGAGTATGATCAACGCAGCCACGGTGCACAGGTAAATATTTCTAGACACAACACTGCTGAACTTTCGAGAATAAGAGTGGACCAACGTCGACGTGCAGTATTCGACAAAGGTACTCATATTCGTTTGCGAAATAACTTGATTGAACACTTATGGTCAGATTTTGGTGAGGAATAAAAATTTGTAAATCCTCTGGATAGGTTTTGTGGGTAAATCTCTTGTAAACCCGCCCGAGACACAACTCGGCCGCTAGGGGTACCTAGGGGTTTAAAGGCTTGCTGCATATGATAAGTGCAGCTGCGATGCCTGCGAAAATGAGTTTAGCTCTATTTATTAGCTCATGTATTATCAATATATTTTAATAGATGGCCACATTTCATTAGTTAATTGCTTTTGTAAAACAACTGAACGTAAAATCATTTCATTGAATCGAAAAGGCATACATCGCGTAACATTAAAGGAAATGAAATAAAATAATTAAGTAGATTACACTTAAACACTTAAGAAAACCTATTATCAAACCTTCAACGGGTCGTATGACGCCCGGGATGACGTTCTTCACATCTTCGGAGAATAATCAACACAAAAGGATTGTATTCTTCCATCACCCTTAGGATCTCGAAATAAGGTTGGTACCTGAAATCTGAACCTTTCCATCTTCTCCATTCCTCCAGAGATCTGGCAACAACTTCATCATCAGTTTTATTCCTAATTCTTCTTTCATTCACCTTAGTGGTTAGAAGAAAATTCTAGTAATGCCCTTGTGATTTCCATATATTGACAAAAAAGGACTGCTATGTTCCGGTTATTGGGTTACCGGTTTCATTACAAAAGTTAGCATGGATATGTTCTAACCATTCCATGTTCATTGAACCATTCATCCGACGTTCATGACCCCTTGCTGGATAATGTAATACTATGTTTCGACATAGGGATAAATCTTCCTCTACGGTAGAATTCTCTACATTAAGCCTAAAATTTTTTCGGAATCCATAATTATGAAAACGAAAGATTATAAATTTTCTATGAAATGTTAAAGCTTTGGATTTGAAATGGGAAAAAGAGATATAAATTCATTTATTTATAGGTGTATCAGAATACAAATTATAGTCATTGATCAACGGTAATAATTCAGTACGGTAACAAAACGATAACAAAATCAGGCAAATTAGCCAGGCGAACGCCTAGGGGCGCGCCTAGAACTTAGCGGACGCCTAGACGTACGCTCCATATGGGGCGATGCCTTAGCATGACGTTTAGATATGGGCAGTATCCTAGGGTTACGCTCCAATAGGGCGGTACTCCAGCGTTACGCCTGTTAGTGGGCGTGATCCTAGACGCTCGCTTCATCAGGCGTAGTCCTAGGTTAACGCTTGATCAGGAGGAGATTTGGTTACCGCCCATGTTTTCAACGCCTGGCATCAAGCGGTTCACTACACATCCGATTACCATCAGGCGGACGCCTATGCCACCGCTCGAATAAACCAAGTTTAGTCCAGAAAGACTAGATTTACTCAGCAACGGTGTATATTCGGGACTAAATACTATCTATGATCGTCCCGTTGTGTCTCTCATTTCCGGACTAAAGACTACTTCTACTCTTTAGTCCGTGAAATGGTCCAACCATTGTGGACGCTCTAAGTAAGTAGTGAGTTGGATATCCAATTTGGAAAAATAAAAGATGTTGGGCTCATGTGAAAGATTTTTGGCCCTTTAAATAGACTTTGGAGTCACATGGTAAATATTAGGGTTGTCAATGGGTACCCTAATACCTGGACCCGACCCGGAACAGGATGAATCGAGTCCGGTCCGGGTCCCAAATCTGGACCCATTAGTGAATTTGGGCCCTAACGGGTAGGAACCGAATAGACCCATAGTAAACGGTTCCAACCGGGTCCTACCCGTCGGGTACCCGCGGGTAATCGGGTAGCTACTGTAGAGGGTAATTTTATAAAATCATATAACAAAATTAGGTCATATATATAGAAAAACCAGATCTCATTCACTTCACCACCTCCACCTGTTCACTGTTACTGCTGAAGGAACTAAATACACAATGAATCCCATCACCATCTCAATCTAGTTTTCTATCATTATTTTCTCAATTTTTTGATTTACAAACAGAAAAAAGAAATCAAGTTTTAGGGTTTTGAGATTTTTTTATTAATAAGATGAGAGGATTACAATTGCTACAATTGATTTTGGGGTTTTTGGCTTGTTTGAGTATATATGTGAAAGCAGAGGATCCTTACAAACTCTTTACATGGACTGTTACTTATGGAAACCTTGCACCTCTTGGTGTTTCTCAACATGTTTGTTTATTTCTATCAAACTTCCAGTTCTGATTTCAGCATTATATTTTGGTTTTTAGAACACTTTGTGATTTCTTATACTTTCTTTGTTTGTGGTTATTAGTTTATTCTTATCAACGGACAATTTCCTGGTCCAAGGCTGGATGTTGTCACCAATGATAACATGATCATCAATGTCATTAACAAGCTAGATGAACCCTTTCTCATAACCTGGTCAGTAATTCTTTCTCTACTTAGAATATGGATTCATACAAATTTATATTCTCTTAATCAAGATCTGCGATGTACCCAAATGTCAGTTTGGTTTATCCAAGTATCAATGTATCTTGTTTGGTTGATTAAAAATTATGGAAACCGAAACTAATAACATTGTGAACACAGGAATGGTATTAAGCAAAGGACTTCTCAGAGCGTTCCATGGTAGTGATTCTTACTATGTAGTGATGTTGTATCCATGGTAGTGATTCTTACTATGTTACTTGTGTTGAGATTTTTCAGAGCGTACATATGAATCCGAAACCTTTTTTGAACAATCTTACTGGGAAGACGTCATGGTCAAGCTCAAATGGGGAATGGAGTACAAATGTACTTTTTTTCTTGAGTTTATGTAATTGGAAGCTTTTCTATAAAGATGAATATCATTTGTATGTATATCTGTTTGAGGCAATAGTAATTTTTTCTTGTTTCGGTAGATTCATACATGAACTTACAGGTATACTTTTGATGGTCTTTTAATTTGTTGGCATTTGTTGTTGTTGTTGTTGTTTTTCTTTTTCTAGTTGTTTGAGTTCGCATACTAACTATTAAACTATCTGCATAACTCAACTACAGCTTGCCAATACTGAAGAATACATTGATGGACAGTTTACTGGAAATCTTGGAGAGATCCTCATAAGGTAAAGGTCTACACCCAATTGGAAGCAAAATTAGTTCTGTGTATTAGTTCAAAACGACTCCATAGCTTACATCAGGTAGGTTCGTGGGTTGATTCTGTCTGCCCAAAAAATGCGAATTCAAGTTGCGTTGATTCCACTGGGGGCTGAACTTGGCTGCGTTTATGTATACCTTAACTATGTACTGTAATTTTTATAACTTTTGTTTTTGAGTTATGCTAAGATAGGAAATGGGTACTATGTACTGTAATTTTTCTAACTGTGTATGCTTACTAAAATGAGTCGTCTTTTAGAACCTAACTACCCGGACGCGATAGTTATCCGTTGTTTTAATAGGATCCGGTTCTGGGTCCATAGAATTAGGAACCGGCCCCGAAACAGGTAGGACCCGAAACCGTCTAAAATATTAGGATCTGGGTCCGGATCCTATGATACCCGGGAGGATTTGGATTTATTGACATCCCTAGTAAACATTGATTCACGATGCAAATTTTGTGTAGCAAGAAAGAATTTGGATAATAATAGACTTCGGGTCGTGTGGTAAAAAACAATTGTGTTTGAAGCAGATTTAAAATTACATGGCTCATTTTTGTTGACGCCGCAACAATTTGGGCCCCAATGTCACATTTTAGATTCCGAATCTTTACAGAAATCTGATCAACATCGTCATTAGTTGGGGATAGAGTTTTATGGTTTCTCCTTTATAGATTTGATGGAGACATCTAGTCCCTTCCCTAGGGCATTTGCATTCTTAAATAGATCCGAAACAAAACTACACAGACAAACGAGTATGATGGTTGGTACCAGCCAAAAGACCCTAGATAAATGTTATGTTCCTTTGTACATGTGGAGTTGAATTAGCACTTCCCAGTTCCCCCAATAAATGAAAACAGCTTTCAAATTAATACAATAAAAGAATAGATAAACAAAAAATGGAAAGTTAGCTTGGTCGCCAAGGGGTTCATGAACCTCAGTTTTTTTTTTTTGGCAAGCTAGGAGTAGAATATAATTTGAATATATAGTTGAAACATGTATACTTAGTTAGCACGTATTAATGTTTTTTTCTTAAAGTCAAAACTCAAACTCAATCATATAAAAGTCATTTATCTCAATAATTCAATGACAGGCCTAGAATTAGCAATACTTATGAATTTACTTCTTTTCAACTTTTGTTCACATCCTACTTAAGTTGTTTGGGTCTAGAGTAGTTCTGGGTACGAAAAAAGTTTGGGACGGTAAACGTATGAGTATTATTCGTTTTGACGGAATGTAAATCTGGTTCACTATTCAGTTAACGATTCGTGATTTAGGAATAATTCGGAACGACATACGTACATATATAATTCGTTTTAGATATATGAATTCGGCACATAAAATTCGACATATATTAACCTATATAAAAGATATTTTTAACATAACCTCACCTTATGTACTTTAATTTAATGATTTAAATGAACTATACATATGATATATGCAATACAATCAGTAAATAACATGATATATGACTTGATTGGTTATGTAAGATTTTAAAAATAAAAAATATGATAGAAAATGGTAATTTGATGATAACGTGGTAAAGTATTATACGGATGTATAATTCGATAATTTATAAACATGTATAAAATTCGTTTTAGGATGGAAATTCGTAAAATTAAATCGGGATCACAAATATACAGGTAATACGGACGGATTCGAACAATATACAGTATAATTCGTAAATTTACTAACCAGGTATAGACAAGGTGGATAGAGGTTAGAAATTTGAGTTTCTGTTCTACAATCAAAAATACTTTGTATACGCTGGATTTCTACATCGAAATTCACACCATTATGTGTGCACTACTCATTGGCTACACATTTACTTTAATTTAAGATTCGTAGTGTTCAAAAGAATTCACCGTTTCCATAAAATTTAGACGGTATCAAGAAAATAACTATTTAAATTATATCTAAACATCTTATCTTTTATGATTTTCAGGTTTAATTTACACCTTTTTTTAAGCTTTTTAGGTTTAATTTATACTTTTATATGACAGAGTTGTAATTCCACATTGGTGGTTGTAATGGTTATGCGAACTTTATAAATTTAAAATATAATCAGCCAAGTCCAAGCGGGGAACAGAAAAGATTTTCCCTAATATTGACCCTTCTGGATTCTCTAACTCTAATTGTACTTGTATTGTTAAACAATCAGCAAATCCAAATATTCTCATGGAGCAGTCTGTTTCTTTATTAGTTGTTCATATATTAATGTAATAATTAGATCTTAATACCATTGATTAAACAAAACACATGGTCTTAAGTAGGAGTAACAATTACTTGCTAATTAAGGTTTATCATCGAGATCTCTCTTCATAGACTAAAATATTTTTTTACTTTTCTTTCCCATTACCCAAAAAAACATCCCTGGAGGCCAGGACTAGTCAAAGTAGGCAATATAGAGCAAACCATTAAAATTATAATAGTGAATAAGTGATATTACTAAAATAGCAAATAATCTACCTATTCTCTATAGTTTAACTAATTAGCTTAGATAATAGCTCTAAAACTTAAGGATTAAATATATATTACAAAATTCTCTACATAATCTTTAAAAATGTACGAGATTATTAAATTTCACGGAGGATTACCTATTATACATCAATCAACATTCTATAACAGTCATACACTCATACTAATCTCTAAATAAGATAGTTTAGTCAAATTTACATCTCTGGTATGTCATATGGCATACTAGTTATTGCCAATATTTAGCACCCACACGCATATGTTTTCTCTCTTTTCTGTGAAAATGATTTGACTTTATACTACAGCATATATGTACATAGATGTTCAAGGATAAAGTCTGTTTTTCAACGGATATGAATGAACAATATGATATGACGTAAGGCATGACCTCAATTTAACAGATGATAGAAAGAGAAAAAGAAAGGGTTCGTTTGTTAAGCATGCAACTTCCTTCCTACTTACTTTGTGGGTACTTTTTTGGAGTCCAAGCTTAATTATTATTTTTCTTTTTGTTTTCTCATCGAAGGAATCCAGTGTTTAATAAATGGACAAATAAACGAATAACATAACAAGATGCTTCGTCGAAGAGTGTTGTCTTCCACTCTTGCTCTTTCCTATATTTTTGCACTTTTCAAATGGAAAAATGGGTGTCCTAATTGTGCGCTAGTTCTAAATGTACGGCACATTAAAACTTTCCTAAAATGTTTATCTTCCGATTGATGCATTTCTAGTGAGTCCAATGATTTTTGTGAAAGACCTCCCATTCTCAAAATGATTCACCAGCACTGTCTATTTGAGCATATAGTCTTGCGAATGCTGGAAGAGGCAGAGGCTGTACGTTTAAAACCTTTGATATTTTTACTTCTAAGAATATTTTAGTGGGAGTTGGTATGTTGACTAATATACCTGTTTATGTGGCTTGGTAAACTTAATTCTTCATAGTGGAAAAATTGATAAATTAATCAAATGGACCCAATTTTTATATAAACAAATATTTTTTTAATCGATGGGATCTATTTTTTATACAAATAAATAATTTTTTAGTTAAGTAGGATTGCTTTCTATTTTTAAAATCAATATATATATATATATAATAATAATAAATTAAAATAACTAACTTAACTAAATTTAATATAAAAAAACCATTTTACTCGGTCTATGTTGAGAAGATCGTCTCAACTTGGGACGATGCTCGGTGCAAGTTGAGCAGCTCGACTCCAGTTGAATCGATCGTCTCAGGTTGATTCGATTGACTCAACTTGAGCCTCGGTTGGCAAACTCCTACAAATTTTTGTTTGCCTAGCCATTTTTTATATTTGTTCATCCCACCGTGGGATGGTAATTGATAAATTAGTCAATATATCCAACCCCACTGACTTTGCTCTAAAAAACTGCTTATTAACAAATTTAGGTTTTCTACAAAATCGACACATTAAATGCAAAAAAGATTAAGATCAGAAAATGAACGAAACTCAAGAAATGGATAATAATATAGAGAATAATACAAAAGAAATAGGGAATTCTAGAAGCATACAAACTACAAGCGGTCCGTCTAGGGATGGACCAGGGGGTGATCCAAAAACGGTCCAATCTCCTCCACCACTAAAATCAATAGAAAATGAGGATTTAAAATTTAAATAAGACCTTCAAAAAAGTTTTGAATGGTTGGATTTAAATATGATCGCCATACAACCAAAAAAACCAACGCAAAAACAGACTCTCACATAAATAAGATCCAGATGGCTCCAAAAAACCCTCTACCAATCCTGGGGAGATAAGACCCAAAATAATCCACCCATATAAGAATCGGTTTTTTATTTGTCGATTTTTTTTAAGTTTTTAATTAGTATTGTTGGGCATAAATTTACTAGTCCATATTTAGACCATAAAAATTGGTCAACGATTAGCTTTCTAGAACTACATATACTTAAACCAAGCCTGCCTAGATGCATGGCTGTAGTGCTGTACAAACTACAGAGAAAAGTACAAAGAAGTTCCAATAGAAAAGGATCTTATAACTGATAATCATCGTCGTTCATCACTTGCATGACAAAATGAAAACCTTAAACTATTCATTTATTTATCAAATTTCAAGATCATCCATGACTTTTTTGACTATTATATTTATAAAAAGGAAATAAATAGTATACTTATATAGTACATAATTTAATAATGCAACTGAATCATAACCTAACACATTAATTAACAGCAAAACATATTTTGGTACTTGGGTTAAAAAGTTAAATACTACTATATCTATAAATGTCTATAGTAATACTGTAATAGTACAATCAACTCATGTGCAACTTTATACACCTCCACTAAACTAAGGGTACATATTCCTCCTATTATTATTGGTTTATACCTGACCCAAGTTATTTGTTTTTATATTCTAAAAATAATAATAGTACATTAGAATTTAGAGAAACAAAATTAAAATCATAACCCTAATTATTATGTTTATTTATACATCTCTGTCCTTTTTTCTATATGATCAAGTTTAAGGCCCAGTTATTAACAGGGTTAATGACTATCCAAGATATGATTCATCATTTATCGGGAGAAATGTCGACAATAGAAATAGCAACATCAACAATACTAGTAACTTATTAAAAAAAATCTTGACAGTTGAAACGTGGTAAAAAAATAACAACATCATCAAATTATCAATTTCTAGAAGAACCCATATAACCATTTTCTATACTTCTCGGTATGTCTCTTTATACTAGTGTGTTATCTGCTGTCCATTTTTGTTTATAAAAAATTGAAACCAATGAATACGATAGTAAAAGAAAAAAAACCAAGAATCACAGAATGCCAATTCACTGTTTGTATTACTGACTCAAAAATTCTCTTTAAAAAACAAAGGTTTTCTTAGATTTTCATCTGCACAGTTTCGGGATGATTTTTTTTTTTGAACAGTAAGGAAAAATGAATTGCTCAAAAAAAAGAAGAGAGGATTATAAGAGGCTTATATCACCCTCAAGATTACAAGAAGAAAAAAAGAAAGAAAAACAAAGAAAAATAAGGAAGTAACAGACTATTCTTTGACTTATAAATGATCAAAATAAAGCTTTGGCCAATTTGTCATAACCGCCTTGAAGTTTGGAGATTCTAAATCTCTAAACACCAAACACCAAGTGAAAAGGAGATATTTAATTTTATGCTGAATAGCTATCTCAGTATTTTCCTTGCCTGTAAAGTCCCTAACATTTCTTTCCAACCAGATACTCCATATAATTTCCATAGAAATTATGCTCCAAATTTGTGATTATTGCTTAGAACTTGAAGAAATGTTCCAAGATAATAAAAAGGTGAAGAAGTCATCTAGCATTGTAAAGAAAGTCAACTTCTCCTTGAAATGATGCCAAAGCTTTGAAGCAAAGCCACAATGTAAAAATAAATGGTTAACAGATTCATCCTTGTCACAAAAGAGACATATGTGTGAAACATTGATGCCTCTTCTGCTTAGCATATCTCTAGTAGGTAAACTGTTGTGTGCAATAGTCCATAAAAAGAACTTACTTTTTGGTGGTAGCTTTTGTTTCCAAATGTAAGAGAAGATATGAGCCTGACTTTCATCTGGAGATATAGACATTAGAGAGTTATATGTGGATTTCACAGAAAACTGACCTTGTTGACCAACTGACCAGAGAATAAGATCACCTGCATCTTTGTTGACAGTAATTGAAGTCAAACATCCTTGCAATTCAGTAAATTCTCTTCTAGCAGCTGCACTTAATCTTCTTGGTACCTCCAAGCTCCAAGAAGCATCTTCTTGATGTCTCGGGAGGATGTTGTTAATGATAACTTGGTTTTTCTAAAGGGTATGAATTAGTTAATGGAGAAGGTTTAGTTGGAGACTTGTGAGAAGAACAATAGAGATTTGTAATTAAGATAAATGAACCAAAGGGTTAAGAGCTTCTCCAATGGTTAATGTGAGTGTTTCATACGTGGCACGCCATACAAGACATCCTCTAGAAGTATAGGTTCTATATAGAGTTACACTTTACCTAAATATGAGGAGTAGAAAATAAATAATCCAAATTTGTACACCCCTTGTGAACCGGGGTGCACATTCCGGCTGTGTTTATTGGTCGATAAAATCTCTAAAACCATCTTCTTTTTCTGCTTTCCTTTTATTTATTTATTTTTCTTATTTTTTGGTTTAGAAATTAAAAAGTTACATGACTCTTTTTTTTAGGTCGCAACTTTTTCATTGTCTCTCACTCTCTCACAAAGATTGATCGACATCTCCACTATTCTTAAACATTTCTTCTTGTGAAAACAATGTATGATCTTTTAATTTAACCCTAGATAAACTTATAATCAATATCTTCTTCACCACCACAATAAAAAAAATCCACCTATCAAACTCCAAATACATATACATTTTCTGGTTGTTCAGTTCGTGTTCCCCCAAATCTCTCTCCTTTTTGCTCTCATTACTGTTCTTTTTGTTCATCTCCTTTATGAATTTCATGATTTTGTGATTGTTTTTTGTGAAGTTCAATCAAAACCCTTTTTTTATGCAGAGAAAAATTGGGTTTATAGAGAAGATGATGCATGCAAAATCAGATTCAGATGTAACAAGTTTAGCACCATCATCACCAATATCAAGTCTAAAAAGTAGACCCAATATATCATGTATAAAGTCCATCAATAGATAGTCATGATGATGGTGATAAATCATCATCGATACAAACAACACTAGTATATAAAAGTCCTATGGAATCGCCGTCATATTCATCTTATGGTAGATATTCAAGAGCATCATTAATTAGTAGATTCTTTGGTAACATTAATTATTTGTATAGGAGGAAGCCCAAGATCTTTTGACGGTGCTTGTGGAGTATCAAATGGTAATAAAAAAAATGCAACCAAAGAAGCAAAACAATTATTTATAGGGAAGAACTTAAATCTGCAGATGAAGAAGATATATGTGTTTATGAAGAAGATTTAGTAATTTATCGATAGTCTTTAATAAATTTTGTTTTTACCTAATTTTAGGGAAGATAAAAATAATAAAAAAAAGAAAATAAGGAAACGTAAAAGTACAACTGAAAAAAGGATGATTTTTAAGATTTTAACAACCAATTAGAGAAGTCGAAATGTGCACCGCAGTTTATTAGGGGTGCACAAATTTGGACTCGAAAATAAACATCTGCAATCCATATTTTATATAATTTTTTTATATGTTTCATTTAATGATTGACTAAAATCATTTAAATTTTTATTTTTGAAATGATTTTAGAAAAATATGATGATTTGGATGGGAAGACATCCTCTTGGTGAATGTCTAAAACTAGAGGTTCACCAAGATGATGTCTTTAAAAAAAATAATGCCATATCATCTACACATTAAAGGGTTGGAGATGGTTTTTATTAAAATTGTATGTGCTTCCTATGTGTCTCAAGATATTTTTGTTTAAAACACAACCATCGGAGAAGCTCTAAGAAAACAAAAGATAATGTTTTGATAAACAAAATTGTTTTACCAGTTTTTGTGCAGGTAAAGAATTGTTTGAATTCAATTCCGTGAATCCATTTTCTTCATCAGTATAAAATCAAACACAAAAATAGCCTCATTGAAGAGAAGTGTTAAGATGGAACAGAGAGGGTACTAGGGTTCCGGACCTACTTTTATTTTTGTTTCTCTAAATTCTCAAATTTTCCAAAAAATAAAAATAAATATAAGGACAACAATAAAACTAACTCGAGTTGAAAGAAAGAAACCAACCCCTTATATCCGGCAACTCAAAGAAGGAACTGATCACTTTTCTCTCTCCTCTCTAAACAAGGCGATTTCCGGGGGAAGGGAAATTTTCTGCAAACAACCTTAACTGCTTTGATCCTTCCATATTAGTTTAGGTTGGATTAAAATAAATTATCTAGAAAAAGGAAAAGAAAAAGAATACCCTAATCCTAACCACCATATCAAAACCCTAAAATCAGCCCCCATGGATTTATCAGTCCTCCTCGATTCATCGGCCCTTCAACATCAATTAGGTCGCTTGTTTGCTTTTGTTGTGATACCCTTTATGTGTATTGGAGATCTGATCCTATTTCTTCATGTGTTTCTTGATGGGATTGGGTATTTCTTATGAGATTTAATCACAACTAGTCCTCATAATCATCCGTTACAACCCTGGATTCCAACCTAAATAGCCGCTTTTTTCTTATAAATTTGAGGTAACTCCTTACATGTTGATTCTTCTTCAATCTTAGAAGAAAAAAATTAAGCTATTATCCAGCTACCAGTAATTTCATATCATAATATTGGGTATGAATGTTTTCATCTTTGTTTCATTTATCGATTTTATGCCTGAAGTTTGCTTTTAACCTTTTGACTTCTCTAAACCTTGTGAGACCATTTTTTTGTCATACCATTTCACAGTATGATTAGAAAGTTATCCTATAAAAATCTTTAAACATGCTTTATTAAACCTCTTTTGCAAACAATCTTTTTTTATCCCCGTTTTGCATCTTTGTGTAGATTGCAAGTTCTTTTTTTTTGTATCTTTTTTGGCCTAGTGAAGCTCCCTGTTAGACTCAATGTTTTTCCTCTCTGATATTGTTTTTGATTGTTGTATGGCAATTTTAAACCACCAAGTTTGTTTAAAATTCATGGTGGGTTCTTTCTTTTGTCAATTGTATATGAAATCAGGTTTGTTTGCGAAGGTTTGAATGATGTCATTAGTAGTTAGTATTTCTCTCCAAGGATCCAAAGTTGTTACTCTATTCAGAAATTGGGTCTTTTAAAGGATTTGCATATTTGGGGTTTAACCAATTTAGTCTCTAGGACATTAACATTAAGCGTTGACCTGATCATCTTAAGAAATTTGCATCTCGTTTTACTTTCTTCAACATATTATCACTTCTTCATCTAACATCAGGATACCCAGAAAAAAAAAAATCAGTTCGCTACTCATGCAGCTAGATTGGTAGTATTCATTTTCAGTTTTAAAATTAACCTCATATTTGAATTGCTAATTGCCAACCTTGGTGCAATTGTGGTGAATCTTAAAGAAAGCTTGCTCGATGCGTCCTCACCTTGATCCTCTTTAAGATTATTAGAATCCTTTGTATTTCTTGACCGAGGTGATAGATTTATCACATCTAGCAGCATAATCAACTTCTCCTTATCATGGAAAACCTAAGAATGTTTTAAAGCTATATCTTTATCTTGTATCGCAGCAGCAAACACAAAACCTAATTGGTATACGAATGAGCCGACGAATTCGAATCCTTTACTCATCAGTTTAGTCATCTTTTTTGTATTTCACTTTTCAACAAGTTGTATTTCTCTTTTCAACTCTCTTTAATTTAGTATAGGTTAAGTCTTTTAATACCTTTTGTATCTTTTTAATTTAGATTATTTTAGTTACTTGATAGCAATAATATCTTTAATAGCTTTATTAGTTTAATCTAATGGTGTTTGTAATTCCTCTTATTTCTATATTTCAGTTTTCGTAACCTTGTAATAGCAATATTAGAACTACTAGCACTAATCCTTCAATGGAAAAGATCGGATTCTATTTCAAGACACAATCAAAACTAAAGATTCACTTTGAAGTTATAGATCAACCCGTAAAATAAAGGAGTAGACAGACATCAATCGGGTATTTCACTGCAGCAACAAGATACAAAGGTCATACTAGCAACTTCAATCAATTGCATCGAACACCTCTACCTCCATCTAAGTTCCTATGGACACTATCGTGTCCACCAAAAGTACAACTTTTCTTATGGAAAGCATTGACCGAAGGCCTTTCGACCTTTGAGTCCAACATCCTCCCCCGATACAACTCCGATCTGAAGACTGCGATTGCGCTACAATATCATGTTGATGTAGATTCATGGCTTACCAATCTAATTGTAATTGATGAATCTTGGGGTATTATATACCTTCATATAACAATCCTTTAATAGTTCAATAATTTTATGCTTAAAAACTAGAGTTAAAAAGAAGAACCTATGAAGAAAGGAAGAATGTGCACTCCGGGTTAACAGAGGTGCACAAAGTCGTTCATTAATCCTTGTCATTAACATAATTAATTTTAGTCATTTTAAGATTATTTAATGTTCATTCTCGTATATGGGTCAGTAATATCCAGGTGTAGATAGTCCCAAATCGGCCCCCGCCACTTTGCAGGTTTGAATCAAATTCATTTATGAGGGTCATGCTTAGCTGCTTGCTGCTGCTTGAATAAGTCATATTATCCTAGGGTTCACATAAGGAGGCTGGCAGGTAGTCTAATCACTGGAGCAGTTAAACCCTTTGGATTTTGTTCGACGTGATAATATGATTGTTAGAGGTTGCATTTATTAAGAGGGTATTTGGATATCACAAGTTAGAAGTAAAAATAAAAAAATAAAATGTTTAAATCTTATTTTCAGTTTAATATCTGATTTTTTTACATCTAAAAATTAAAAATTACTTACTCTTTAAAATATATTCAGACACCCTCTAATAAATAGTCTTAACATTTCAACAAGGCATTATATAAAATGTAGGGCTGCACAGGAACCGACCCGAAAAACCGCACCCGCCCGAACCCGACAATACCACGGGTTGGTATACAGTTTTGAAAATTTAAAACCCGGTCACCACGGGTCGGTTTACGGGTTTAGTATAGCATCCGCTCAAACCCGCCCGTATAACCCGATTACTTTGAGCCGTTGATTTAGATTTATAGTTTTAAATCCTAGCCATACATCAAACATAAAACTTACCTAAAAAACCTAGTTTTTTTAGACAGGCGATCAGATCTCATTCTCTTCTCCGCCTCCTTCACTCTTCAGACAAGCGATCTCATTCTCTTCTCCGTTACCGTAGCCTGCTTGATTCACTTCGCTTGTTCAGTCTCTTAAGGTTAGTTGATTTAACAGTTTCTTTATTTCTTTTTCTCATAAGCTTCCTTCACGTTGAAGTGTCTTCTTCTTCTTCCCCCAAATCAAAATTTGTGCCCCACCCCCTTTCTCCTTATCCTTGTTCCTGCTGATATATGGACGGTAATAACAACAACCACCCCCTTTACTTTTTCTTCTTTCTTTTACAAGTTCATTTTTTTGTTGTTGTTGATGAAATTTGTTTGTTATAACATTCTTAATTGCATGTTTGATTGGATCGCTTTCAATTGGATTAGTAAATTGGGGTTTCCTTTCTTTTCTTTATTATGGGTGTATTGATGTTTGTTAATTAGTGAATTACTTAATAGTTGATTGAACGCTAATTCATCAGTCAGACTATGTAAATCATTTAGTTGACTGAACGTTAATTCATTAGTCAGACTATGTAAATCAAGTAGCTAACTAGCCATGTTTTTCTTTACATACTGAATTCCATTTTTTTTGTGTTGTAAGAATTGATGTTCTGAACTTTTCAGTAGAAACTTAAAATGCTTTCTGAAGCACTTGGTTCCAAAGCAGACACCCTCTGGAACACCCAGAATCATAAAACCCATTCCAAGTGCACATTGTCTAGAACAGGGCATTGAGTTCGGTCTTTGTAAAGTTTTTTTTTGGAGGATTACTGAAACAGAGATTTTGGGCGTGATTTCTTAGAGTGATAACATTTAGCTATTGGTTTAAGTATTGATTTTCTTTACTGATACATATTCTTTATATATTTGTTGTTTGTTTTGTTTTGTTTTGTTTCTTTTTTTACTCTGTTAAGTCAGCTGGCTAGTGTATATCCCTTGTATTTGTTATTGTATTTTGACGATGTTTGGTGTTTTTTGCTGTTTCTTAGGGGGATTAATGGGTGATTCATCAACTCAATCTTTATCTGTAACAGCCAAATGTCAAGTACACAATCCTACATATCCAGGAGTGCAGCTTTGAACTTTGAGATCTTTGATCCTTGAGCTATGATTGATAAAGGGAGGGGGCTTTAAGTGACTCAATCATACATATCCAGGAGTGCAGCTTTCAAATTTGATCCTGTCTGTTATGAATTCCATTTGAAGTGACAGAGATCTTTGATCCTGTCTGTTTGAACTTTGAACTTTGAACTTTGAAGGTTTTTTGTATGTGTTTTTTTCCTGTCAGTTTGAACTTCGTTACTTGAGAATTACTCATGGTAATACTGTAATATTGTCTGTTTTTTTTTTGTTGTCTGAGTTCCATGAATACTGTTTGTTTTTTCTGTTTTACTGCCTTTTTTCCTGTGTTTTTTTTTCCTGTTTTTACTGTCTGTTTTTTACATTTTTTTGTTGTCTGTTTTTTTCTGTCTGCCTGTGTGGGTTAACCCGCAAATTAGCCCGAACCCGCCTCGGGTCGGTTTCAACCCGGTCCGCCTGTGGACGAGTTGATATACGATTTTGAATATCAAAATCCGCCTCTAGAAGGATTGATAATTGGTTTTACACTAAAATCGACTCGCCCGTCCGTTGTGCAACCCTAGCAAAAAATATCGTAATATTTTTGTTTAGGGCTACTACGGCTAGTAGCCTAGTACTTTATTTAACAAAGTTCTATGTTGCCGGCCAGTGAAGTGGATAAACCTTATTTTCTTGCTAAATTCTCACGTTCGTCCAACTTGCTAATCATGAAAGTTTAGCAACATTCATGATTTTAGGTATTTTGTCATTTTCTATGAATCAATAGTTAGGAGACGGCTAATTGGGACGTCGACGAACAAATAATTCCATAGAGTTGTCCTTGAAGGTATATAAATCAAGAAAAATCCCATGAAAGTCTTTTAAAAACGTGACTGTGGATGTCACGATCAATGAACCTCACAATTTTAAGCCAATGGTTCTACTGTCTCACGAAACTGAATTTCTTAAACAATCAACAAACTCTAGTTAGAAAATTTTACACCTGTAAAACTAAAACATGAGTAGAAGTATCTGACCCAAGCTGATGCACGCTGCCATAAGTTAAAAGTCTGTTTACTGTTCGGATTTTTACTACTGGATGCCATCAAAATAGAAACTTTTTGAATTATCAATTTTTTAATATTTAGTGGGAACACTCCAACTAATTTAATATAAAGACCCAGTTGAATTATAATATTCAGGCAGTCTACGGAGGGAGGGAGGGAGAGAGAGAGATGGCTTTTAAAAATCCTTGCTGAGCAAGGAACTTGACATTTCTTGTTGTTTGCTACTAAATGCAATGAACTATATAAACTGAAGAAGAATGAATAACCAACAGCAACAGCAACAGCAACAGAGAAGAAATAGTAGGATTCATTCGAACACAACAAAGTGGAAAACAAGCTAATTAATCAGATCCCCAAAGGTTTGAATAAAACTCTTCTTCACACCCTTTATTCAATTTTTAAGTATTGAGTGTGATGACATAATTATGTGGGTGCCACTCACTTTTGCTCTTTCCAACGGGTTCATAACGGAAGAAATTTATACCAACTCTTGTCTGAAACTTAATTCTTTATACAGGAATTAGATCATGGGTTTCAACTGTATTTCCTTTTTGGGTTTCACTTGATTAGTCTCCTTTCTACTGAAGTTTCTGAAACTTTTGATCTTCTTCAGCTCTGTTTGTATGTATATTTCTTTTTTTTTTGTTCATTCTTCTTTTGCCTTTTTTTTCTGTCTGTTTTGATTTCTAGCTATAGTGGGTCTGAAAATCTGACATAGGTACCTTGTGTTGGTTTCAGTTGAATATGTGAGTAGTCATTAAATTGATTTAAAACCTTGGATTCCTTGATCAATTTTGAAATTTGATTCTGAAATAATCTGACTTAAGTACCTTGTATGTGTATGCAGTTTTGGGCAAGGTTCAAATTTTCGATAAGAGATAGTAGGAGATACAGGTTTTGCACTGGGGGAAAAAATGGCCGATGAGAGCGGCTTAAATGGTAATATAAACCAATACGGGGAGGCGACTGCATCGACGAGTCGGACTCCAGTAGTAGATGCGGAGAGGAAGGGTGAGCAAAGTGAAGAGAAGAAGGGTGAAGAAGAGGTTATTAATACTGTTCCATTTTACATGCTTTTTGCATTTGCCGATTCGAAAGATGTCATGCTCATAGTTATTGGGACGATTGCTGCTGTTGTAAATGGAGTAGCAATGCCCCTCATGACTGTTCTCCTTGGGGATTTGATTGATTCATTTGGACAATCAGACAACAAAAATACCGTTCGAGTAGTTTCCAAGGTATATACATACTTCTCATACTTGGTTTTAGCTAGTTTATGTACCATTTCAATTCCAAAACCATATGTGCTTGAAAATAAATGTTAACTTTCTACTGTGTATATTTCAGGTAGCATTGAATTTTGTCTACTTGGGTATAGGATCTGGAGTGGCATCATTCTTCCGTAAGTACATTGAACTTTTTTGAAATCAGTAACCAATCAGCATGCTAAATGAGAAATCTGTAATTGCATACTGACACTCATGTCTTCGTGCAGAGGTCGCTTGTTGGATGGTTACAGGGGAAAGGCAGGCTTCGCGAATTAGGAGTTTATACTTGAAAACTATATTGAGGCAAGATGTTGCTTTCTTTGATATGGAAACAAACACGGGCGAAGTCGTTGGAAGGATGTCTGGTGATACTGTTCTTATTCAAGATGCTATGGGTGAAAAGGTAGCTATCTGAAACTGCTAAAACTGGTTTAGCTTAGAGAATGTTTAAAGTTTGATAAAGAGCAACTTACTTACTGCTGATTCTTTTACAGGTCGGCAAGTTTATACAGCTAATTGCGACATTCATAGGAGGCTTTGTGATTGCGTTCCTCAAGGGATGGCTTTTGACCCTTGTGATGTTAACCTCTATTCCGCCTATGGTAGCATCAGGTGCGGCTATATCGATTGTTGTTACCAAGATGGCATCTCGAGGACAGGCTGCTTATTCAGTTGCAGGGAATATTGTAGAACAAACAATCGGCTCGATCAGAACGGTGAGAACTATTCTCCACTAGAATAATCTCTTTTTGTTGTATCATTTCTTTCAACATGTCACATGTGAACAATTGGTTTCTGTACAGGTTGCATCATTTACTGGGGAGAAACAAGCAGTCTCTAATTATAACAAATCTATAACGAAAGCTTACAAATCTGGTGTTCACGAGGGATTGGCTACTGGGTTAGGCCTTGGTGCAGTTATGTTTGTCATATTCGCCAGTTATGGTTTGGCTGTATGGTATGGGGGAAAATTGATTGTTGAGAAAGGCTACACTGGGGGAGATGTCATTAATGTTATTGTTGCTGTTTTGACTGGTTCCATGTGAGTGACAATATGCTTCTCCCTCATCTTTACTTCTATTTTATCTAAACCCATTGTGGTTGACTTGACTAATTACCCGACATTTATGTACATTTTAATCGTGATTTGTGATGGTTGAAAACTAGAAAGAGTGCATTTTCTAATCTTTTGGTGTCTCATTTTCAGGTCTCTAGGTCAGGCATCTCCATGCTTTGGTGCGTTTGCCGCAGGACAAGCTGCGGCATATAAAATGTTTGAGACAATCAATAGGAAGCCAGTTATAGATTCTTATGACCCCAATGGACGCAAATTGGATGATATTCGTGGAGATATCGAGTTGAGAGATGTTCATTTCAGTTATCCTGCCAGAGCAGATGAGCAAATATTCAGTGGGTTTTCACTCTCTATAGCAAGTGGGACAACTGCGGCTTTAGTTGGACAGAGTGGAAGTGGGAAGTCGACGGTGATCAGTCTCATAGAGAGATTCTATGACCCACAAGCTGGTGAAGTTCTCATTGATGGTATAAATCTCAAGGAGCTTCAGCTGAAATGGATCAGAGGGAAAATTGGCCTCGTCAGCCAGGAACCAGTGTTGTTTGCATCTTCCATTAAAGAAAATATCGCCTACGGAAAAGAGGGTGCAACTATTGAAGAAATCAGAGCTGCAGCTGAGCTAGCAAATGCTGCAAAATTCATAGATAAACTACCCCAGGTTCCAATTCTCATCATTCTCTTGTGAAATTAAGCATCTATTTTATTAGTTGATTCAATAGGTTTGAGCTGTTGTAGTTGATTCAACAGGATTGAACTGTTGTAGTTAATTCCATAGGATTTAGCTAATGAGTACCTGCAGTACTAATTATTATATATGTTACATTTGCAGGGTCTAGATACCTTAGTTGGTGAACACGGAACTCAGATGTCTGGGGGACAGAAGCAGCGAGTGGCGATAGCTAGAGCTATATTGAAAGACCCGCGAATTCTGCTTCTTGATGAAGCTACAAGTGCACTTGATGCTGAGTCTGAGCATGTCGTGCAAGAAGCGCTGGATAGAGTCATGGTAAACCGTACAACTGTCATTGTTGCTCATCGTCTAAGCACTGTCAGGAATGCCGATATGATAGCCGTTATTCATAGAGGGAAGATTGTAGAAAAAGGTGTGCATCTCCCAGAATTAGTCATGAATATTGTTATAAAGCCTGTTATAGGATATGAAACCCCAGTTGCATCTTTTCTGATGTTGAGCAAGTGGTTGCAATCGTACAAACTAACTTGAGGTTTTCCGTCAAATTGACCAGGTTCACACACGGAACTCTTAAAGAATGAGGATGGACCGTACTGCCAGCTTATACACTTACAAGAAATAAACAAAGCATCAGATCATCAAAATGGTTCAGAAAAACCAGAATTTTCAATGGAGTCTGGCAGGCAATCAAGCCAACGTCTCTCCCTCCTACGCTCAATAAGTCATGGATCTTCTGGAGTTGGAAACAGCAGTCGGCATTCATTCCAAGTTTCATTTGGTGTACCTACAGGACTAAATGTACACGAAACTGTACCAACAGATGATACTTCTCTTCCAACCCCTGCACCTGAAGAAGCACCAGAAGTTCCATTACGTCGCCTGGCGTATATCAACAAGCCAGAGATCCCCGTGTTACTACTTGGAATGGTCGCTGCAGGGATCAATGGAGTCATATTCCCGATGTTTGGCATACTCTTTTCGGGAATGATCAAAACATTCTTCGAGACCCCTAAGGAGCTGAAGAAAGATGCTAGGTTTTGGGCTTTGATATTTGTTCTCCTCGCCACTGTTTCATTCTTTGCATCTGCAGCAAGAACATATTTCTTTTCTGTTGCTGGGTGTAGATTAATCAAAAGAGTTCGGTCAATGTGCTTTGAAAAGGTGCTTCATATGGAAGTAGGTTGGTTTGATGAGCCCGGAAACTCCAGTGGTGCAATTGGTGCAAGGCTCTCAGCAGATGCAGCAGCTGTCAGGAGCCTGGTCGGAGATGCTCTTGCTCTGCTTGTTCAGAATTTGGCAACAGCAATTTCTGGTCTAATTATCGCCTTTACAGCAAGCTGGGAATTGGCCCTCATAATTCTTGTTATGCTACCTCTAGTAGGTGTTAATGGATATGTGCAAATGAAGTTCATGAAAGGTTTCAGTGCAGATGCAAAGGTTTGTTCCATCTCTCAGATGCTCTTTTATACAATGAAGCATGACAATTGAAATAAAATAACTGTGATTTAGTTAATGACGGCAATCCATTCACAAGGGTTCTACCTATGCTGCATATTTTTCAAATTTCAAGAAAAACAAATTGTGATTTGGTCGTGTAAATTTATCTTCTATTTGACATGGTTGCAGATGATGTATGAGGAAGCAAGTCAAGTTGCTAACGACGCTGTCGGGAGTATAAGAACAGTTGCTTCCTTTTGTGCTGAAGAGAAGGTGATGGCTTTATACAAAAAGAAATGTGAAGGTCCAGTTTCAGCTGGGATAAGGCTTGGATTGATTAGTGGGATTGGATTTGGTCTTTCTTTCTTCTTGTTGTTTTCCGTGTATGCAACTAGTTTCTACGCTGGAGCTCGATTTGTGGAGGCTGGAAGGATGTCATTCGCTGACGTTTTTCAAGTAAGGATTCCCTTGATAACTCTCAAAACCTTTCACAAATGTCTTGGACAATAATAGTTGTTCAAAAATGTGTTCTCATTTTCATATGTTGCTATTTCATAGGTTTTCTTTGCTCTCACAATGACTGCAATTGGGATTTCTCAATCAAGCTCCCTTGCACCAGATTCAAGTAAAGCAAAATCTTCTACCGCCTCAATTTTTGCTCTTCTTGACCGAGAATCAAAGATAGATGCAAGCGATGAGTCTGGATTGACATTAGAAAGTGTGAAAGGAGACATTGAGTTTAGGCACATCAGTTTTAAGTACCAGACGAGACCTGATGTTCAGATTTTCCGAGACCTCTGTTTGACTATCCGTTCTGGCAAGGTAACTCTTAATATAACTTATTATTTTGTATCTCCTCTCAGGCTTGGGGAAATACAAACTGGTTTTCAAAGCCTTTCGAATTAACATTTGCTTTCCCTTTCACATCTAACACTATGGTTCATATGTTTCAGACGGTTGCTCTAGTAGGAGAAAGTGGATGTGGGAAATCGACTGTTGTGTCGTTGTTGCAGAGATTTTATGACCCCGATTCTGGTCACATAACATTGGATGGAACTGAAATTCAGAAGTTTCAGTTGAGGTGGCTTAGGCAACAAATGGGTCTGGTTAGCCAAGAACCCGTGTTGTTCAATGACACGATTCGAGCCAACATAGCTTATGGAAAGAAAGGAGATGCCACTGAGGCTGAGATTGTAGCTGCAGCAGAGTTAGCAAATGCTCATAAATTCATTAGTGCTCTGCAACAGGTTGGCCACTGCTTACCCATGTTTGTATATTTGACTCCAGTCATCAATTTGTTTTTTCAGTGTTTCGATGATATAGTTATGAAACTCATTTTTGCAAACATGGCGACAATAAATGCAGGGATACGATACTATAGTAGGAGAGCGAGGAATTCAATTATCAGGTGGGCAAAAACAAAGGGTGGCCATTGCACGCGCAATAGTAAAAGCACCAAAGATTCTACTATTAGACGAGGCAACTAGTGCACTGGATGCAGAATCTGAAAGAGTTGTTCAAGACGCATTGGACAAAGTCATGGTACATAGGACCACAATTGTAGTAGCCCACAGATTATCGACAATTAAGAACGCAGACGTAATTGCAGTTGTTAAAAATGGAGTCATAGCAGAGAAAGGAAAGCATGATGATTTAATCAAAATTGAGAATGGAGTTTATGCTTCTTTAGTAGCTCTACACATGAGTGCAACCTAAACCATAAGTGTCATCATCCTGTAATTTTTCACCCATTTTTTTTCAAATTTTTGGTGATGTAATTTTTCTTTTCCTTTCAAGTTTTCCGCAGATTTTATATAAGGTTTAATGAGATTGTAGTAATGTATTTTTGGTCTTTGGACCTGTGTTATATGTAAAGCTGAAAAATTGTTGTACAAATTCACTACCTTACAAACAAACCAAATGAAGAAAAAAAAGTTCTTTTTTTTTTTCATTCTACTTACCGCACTCTTCTTTTCTCTTTGTTTTTAAGATTCTTATTTGCGGTATTTTGCATTACCTCTCCCTGGGAAACAACTGATCTGTATTTTCCAAATCTAAAGATGCCTAATTGGCAAAGGCTCCATCTTTTCTGCTATTTTTCCAGTTAAGTCATCACTGCCACATGTTTGTACAAATACCTTTAAATACTACAACTTCCCCCCCTTACGGACCTTAAAATTCGATACTTTCATCATTTTCACAATATTTTAGGAAGTTTACGTCCTCACGTATAACAATATATATAATATTATAGTATACAAAGTTTAAATGACATATCTTTTAATTTTGGGAATAGATATTTAAATTTTATACCGTTAGAAAATATTTTAAATTACCTTTATAATAAATATAAACATAACTATGTATAATCATGATTTCTATAAAAAATATAGTTTATTGGTTTAATAACCCATAAATCCATTTTTATGTGTTTATAAGGCAGCTAAACTATGATACTGTTCTAATATCCAAGTATCTAGAAGATACTCTTCAAATATCCTAAATGGATATTACACCCAAATATTAAGCCAACAGCTGACGGAAATACCCTTTGCTTACGTGTTAAATCTAATACTCTTGACCGATGGTTCGTTTGAATTAGTGCTTGTTCTATTTTGAATTAGTTGGAATACACGAATTACTGAAAACCACAAAATTAACATACTCACTGGGAGAAATCAGTGGAATGATTGAAATTCCTCCTCTAATTCTTAGAATTGTAGTCCCTGATCGAATACTCAACAACAGTAATAAAAACTTGAATCCAGGTTTATATTTTGGAATTGATTAAGATTTATTTAAACACTATCATCCAAGTCTAACCTAATCTGGACGATATGGTGAAGCCGGATACCAAGATATCCATTTGATATTTGTTTATCATTTACAGAGCTCGAGACTTGAGAGAGTGAGGTTTTGACAAATTAAGTTGAGAAAATGAAGTTTTATTGTCTTTTTTTTTTAATTATTTTATTAATAAAAAGATTTGGTTGAGTCATAAACGATGTTAGGAAAGTTGGGTCGATCTCAGGAAGTTTAAAAGATCGAAAAAATCAAATCAGATTTTCTTTTTTCTGTTGTTGATGAAGAAGAAGAAGAACAGAGAAAAGGCAATGGTTTCTTCAACCCATTAGCAACGTTGTTCTTCATCGTTGCAACGTTTATCTTCAGCTGCAACGGTTTCTTCAACTAATTAGCAACGTTGTTCTTCAGCTTTACAACGTTTATTTTCATATGCAACGGTTTCTTCAACCAATCAACAACGTTTATTTTCAGCTTTGTAACGTTTATCTTCAGCTTTATTGTAACAGTTAATTTGTAACACCAAAAAAACGTTCCAGATTTCCTGTTTTGTTATTTTTAGCTTTTTTTTCTTCTTCTCAAGCATTTTTGAGCCATATACCAATTTTTTGAGAGTGTTTTGAGCATGATGATACTAGTTTCACTAGTATAAACATGGATGAAAACAAATTCAAGTTAGGATGCAACCAGATTCATCATTGCTATTTTCGAATATTTTTTTTCAATTTTATTTTAAACCAGGATGCAACCAAATTCATCATAATTATTATTCAAAAAAAAAATTCAATTTTATTTTAAACCATGATGCAACCAGTTTCATCCTATCTATTATTCGAATATTTTTATTTTCTTAGTTTAAAACAGGATGCATCCAGTTTCATCCAAGCTATTTTTTGAATAAATTTTTCTATTTTATTTTAATTCAGGATACAACCAGTTTCATCCTAGCTATTTTCTTTCGAATTTTTTTTCTTCCGAATTTACTATCAACAATGGATCTTGTTTTGAAGAGAATTTAAAATCCTTTCCAAAAATATAAGTTTTATTAAAATCGGATATATATGTTGAGAGTTATGAGTGTTTTTGTGATTTGTTTTTAAATTGGAGAGAGAAAGGATAAAAAAGAAATAAATTTAAAAGTGAGGAATATAATTGACTAAATTCTTTTGTGTCCATTTCACCTATTCCTAATTTTTACAAGTCTATTAGAACCATAAATTAGGAACCTTGGGCAATAGAACCATTTTCCGTAAAAAATAAGTTATATTTTAGAATTTCAATGAATATACTAAATCTCATTACGTAAATAAAGTAGATTTCATCTTTCATTGCCATGCCTTGCTGCTCCATCTTCATGCCTTGCTCCCATGCTCCCATGCTCCATGCCGCCATGTTCCACGCTCCGTGTTTTCGCGCCATTGCCATGCCTTGCTGCTCCATCTTCATGCCTTGCTGCTGCCAGCTCCGTGTCCATATTGTTACTGCGCAAAGTTTTACGCTACCACCCACGCTCCATTTGCTGCTGCCGCGCTGCTGCCATGCATTATTTGCTCGAGCTAGCACCCTTTTTTCTCTCTCGCTCAAACTAACACAATTATTTAAGCTATTACTACGACAAAATTGACATAAAGTCCATTAGAGACATTATTTCACAACAAGACTCGTGGCTTTGAAGCCATGACTCCACCAAATCTTACGAGATATCAAAATCATATTACACGAGGGGGACAAAACATGGGGTTTGTTCTGGCGGCTTACAACAACATGGGCGTGGCAAACACCCCATGACAAGGAAGTTATAGAGTGAGTGATAAGTTGGAGCGGTTGTAGAGATAGTGGAGTAATAATCTAGAAGATTCCAGAAACTTTCCAGGACGAGGTGGACGGTTATTACCATAACCTCCACTTCTCCATCTCCCCACAACTACCAATACTTTACAAGGAAAGTGTATGGTGTCAAAGGTGATAAATAGGCTGCTTAGCCAAATCCAAAGACAAAATATAAGGAGAACAACAAGAAATAAACCACAGACGTAGAAGAGATAGAAAATCATTCTCAAACTCTGTTATTTTTCCACCACAATACACATACAATTCCTTCAACTTTCTTTGCTTCCCTCCCTTAAGATCAACCCATCTCATTTCTTTATAACTGAAGTAGAACAAATATAGACATCCTACTTGTTTGGATTTTTTTTATACGATTTTGATCCTCGAACCTACAAAAAGTACTTCAACAGTATATTGTTTTTCCTAAGAGAGAATTTTTTAGGTACAAACACCTCCACTTCTCCATCTCCCCAAAATTGCCACTACTTTACAAGAAAAGTGTATGGTGTCAAACATTATAAATATGCTTCTTAGCCAATTTTAAGAACAACATAACAATAACAAGAGAAAACAAACGACAAATAGAGGAAAGATAGAAAGCTTGTCACATACAAACAGCTTCATCGCTAACACTTCTTTCCCTATTAAATGTAACATAGGATTCCCACCTGTGAAAACAGTTTGACTACATCTCCAACCAAGAATGAGATGGTGTGAGCACCTAGACGTAATACCTTCTTCAAGAAGCAAAGCAGCAAAACAACGAGCTCCACTAATCTAGTCTTTCCGAGATATTTGCTAACGCTCGTAAACTCCAAACTAACATCGGTCGTAGAACTTCTTTTATGCAAGAAGAGGTCAGCTACTTAGTTCTTCGTCACTATGCTCCTACACTATAGTCAATCTGATTACTCTCTAAGGCCCATGTAGACATTTTCAAACTCTGTTATTTTTTCACCATAATTCTACACACAATTCGTTCAACTTTCTTTGCTTCTCTCCCCTAAGACCAACTCATTTTCTCTCTTTGTAACCGAAGCAGAAAAAATACTAACATCCTACTTGCTTTATTTGTTTTGTACGGTGTTGATCCATGAACCTACAAAAAATACTTCAATAATACATTTATTTTCCTATGAGAAAATTTTAGGTACAAACAATTGGCGACCACAGACGGAGATCAACCTCTCTGAAGCAAAATTCAATTCTTCCAAAATGGTGGATCTTAGGTCATTTTTCGTAACCAATCCCAATTCAGGTTCAACAGCCGTTACTAATACTGGTAATTCCAGTGGTGGATCCCCAGAAATCATTCCTCAAAATACCACTGAAAGTACCAAAATTCATTTATGCACCACTGAAAGTGTCAAAGGCAAGGAACATGCGTCACCAACCATTGTCGATTTAATGTAGCGACAAGAGACCTTGGATGAAACTCAGATAGCCATGGCCACCACTCAGAAGAAAGTTCTTACCTTCCTTAAGGCTTTAAAGGAGCAGTTAACACCAGAACAACGTCGTCGTCAAACCGAGCAAGTCAAGAACGCAACTGCCGATGATGCTAAAACGTCAAAAGCTAATGTACAAGAGGATGATGAAATACAGATCATCACTGACCGTGCATCAGAAAAGAGTCAACCACAACAAATCTTTGTTACTCGTGAAGACCTAGAAAGGCTCATGCGAAATCGTGGAAAGGAAGATTCATCTTCATTCCATCAACACCAACCCCCATACCTAATAAAAATTCATAGGTTTGCGCTGCCGAGCGGATACTCATCCCCTTCATTCTCATTATACGATGGCACCGGAAATGCTCGAGAACATGTTTCTCGATTCTTGGAATCGCAAGGAGTTCATGAATATAATTAGGTGTTGCGGCTCAAAGAATTTTTTCTACCTCGCTCCTAACTGTATCCAATGTTGGTTTCAGATGGTTGATGCCTTTTATAAGAACTTGTCTCTGAAGAAATTACTTTTTCGGATCTGGGAAGAATGTTTCATAGGAACAACGAGAATCCCAACGAGTACGTAAAGAGATTCAGAACACAATCTCTCTACCGCCATGACCAGAACGTGACCGAACAAAAATTGGTGGAGCTTTGCATTAACGGTATGATTCCTATTTATCGTGCCTTATTAGAAAATTTACGATTTCGAACCTTCCCTGAGCTACACGAGGCCGCCAACAGATCAACAACAACTGCTCCATCCTTGTTAGAAAGGTTGCGACCCCCAGAGAAGAAAATCATGGAGACACTCGTGGAAGCAGACGTCTGGTGAACAAACAACATTCTACTCAGCACTCCATAGGTGTTATCACTGATAAAGGAGCCAAGAGAAAAGCAGCACCGCAATAAGCATCACAGGCTAAGCGTACTGCATCAGATCCGGCGGCAACACCAACATCAATTCAAGGACAAGGCTCAGCCGAAGCTCCAAGCCAGTCACAACGAAATAAGACAGATCTAACAATCCCGAATTTCCCATTTCCCATGGAAAAGGTCCTCGAATTGTTAGAACTATGGGTACATAATGGAACTATCAAGTTACCACATATGCAACAACCACCTACTGAAGATGATATGTCAAATCCAAAATACTGTCACTTCCACAAGTTCGTCAACCATCCCATTAGCGAATGCAATGGCTTGAGACACATATTCAGAGAAAAAGTTGACTCAGGAAATCCCCTACCTGTCAAGAGCTTCACTCTTTTTTGGAGATTCTGTCAACAGAAATATCCAATCCATAATGAAGCACGTATGTGAACTTCAATACGTGTATCAGGCAAGCGTCTACTCTTCACTGAAAAAGCTACCGACTTCCCCAAAACTACTCCAGAAGACATAATCATCAAACATAATGAGAATCCTAGATGGGGACTTCTTACCACCGCCTTCCTCAAGGATACCAAGTTCGAGCAAATACTAATTTATACGGGCATTGATATCAATATCATCATTATCAAGACTCTGAGAGCTGCAGAAATTTCCCGGCAAGAAGCCGTACTTCGCCAACAATGATTGAGAATTCTGAAGGGATTTCCAGGAGTTCTTATTGTTACATCATTCTTGAAGTAAAACTGGGTGACACCCAATCACGTACAAAGTTTCACATTGTCAAAGAAGATCCAGATTACGAAATGGTTCTGGGACACCCTTGGATTCACAACAACAAGAAAACAACGAGTATATGCCCTCCACCGATATTACTACCTATAAGGCTCTCAAACAAGCCAGCAAATTCGGAAGACGAATTATCGAATGAGTTTCGTCGTACACTGGAGATAAACGTGAAACAACTTCCACAAAAGGACGTAGCATCATATATCCGGAGGTTTCGCACACAAGTAAGTCACATTCAATCGACTTCTCTACAACCAGCAATCGCACGTCCCATCAAAGCTTGGGGACTTGAACCGGATATCAACCCTACTATAACTCGGCGATGTGAATGGGAAGTTGATCCTTTTCAAAAATTTATCAAATGGATATTGGTTGTCTCTACTAGGGATAAGAAAATTAGCAACCCAGACACTCAGAAGATATGTCATGAAGTTAAGGGGCTTGAACCCGATGCCTTCCATGCCGAAGAAGATCACAACCTCTCCCGAAGAAGAAACGTATCTCATCACTGAAACTATGATCAATGGTTACTACAAACTTGTAAATACTGACAAGTCAGAAGGGGTGGTCATATATGGCAAGTGGCTTACATCTCACAATGCTTGAAGACATTCTACCACCATCTTACAATATTTCCCTATTTTATGCAATATTTATAATTTCTCCAAAATATTTGCAACATCTTGCATTCATACTTAGGATTCCAATTTATTAATCAAGCAAAGCATTATTTCCTTCAACAAAATCTATATGCAAATCATTCAACAATCCCTACCTACTCAGAAAAATCCCAAAATAAAACCATAAAAGTCATATATCTCCGAAAATCTTTAAAACCCAGAAAAGCTAGAAAAATTCCTTGGAAATTAGCTCAGCACCTTCAGAATGCGCCTTTTCCAACCTCCCAAAAATCTCAGTTGTAAGCTTTAATTCCCGAGACAACCTCTCAGCTTCATATTTAGCCTTGGTAACTGTCTCCAAGGTTGGGGTCGTACCTCTATCTTGCAGATACTTCTTGGTAACTTTAAAATGACGACAAAGCCATGCTACATTAAGCTTAGCCCTTTCGGCCTCGTCCAAAGCATCCTTCCATTCTTGAAGTACTATCTCAGATATCTCTTTACGAGGGAGATAAATCATCTCACGCACATTCGGCAGTAATAGAGATACATCATTCTCCGAAATACGGTAGTTCTTGGGATTACCTACAAAGAAATGGCCGAACCTCTTCCATATTTTGGTATACAACTCAGCATAGAAGACAGAACCGTGAATCCGCCAATAATACGCATCCAAGTCGAGTCCTTTCAAACCTGAATTAAAATCTAATTCTAGCATTTGGGTACTCGAGCAGAGCAGTATCCGACATATATCAACATTCTATGCAGTAACACCATACAAACTACTTTCTTCAACAATCACATCCAGAAGAACTTGCCCATGATTTCAAAGTGTAAAATATACATCATCCATGCCACGACTCATGGTAACCCCTAATTCTTCACCTGAAAATTCATCTCTCTGGTCCAGCTTATTCTCCCCCTAAAAAGTAGAGACATGATAGAAATTATGTCTCAAGCAAAAGGAATTGAAACATAAGTTATGGAATTCATAAATTATGTTTATTAGAAACCTAAAAATTCATTAAATTTTTTTGGTTCATGGCATATGGTTTAGAAGAGATACGGCTTTTTTTTGCAAAAAGCGCCGGCAAAAACGTTTTTACACTACCCTTCAGAAGAACAGGAACTAGCACTAACTGGTAACGAATTTGGGGGTGATTTACATACCAAATAATTCGTATTGATGTCTTCTACAACATGCTAAAAATTAACGATAATCGTAGAAGCGAGCTAATAAGGGCAGACAAAACGGTCGACTACATGATAGCCAAAAACCAACAGAATTCTGCCTGGAAAGTTCTTGACGCTCAGTGTCAGGTCTTTTTCACCTAGAAAATGAGCTCCAAATTAAGTAATTATTCTAAAAGAAGTTATATTTATCTTTTATCTAAAAAATGAGAGGTCAAACACCTCATTCCGACTTTGGATAAAAATTCTACAACTATTACGGCAAGAAGACCTGAATCTGAATTTTGTGACAACGAAAAATCACCAAAAATTCCACATAAAATCATGCATGGTTTTAAAAGTTTTGGGTTTTTAGGTCTATAATTATGTCGTTATGATTCTAAAACAATAAAGGGGGCTTACTTGGAACTGCAATGAGTCATTAAGAGCAGAACGTGCCTCATAATATGATTCACCACAAGTTATTCATTCTCAACCACGGGTTCTTCGATTACTTCAGTATGGGATGATTTCTCGATCCCTTGGTCATCTTTATCTTCTTCTGAGCTTCCAACTACAACAATGCTTTCTAGCGTCGAAGTATTTATATTTTCGGTCATCAAAGCATAATGGTTATTCACAAGAATCAGAATTCATCGAATTCAATATGATATATAATTGTTATTCAGAAATTTTTAAAGAAGGATTTACTCACAACATAAGCAGATGAAGCACCGGGAATAGCTGGAAAGCCAAATTCAAAGGGTCGAACGCTCAAGTCACTCAGACGAGTTACGTTCGCAGGCTATATAAACATGCTCATTATAGTAAAGTACTAATATACTTCATACATAAAGGAGACTGAGAGGATATACAAGACACTTACTTTCTTCAAAGGACGGTATCCACTTCCAGTCATAATCATCCGTGGCTTTTTCGTTCCAGATTTGAAGAGTAACATTCACTATGAAGTGTTCTGGGAACCACGACTGCAAGAGGCGAAATCAAAAAAATTAATTACTAGATAAAATATGGGAATTAAATAAAGGATGAGTTGAGATACCTGTGTCTAGATGATGATCAAGTCGCGCTTCAACTCAGAAATAATTCTTAAGTTCGACTGAGCTGGCAGCTCCTTTTCAGAGGGTTCACCGTGGACATCATAGGGACTACTCAACATAAAGTTCTTGAGAAGAACAAGTTATGCATTCCATAAATCCGCATACACATTGGTAACACGTCCTTCTCTGCTAGTTTGGAGAAAAAAAATGTTGTGAGCACCCTTATAACTTTGAAGCACATCTATAGAAGGCATTGTAGTGCGATAAAGAGGAATAGACTAATCAAAACCCATCTGCCGAGATGCTCTATCAATATTATTAAACTGAAGGACGTAACTATCAAAACAGACGGCAGAACGAACCCCGGGATACAACTATTCATGAAAGTAGCTTCACCAACAATGGAAATATTACTTTCACCGTTGGGACCAGAGTGTAAGACAATGTCGGACCTCTCAGCAAAAGTCCCCGATGGAATCACCTGAGACAACTCCAAACTCCGAGGTCTGAAATTGACTTTATTTTCATTATCCATCAAACTGATAAGGCTAACAAGTGAAGGCTTTTTCATACTCCAACGAAGTATTCTAGCATAATCCTTCTCTTCACTTGGAAAAGTGGGTCTAGTGTTTGGTGCATACTCAGGAAAATGCTCCCAAAGTCAGGCTTGTATGAACATAACATGGATAAAAGATTCTATCTTGGCATAACCGTTGTAAATCTCCATGTCACGAGTGAAAATATCTAAATGAGTATATAAAGTACTAAGAAATAAATTACCTAGAGGAAGAGTCTTTCCACTAGCAATCATAATAGCAAGAGGAACAAGTGGGGGCTTCATTTGACCTCCAGGAGAGTCTTCGAATACGTCCTTAGAAAGCCAAAGAACAAGGAATGCAACAATTCAAAGAGGATGATCAACAACAATACCCTCACCGCTCGTACTGCCATTCCACCACTAATTGGTCAAAGATGTATAGTTCTTACTGTTGCAACGACGAGACTTATGCAATTCCGCCATCTTCTGAACAAGGTGGTTTCCATACTTCTTCTCCTGATCAGATAATTCGGGGATGCTACCAATAACTGGCAATTACAACAGAACGACCACATCCTCCAAAGTGATTGTTAACTCACCCCAAGTACAGGTCTCCGAATGAGTTAGACCGCACAAACATGAGAAAAATACAAGCAGACCCTTCGTGTCTTTATTGATTTTCAAAGTCTCAGATACTCGCACGGTATGGAATATCTTAGCATTCTCTAAAACTAGCTTCACTTGAGATTCTTCAACATATCTTTAGGCCATCCTGCCCATTCAGATAAAGGGGATTGAGATGTCTCAAAGTCAACAAATGAATGCATGATTCCCTTCTTTTTTAAAAACACCTGATAAGGCCCACTGGATGAACACTCTGAGGCCGAGAAGCACTATTAATACTCGGAATAAAACTACCAACATAATCAGGAGCAGCATCCTCTACGATTACACCATTAAAGAACTCATCACGGATGCTGGGCACATTATCTAGAGAATGATATCATAATTTTTCACTTTCATTGCGACTAGAAGAAGTAGCAGCATCATCTCTGTGATTATTATACATGTACAACGGGTTCAGATAATATCTACATCAAAAATTGGATAACCGTACACAAGGTATGGCACTACTTTTTATATATATATAGTACTGATATGCAAATATATGTTAATATATATATACTAGTGCCAAGAAAATTGCTATGAACCCTAGCATACCTGGTTGAAGCTTAACAACTTTACAATGAAGGCAATGAAGTATTCCTACAGTCAGAAAAAAAATACATTCTTCACGTGAACAACAAGCTCACATAAGAAAAAAAAATATTACCTGATCGGCGTCGGAATCCGGCGAGGAAATTATCGGCGGTGGACGGATGGTGAAATCACCAACGGGAAGTTGTTACTGTTGTGGACGGAGATAAGAGAAGAAGATGGTCGATGGTAGTGTTGGAAAGAGAATAAAAAAAATAATAAGGGTTTACTCTCCCTTTTATAATAATTGGTTTCCAAATTTAGGTCAAACAAGGGTTTCATATTTGAAACCATGCTCCTGTGCTGCGAACGGGTCAATTTTGGTATTTCCATCATACAAATCAGTCATGCCTCACCAAGTTACACTCTCCAGATGGTGATATATAATCCTACAAGCATTACTACACCAATTATTGCTCCTTTATCGATTACTCAACATCATTGGAGCATCACCGAATCAAAATTCCTGGTAATATCCAATAACTAAGTTGTATGATTTATTTTTCTAAGCAATAAAATAAAGAAAATCACCATTTAGTGCTTACCACGAAACATATTATTGTTCCGCGCTAAGCAGAGGACTTAATGTAGATGGTGAGTTTTTGACAAGGGAGAAAAATGTAATATTCCCCTTTATAATGTTGCTTTTCTCTTAGCTGCAGAAGCATGAAATAAATATACAATAATTTATGACGAACATCAGAATCATGAACATTACTGCTATCTTATATTCCGCAAGAGAATTGAGAATGCATATTTAGCTCCTGGGCTAACTAGCCCTATAGCTCTTTGGCATATATATGCACCATAGAAATTTCAGAGTTTTACACAACAAAAAAACCTCGTTATTTCATGTGCGTCCATGTAAACTACTTGTATAAACAATATATACTAATTATACAAAATTGCAAACATTCAGAATAAAGGATACGCCATATCTGAATAGTAGCTCTAATTAGATGTATACCATCTAATTACAGAGTCGCGTCAAACATAATTTCAAGATTGCAAACTTCCACGGATGAATCTCTTGAAGGTGTTCTGTATGCTCTGCACCAAAATAAGGCATAAATGCCAAACAATTAAATCTCATAAGACTGAGAAGCCCTAAATAGGCCATAGTCATGGTCATGGTATTAGTCAATGTCAATAAATAATAGCATATAGGAAATATTCCCGACAACAATAAGTACAAGCTCTAGTAAGTCATGGCCACGCTTCTAGCATACATATGTCCAAATAATAAAAGTCAATCAAAACAACAAAATTCAATCAAATCCACAAAGCTACGAAACCACGAAGGAGTCTATCCAAAGTACTAAAGGAGGTGGGGCCATGATAGTGTTGGCTGCAACGCACATGCTTCCAGGAGCGCCAACGCTCCATGAAACCCAACGCTCCATGCAACCCAACCTCTGTGTGCCCAATCTCCTTTCCAACGCTACATGCAGCGCCAAGCTCCGCATACCTAAGCTCCATGCAGCGTCATAGCGCTTTGTGCAGTGCCAAGCTCCGTGCAGCACCCAAGCTCGTACAGGCTAATGCTCCATGTGTAGCGCCTTGCTCCACTGTTATATCCCACTGCCGTGCCACAACTATTGGGTCCCATATTCCATTAATGATACAACATTTCTATTCTCAAGCCAGCACCATTATTTTCTCAGGCTAGCACTATTACTTAAGTCATAGCTACGACAAAAATTGACAAGAAGTTTATCAGAATTGCAACAAGGTTCATGGCTTTGAATCCATGACCCCACTAACTCTTACGAGACATAAAATCATATTAAAATGGGGGATAAAACATGGGGTTTTGGTCTAGCGGTTTACAGCAACGTGGGTGTAGCACTACCCCATTAGAAGGAAGTTACAAGGTTAGTTGTAAGTTGGAGCGGTTGAAGAGATACTGGAGTCATGGTCTAGAAGTTTCCAGAAACTTCATAGAGACAAAGTGTACGGTTATTCCCACAACCTCCACTTCTCTATCCCCCCACAAATACCACTACTTTATAATTTTAAAAACAACTGAACAACAACAAGAGAAAATAAGCAACAGATAGAAAAAAGATAGAAAATCATTCTCAAACTCTGCTATTTTTTCAATATAATTCTACACACAATTCCTTCAACTTTCTCCGCTTCCTTCCCCTAAGACCAACCCATTTCCTCTCTTTGTAACCGAAGAAGAACAAATACTAATATCCTACTTATTTTATTTATTTTGTACGATTTTGATCCTCGAACCTACAAAAAGTACTTCAAAAGTACATTTTTTTACCTATGAACAAATTTTAGGTACAAACAATTTGTTTTGTCTTTTTGTTTGTAGGATCATAAGGATGCGGTCTGTGTCTGCAGACACCAATCGATGCCTGTTTGGGATTTGGGATTGGAATGTGATGGTGACACGGTGAATTGTTTGTTGGAGCGTTTTTACGGAAAAACAAATACCATGCATTTCCCTTGTGGCGAGTTGAATGTGATCCCCGATGATGCTCAACAAATTCCCGGCCTTCAAGTACGAGGTAAAGCTGTTACAGAAGAAAATTACACCAAAGAATTAGGATAGGAGCGATTACATAATCTAACCAATGCGTTGTTTAGTTGGGACGTCGAGACTTCAAAAAAAAATTCCACAAGAACACTGGTTATACTACCAAGACTTTCGAGATAAAGATGCTCAAGGAAACCTTTGGAGGGACACAAGTGAGAAAAGAGAATGGCTTATTGGGTCCCGAAGATATCATCCATACAACCGTTGCCTATATGTTGTATATCTTGGGAACGAAGATTTTCCCCGACACTAGTGGAAACCGGGTCAATGCCAACTTTCTTCAATTGTTGCATCCTTTGGATCAGTTCACCAACTACTCGTGGGGCATTGTTGTGGTTGCCCATTTGTTGAGTGAGATGCGAAAGTCTTCTAAGGCGACCTGCAGGGACTTTGTCGGGAACATGACTCTCCTCCAGGTAAGCTCGAAATAATTTAATTTAGCTTGTTCTTTTTTTTCAAGTATATTTGTATAATGTTAATTCTTATAAACTCTATTATGTTGACATAGGTTTGAGGGTATGAACACTTCCCAACATTATTCAAGGATAAGCCATATTTGACTATAAATGCTAATTGGAAGCCACAACAAGAGCGGCCTAGAGCTCTTAGATACCGGTTCAAAGGGGGTCCAAAGCCAGGTAATGATAAACGATTGATAGAAATGCAATTGGCTTTGGATGAGATAACGGTTGAAGAGGTAGTGTTTGATCCTTACAAGGAGGATAGAGATGAGCACCACTACATCCAAAGGGATAATGATGTTGCCTTTTATAACGGACCTTTGTTTCACCCCAGGAGGATTTATCATGTACAATTCGTTCCGTGTAATGAGGCAGCTAGGGTACCAGCAAACTAATAAGGTTACTTATGTGTCGGACCACATTTTTCGTTATAAATGGAAAGAGTGTAAATCAACCTCGAAAACAACTGTCGTAGTTTAAGCCCCTACACCACTCCCTTCACATTGGAGGGATATGCTCATTCATTGTCATGTAAATACGAATGATTGGGTTCCAGCTACCAATGGTGAAGCCGGAGAAGTTTATATGTCAGATTACAGAAAAAGGGTTCATGGTTATGTGGTATGTACGACAAATGTTGAAGTCCCTCCCCAGCAAAAAAAGAAGCCAACCCCTGTTCCATCTTCTACTCCAAGTTCTTCTCAATCTCATGAATCTATCGCAAAGCTTTTTTCTATTGTGGTACGTATGTTTTTGCTTTTACTTATGGTTTTTTGTTTATACTATGCATTCTTATTTAGATGGAAAATGATGCGTTTTGTTGTTATGTAAGTATAATAAATATATGTTGTATGTATCAATATAAAAAATAGCGGAGGCGAATCGCTGGCATTTCGAAATTCTTTGGTTGCAAAGTTGATGAAGGAGTGACACTGACCCCTGAAGAAAGGCGTCAGGTCGATGAGAAATTAAAGAACTTTGAGAATGTCGGTGTGAGAGAGATGTTCGGGAAAAAAAAAAGAGGTAGCGAAGAAGGCTAGGCGGGAGTAATTTATATATGTTTTCTTTGATCAATTTAGAATTTATTTACTTTGGTCACGTTAAATAATGTTGATTTGGTTTCAGTTTGGTTTGTTTGAATTATGGTGCTGGGACGCCCTACTAAGGATTGTTAGTGTATTGACTATGTTTGATTTGAACAATACAATTAATCTTAAGAAATTATCATGTAGTCGGCATAGTTCTATCTTCTTTTGGCATGGTCGACACTTCTGTCGGCATTGTCGATTTCTCTGTCGGCATTAAGTCGGCATAGTTATTTTGTAAGGGTTTTTAACTTTGTTTTTGTATTCGTTTTGGTATCTGTTGGCATAATATTGATTTGATGACTTCAACGCCGACTGAGTTATCGGTGTTGTATATTCTTCTGTCGGCATTTTGATGTTGACATACCATTTTCTGGATACTTTTCACCCTCAGTCGATATAGCTATATTTAATCATTTGAAAACCGACATAGCTGTCGGCGTGGATGTGCTTAGACATCTTCTACGCCGACATTTATCGTTTTGGATTATAAAGAACTTACATCCTTTGGACATGATTCGTGTACTTACTAACAATTAAACGTTCTTTTTTTTTCATTCATTGTTTGATAAGAATTTTTTAGGTAATACAACAAACATCAATGAATCTCGTTTGTCAATACTCTAATGTATTCCGGAGCCCAGCACTTAAAGTATCGATAACAATCATAGTGGAGAAAGGTTCGGCAGTTACGTGTCTCCCACAAATTTAGAGCATGTATTTTCTGAAATAATCAATAATAACACTAATATAAGAAAATATACTCCAATGTAATTAATAATCTTAAGAACAACCTAATATGTTGATATACTCACTTTTTCCGCACTTCTAACGCCGGGATGATATTGGTCAACATATCTACGTACTCTAATTTCTATCATCTCCCCACGGATATAGTAGTCGAATGGATCAGCCAAGTCTTTCCATTTACGGTGATTAGGATTCCCGTCTAAATCCACCAAGAATTCTTTCACTCTTTTCCAAAATTTTGAATACCTTTTTTTAGGTCGCTCGAGGAATGTCAGAATGAACGCTTTAGCAAGATTTAGATTATCTTCTAATGTGAATGGAGGGTTTGGCATTGTCGAAAAAAAATGATTTTGGGTTAAATATGCGTTAGAGTAGAAAAATGGGGACGTTATATATATATATATATAATTCTACATGGACTATGCATCCAACGGCTATAAAAATGACTGTTATTAATATTCGGCATTGTCGAAAAAAATATTTAATGCCGAATGAATACTTATATTCTTATAATAAAATAATAGAGGTCAGTTGGCATGCTCAACATATATAAAATCAATGCCGACAGAGATTTATGATTTTCTGATGCTGAATAAGTGCTGGTCGGTACCGTTTTTGAATTTATATTCTATGCCGACTGAATTTTTTGAAATTGAGATATTGCACTAGCCGTTGAGTTCAATGGTCTATGAAAACAAATCTTCTCTCAACAAAGAACCATCACACGTACTTCTCTCAATAAATACTCATCAAACTCCTCTCAACAAATATCTTTTTATTTATTCACTTTAAACATGGCTTTAAGATTCACCACCAAAGAAGATATTGGCATCAACGCCCGTGGGCGGCGACTACAAAGTTCGACGAGGCGCTAGGTATTGACGATACCACAGATCCTTTTTGGAACTGTGTATTTATGATTGTTTTGGCGTTAGACAGGAACCGAAATTCAAGAACGATGGATAGATTAAGGAAAGATATTTTGTCATCTATGATGCATGTGCTTTTTTAAGATTCACTTTGTCCAAAGCGAAGGACTCTTATCCTCATATCGACCGTGAGAAACGAGTAAGTGTATCTCACTTACATGTTAATCAAATCCGATTTGAAAATAATACTAACTTACTATTAGTTTAACAATTTATTTTTTCTGAGAACTACTACTCTTAAAGGATTTAAGCGTGACTACGGCGAAAAATTCAGGCATTTCGAATGCTATAAAATCTTGGAAGAAAATGATTCGCTTTGGTGTATACAATAACTCTTCAAGTGTAATGTTATTATCAATTATCATTTTTATGTTTTTTCCTTTCATTGTAATGTCTTTTGCTTCATTGTATTGTCTTCTCCTCTAATGAAAAGAATTCGTTTTTAGCTTGAATGAATGATTCAAATTCTTGTGTTTATGTAATTTAATGATACAGTCAGTATGGTTGAAACTAAATATTTAATGCCGACAGATAAACCCAATTCTCTGAGGAGGAAATAGAAATAGTCGGCATTGTTGTTGGGATGGTGAAAATATGCCGACTAGAAAGATTATTTACCCAACAACTTGATTTTTCAAAAAACTTGTCGTTGGGCCTTAAAGCTCTATATAAGGGGGGTTATTATTCATAAATTCAGGCTCACACATCTCACAACTCTTCTCCTTTCTTCATCATCCAAAAAGTTCAGTTTTCTCACACATCTCACAACTCTTCTCGTTTCTTAATCAGCCAAAAATTCACATTTACATGGCTCTGAAATGCACCATACTTGAAGATACTTCCATAGTTTGTGCTTGGTTAACGAATACTAGTTATGACCAACACCTAAACGCTAACTTGGATCAACCTTCAGATAATTTTTGGTTCCGTGTATTGATTGTATTTGTGGCGTTATATAGCAATCAAAAGGGAAGAAATTATCAAACCCTTTAGAAAAGATTTGAGTTAATCTATGAAAGATGTTTGGATTTTAGAAACGTTTTGTCCGACACGAAGATTCCTAATTATCAAGACTTCAAGCGACACGAAAATAGGTCTCAACTATATTGGGATGTTGCTCTTGACGAATACAAGGAAGAATATGACAAAAGATTCAGCCATCATGAATGCTATGAACTGCTGCGAGAAAAAGACCTTTTTTTCCGGTATATGTTAACTCCTCAAGAGGAACTTTAAGTGTAATTTTATAACAATGCCAACAGTTATGTTAACTTCTTTCATTGTATGTCTTTTGCTTCTTTGTTATGTTATGTTCTTTTCTTTCATTGTAGTGTCTTTTACTTCTTTGTAATGTCTTCTCATTTAATAAAAACATCTTGAAAATATCCTTAATAAGGCATAATAGCTCACAGTCGGCAAGAGAAGCAAACCAATGACTGCCATGGAAAAATAGGAAATCAAGAAATGAGGTTACGACCAATTTCAACGATAGGAAAGGTTAAAGTCCGATGTGGATGAGACGGAATAGATTAGGAATTTTTACATCGTCTTGGATCTTCTGGAAGAAGATCACCATGATGATCTCTTTTGGAATCTGGTAAAAACAGGACCTTACATTCCCAAGACGGACGCGAAGTGGAAGGGTCCACGCCATGATTACACGACCGACTATGTTTACAGAACGACCAAACATGTTATGAAGTTGTGCATCAAGTACAATGAGTTTCTCGCTAGGCACATAGGGGATAAGTTTGCAGTACAAGATGCATATACCAAATGGAGAGGAGAGTCATTTATACATTTTTAAACTGCCATGATAGTTGCGTCTCGCGCCGAGAAAAAGAATAATATGTAATGTGCTTAGTAAGACCAAGTTGGTCTACAAGTTGTTAGCCTAGTTTATTTCACGTTCTAATGTACTATTATTTATCCAAAGTATGAATCTAATTATCTTATTAATCTAAGTCTAAATGTCATTCAATATTATTTCTCATAGTTGGTATTGTTGATATATTTGTCGACATGGTTATGTATTTTGTCGGCATGCTCGAAACATACTTATTTTGGGGTTCAAAAGTGACTTAATTTTGTATACTTTTCATAGAAAGTCGGCATATTATGTTATAATCTTTTCAAAACCGAAAGCATTGTCGGCGTTGAAGTTAATTATCAATACAATACTGACTTGAAAGCCTAGAATAACCATTTTTGGGCATACTATTGGACTATGTCGTCATAGTAAGATGTCATAGACGGCACCGAATAGATTCATTGTCCTCACTGATATGTTTTTGGGTTCAGCCGGTATTCTATAGAATATGAAGATCATACCGACAGCAGTGCTGACTTCAGTTTATAGGCTTCAATCGATATGTTCAAAACCAATGAAATGAATATCGACTGAAAGTGGGTATAGACAAATCACTGCCGACTTAGGTTCAATATTTAAGACCATAATCTAAAACCATTCATGACAGCAAACTTCATTGATCCAATCAATCATTGAGCGTGATTCATTTGTAGTTTAAGATACAAAATATAAGCGACTCCCATAAAAATCCATTTCATACGAGCTTCCGAAAGTGAAATTTATAAAGTTTACAACATTTTAATATTACCGTAGGTCGCTTCACGGATAAACTTAAGGCATCCCACAATTGGTGATTTTCCTCGTACTTTGTCATCCAAGTACTAGAGTGATTGGGCACTACCGTTGGTATTTTAGTATGCCCACAAAGCAGTAGTAATAGACAATTATCCTTTAACTTGAGACCGATGAAATGGTTATCGTTCACGAATGCCATAACAATTCCTCTATTCCTCAATGACCCTTCACACCGCTGAAATTTTGGTGTAAACGTACTTCCCGTCCCAGATGCAAAGTAATGAACCACACAGTTAAATGTATACGTTATGATATGCCCACACACCGGTATTCTTATCCATTAAGACGACAGAAGGAAGACCATGGTTTCCTTTGGCCCTAGTACATGACCATGCAAATCATTGAATTCTTGTTCATTGTCCATCGTGCCTTCATAGAAACTCTTCATTTTGATTGGTGTTGCGGCCATAAGAATTCTTGCATATTGGCATTGTATTATCCCCAACGAGTCTGTAGGTATCCTAATTGCTCGGTGACAACATGATAACCACAATTTCTATCTCCATCCACATCATCCGTTGATATAACATATTCATGAATAATCTCGGGAAGTTGCTTCATATACTCTTCTATTATGGTATAACAAGTTCGCTTTGGCTTGCCGGTTTTTGGATCTCTTGGGATTTTCGTATTACCTCTTATTTCCCGTATTATTTCCATACCATATTTGGAAATTTCCTAGATACAACTTCCTTCAATGTACTTCGTCTCTTGGGAGGAACCGGTACTTTCTCAACGGTGGGAATAGCTTGGGCATTTTCATATTGTTATTACGTAGTTGATGTACTAGCCTCCTTTCACGGCCTACCTCTCTTCTTTGGATCCGGTATTTCCTCAACGGTGTGAATAGTTTGGGAATTGTCATCTTGTTGTTATGTAGTTGATGTACTAGCCTCCTTCCTCGGCCTACCTCTCTTCTTTGGAGCCGGTACTTCCTCAACAGTGGGAATAGCTTGGGCATTGTCATCCTGTTGTTGCGTAGTTGATGTACTATCCTCCTTACTCGGCCTACCTCTCTTCTTTGGATCCGGCACTTCCTCAACGATGGGAATACCTTGGGCATTGTCATCTTTTTGTTGCGGAGTTGATGTACTAGGCTCCTTCTTCAGCCTACCTTTCTATTTTGGAACCGGTACTTCCTCAACGTTGGGAATAGCTTGTGAACTCTCATCTTGATGCTGCGGAGTTGATGTACTAGGATCCTTCTTCAACCTACCTCTTTTAGGAGTAGCCGGTTCTTCATCATACCTCGCTTCGGATATCTCAAAAGCACATGGATCACTTTTCTTGCTATCATCACGCTCCGTCTTACGTTGACTTGCTTGTTTTAAAATTTTCCTCTCTTTTTTCCTAGCCAATTTGGTGGTTGGTCTACCAATAGGCTTTCCTTTAATTGGTTCCTCCACGTCTAATGTGTATGGATGACTCAATCGCCTCATTTGACTCAAAATTTTTTATCTTTGAACCGATTTTCCTCTTGCGTAAGTGTTGAAGAACTCTCAGGCTTCCTTAGTATCCCAACAATTTTCTATGGCATGTTTTATAAGAGGATGGGTGAAAGAAATTCGCCGCCAAAACGGGTCAATAGCCTCAATAAGTATCACATCATTATACTTCACAAGCATATGAAGAAATGGAATACCCATAAATGACACCGTAAGACAAACACATACATCATCCGGTTGCCCATAATATCTCTCCCAATTTAATTCTTTCATCATATACGATATCGCCCAATGTGACACATTGTACTCTATACCCTGGAGCAACTTTTCATCCTTCAAATGTGTTGTCATTCTCTCCATTGAGATTTTTTCAAATGTTTACTTAATTATATCAATACCATTCTTGAAATACTGTTTTATTACCTCAGTCACCGTAACAATATTACCTTGATTTGAATCTAAGAGTTTCTTCAATCGTCCATGGGTGGACTCTGCAATACTAGTGGCTTCATTGTTAAAGTGTCTATATCGGTTTGTCCATGTCCGCACAAATTTCTCTTTGTAAGGATCCAACCATTGGGTTCTACAATATTTTATCACACTTGGGTACTTTTCCCCCTAATAACCAATAAATGTCTTCAGATTCTCTTCATATCTAACCTCGGTGATGGACCAAACCAAGGAATCCCACTCGCCTAGAAAATTCAACCATTTGAAATAATTTTTTGTGTGTTCTTTTTCCACCATCTCTTTAGTTCTCTTTCTCTCTTTCTCTTGTTCCTCGGGTGATAGTTGCCTTAATCGAACTTGTTCCTTATCTTCTTCATCCTTGGACTTCTTTATATTCTTCTTTGGTGGTTCAATAACCGCATGATAATTCTTTTTCACATTGTTCCCTATATGGAATGTACAAAGAAAATTTTGTGCGTCCGGGAAAAATCTGAAATCACAGTCATTAATGTTTATTCATTATCAGTTGTTATAACCCTTGGAAGATTATTGCCACCGAAGAGTAACTTCAATTGTTCTAAGGCCCAGATATAGCTATGATCCTGCTCATCTATCATAAAACACCAACCCAACGTGAATATTACCTTATCCGATGTATGACCAACAATGTTGAATAACGACATATGGTATTTGTTTGTCTTATATGTACAGTCCATCATAAGAACATGGAAGAATGATTGAGCCAATTGTGTCATCAAGGGATGTGCAATGAATATCTGAAGGACTTTTCCATCCGACCCAATTTTATCCTTATGTGTGTAGTTGTGATCGGTTGCTAAATTAAGAAATTCTTGCATAACCGACCTTCCTTGCCATTTCCTCCTTCTTATAGATGTTTTTGCACTGTAAATAGTACTTAAAGAAGACATGGTTGTTGAATCCTCCGCCTTTATACCGTTGAGTATTTTACTAGGTGTGGTGCGTGTTTTAGTAAATCTCTTTACTTCCTTGAGTTGATCGGGTTTCAACTTTGAAACTACGGAGTGGCCTACAAAGGTTTTTGGATCCGGATGGTTATGTCGACCGCACATCACTTACTCTTCCATGTCTTTCCTTTTAAATTAAATAAAATACAAGCTTGAAGGGGCAATCACCATTTCTAGTTATAGTCTTGTATACTCTCTTAGTCTTCTTTGGATACACATATCCCTTTTTCTTGTGGCTAGCATACTTCCCACCTATCTCACAAGCCATCTCAAACCTAGTTACGTTGCCTTGATTTTTTATGACTAGAACATACTTATTCTTGAGAGTCGTATCTATAGCCCACATGATTGCACCATTTTTATTTGTAAACTCCTACATTAAACAAAAACATAACAAATTATAATTCAAGTAAAAAATGCCGATACATACTTTCGAAATCATTTCTAAACCTACCAAATCATTCGCATCGTACTCTGAAGTATCTGGACACAACTCTCGCAAGGGTTTAGTATCAACATCGGTGCCAATACGATCTAACCACAATAAACCAGAAATTAGTAGAGATAAATTAAAGAGGATTTACAGTCGGCATGCTCGATAACTTAAATCTATGCCGACATAGAATATTTTTAGGCAAAAAATATGTCCAAGAAGTCAGTCGGCATTGTATAACAACTCAAAATCAAAGCCGACTTACTAAGAAATTTAATTTTATATTTTATAACTCAGTCGGCATGCTCGATAACTAAAGAACAATGCCGACTGATAACTATTCAAAGGGCTTATATTTTGAAAGGTCTTTGTCGGTATTATAGACATAAACATCTTCAACGCCGACTAAGGTTAGAAAAACAATGACCACTTTTTAATTCCAGTCGGCATAATATTTTTCGATCTTATTATGCCGACTGTGAGTCCAAGAATAACCCTTTTTGGGTATACTATTGGAATCCGTCGGCATAGTACATGATATTCTACTACGCCGACTAGCATTCTTGTCTTCCTAAAAAACTCTGAAATATTTTTGGGGTCAGTAGGTATAGTACTAAGTATTAATACCATACCGACAGAATATCCAACCAGATATTCCATGGGGGAATACCTGTTGTCGGCATTGTGTAATGTTTGAATACCATACGGATTTTGATTAGTCGGCATAGTTATTCAACATCGACTATGCTGACATCAAGCTTTTCCACTGCGCATCCATGGCGATTCGAACATAAAAAATCACTTTCTAACTAATTTGGACCTATACCTGAGTGTTTGGAGCATTTGTATATTCACATTCTTCATTTCCATGGATTGGTTCTTCACTTGAACCTTCATACTCAAAATTGTCTTGATTTAGAGTTTTCTCATAGAACAAATTTTTATTATCTACAAAATCTTGCTATTGAGAATCGTTATCAAATACAACGTAAACCCCTTCTCCTTGTTGATATGAAGGTTCCCAATATCAAATTCTTGACTAAATTCACTCATATCCATCCACTCTTCCCAATTTTTTAAAAACCTCTTCTTCTCCTCCATCTCCTCTACCTATTTCTCTACAGTAACAATAATAATATGACACACTAACTATAACTATAATTTTAAGTTTTATTTAAGATAACTAATTAATTAATAACTAATTAAATAAAAATAGATTAGGGATTATAAAATTATCATGGATAAGAAATTTTTAAAAATATTTCAAAATAATTTATTTTTTTACATAATCCTCCAATTAAACGTTGTGTTATTAATCTTTTACAATCTCACTGTCATTAGTCATCCATACAATTTATTCCTTTTCTAACCATCCATAAAAAATTTCTCCTAAAATTTTATGAACAACGTATGTCTTAAGTGGGCAGATCTGTATAGCGATGCCTTTAAAAGTATTTTCTATATAAAAAATAATTAAAAGGAAATATAGTTTAAAAAAATTGGTCGATATTTTAAAAAATCTGAGAAGATTGATAAATCGTGTGATGGAACAAGGATAGAAGAAGGGCAAGCCCATACATATACTTGGAAACTTCTGGAAAAAACATCAAACTATTGTTGGGGATGATGGGAGGTTGTCGGATTGACTGTTCTTGAAAAACATTTGAGTCGGTATTGTTAATAAATAACTATTGTGCATACTTTACAGACTTCAATTATAAGTCGATTGTTTGGAATACCGTACACCAGTTCAGTATCTAATTTTATATTCTTTTTGTTGGTGAAAGCAAAGCTCCCATTAGCACATTCTGTTTTATGTGTGATTATTGGTGCAGACGTGTGTTAGAGAACATAACTAGTCTTTGTTTGATCCACACACACAAATATATAGAAGTATGCTAGGTACCGGTGGTGTTAAGTACCCACTGAATGCTTATATAATATGTACGCGGTAGACTAATGATTTGAAACTTATTTTATTAATGATAATAATAAATAATTATTATTATTATTATTGATTGATAAAAAGTTAAGTAATTAATATATCAATTTTGATTCCATATTCATTTCGATTTCCAATAATAATAATAATAATAATAAATTAAAATTTGATTTAATAATTTATTGGTGGATATCTGATTTTGGTATTTTTACAGGTTATAATTTTATGAAACTGATCTGTTTATTTTATTTTATTTGATTTTACGATCAAACCCTATTATCCCAATTATAAGGTAGAGGCCAATCTTCGGATTGGACAGACTAGGTGCCTCACACCTTCCTAGCATGTGTAGTGATTTCCGGGCTTGTCTTTGTATATTTAGATTAGTGCTTCTTTCGGTTCCCAACTCTCCTAGTTGGTGACAACTTACTTTAATAATTAATACATGTGTATTTGTATTTTAGAAACTTAAGAAATATATTGTATTTCTTCCCATGGATTTTTGACGGTACCTACAGACTTTTTCTCCCGTTAGCTCGCCTGGAGTCCATAAGATTGCTTCTAGATCATGCTTGTTTCTTCAAGATTAAATTATATCAAATGGACATCAAATCTGCATTCTTGAATGGATGTCTTAAGGAAGAGGTTTACGTTGCTCAACCTAAAGGATTTGAAAGTCCAGGATATCCAAATCATGTATTTATGCTCAATAAAAAAATATATGATTGAAGCAGGCACCTCGAGTCTGGTATGAAAAGATAACAACTTCTCTGCTTAGGAAGGGTTTCTTAAGATGTGGAGCTGATAAAACGCTTTTCACTAAATGGAATGGAAAGGATGTCTTGAAACTAAAATCTATGTAGATGACATCATTTTTTAATCTACTTCCAAGATACTTGCTGGAGAATTGCTAACCTCATTACGTAAGGAATTTGAGATGAACAATGTTGGTGAATTAAAATTCTTCTTAGGATTACAGATTTATTAGCATAAGGATGTAATTAACATTTTTTAAGAAAAATATGCCAAGGATCTTGTTAATAGATTTGATCTTGAAAAATCCACTCCAAAGTTAACTACCATGTTTACCACTGGGAAACCTCAAAAAGATGAAAAATGAGACAAAATGGACCCGAAACTATATAGATCTATTATTGGGAGTCTTCTTTACTTAAAAACAACAAGACATGACATTGCATTCAGTGTAGGTTGTTATGAAAGATTTCAAGATGATCCTAGAGAGTCACATCTCGCTGCAGCAAAAATGATCATCTGATATGTTAAATGCACTATTGGATTTTGTCTAGCATATAGTTTTGATACTAACATCAATCTTACAACTTATTATGATGCATACTAAATGGGATGTGTGAATAGAAAAAGTACATCAAGAGGAATTTTCTATGTGGGTGTAACTCTTGTTGCATGGCATATATAGCAAGAAACAAAACTAACAATCCTTGTCAACATGTGAAGCAAAATACATAAAAGCAGGTTCATGTTGTACTCAACTTCTATGGATGAAAAAAATGATTACTAATTGTGGAATTAAAATTGGAACTATCAAAATCTTATGTGATAATTCGAGTGACATTCGAATAACTGAAAATCCAGTTGACCACTCAAGAACAAACAATTGATATTAGATATCACTTCATACGAGATTATTTGAAGAAGGTATTGTCAAACTTGAACATATGTCATCTGAACAACAATTGGATGACATTTTTACCAAGTCACTAGATACCCAAACGTTCCAAAGCCTTCGAAAATATATTGGTGTTGTTCATGTTCATTAATACAAGCTTGTAGTATTTCCCATACTCCTATTCATATCTTTTGGGCAATATAGATTGGGTTCCAATAAAGCAATTGTATTTTACACTATTTTTCTCACTTTTTTCCTACGCTATTATGTTTCCCTAATTGATTTGGTGGGATTCCTAGTATCAGTTTGATTATTTGTTTATCTTGAAGGGAAGACAATTAAATGATCTTCTCAAATTTTGTTGAGCCTTCTTGCTCCAAAGAGATATATACACTTCAACATGTAACCTTTGTTTGAATGGTTTTATGACACTATAATATGTTGTCATTGTTGTCTTTTAAGTACCTATTGAAAGAAAAATAGTCAATTTTTGACTCAAGGTGCTACCACATCGCTAATAGTGAGTCCAAAATGTAATGATCCGATGTGGGTATCAACACTTCTTATGTTCTTTGTAGAATTTCCTTGCATATCTGACTCCTAAGCAAGAGACGAGAACATGAACCATAAAGATAACTACACAACAAACTAAGAAATATATGGGCTAAAATAAATTTATTATCTTAACATAATATTTATATTTAAATGCTTCAAAAAAATATATTGATATTTAAACTTCGGTTACAATGAATGGTGAGTTGTGAAAAAGAGAAGGAACCTAGTACACCACAAACTTTTTCCGTTCGTAAACTTGTATGGACAAATCTTTGTACAATTAATACGTACAGATATGTAATAATAAAATTTATATTCGTGATTGTAAATCAAGGTCAACCTAGTATGTACCTGAATTGTACAAGATTCGAATTCCAACAAGAACAAATCTTATAATCTATATTTCAAGATACTAATTCAACAAGAAAAAATCTTACAGGGTCTTGGAAATTTGAGCTAAAAACTATCTAGATTGATTAACGTACTACTTGTGATATTCCAATTACAAAGATAAACACTATAATACGGAAAAAAAAATAAATACAAGACACCATAAATTTTGTTAACGAGGAAACCTGCAATGCAGCAGCAAAACCCCGGGACCTTGTCCAGTTTGAACACCACATTGTATTAAGCCGCTACAAACATTAGCCTACTTTCAGACTTCGGACGAGAATGAACTTGAGACCAAATCAACCCTCCGAGCAATTTAGCTTCAGTCGTGCTTCTTACGTCTTTTGGATCTCGCAAGACCCTACGCACTTGATTCTCCTAGTTGATGTCCTTTACAAGCTTATGAGTTGCTTTAGCTGAAATGAAAACTGTAACTAACCTTCCTATAACATGTATCCTATTGATTTCCTTCAGATATATTTAATCAAGGTAATGGAAATCTATTTGCTTATGAGGGATCTTCAAGAGAACAGAAGAAATCAGGAAAACCTCAATAATTAGGATAGATTACACTTTTTAAAAGGTTATAGAGATTCCTAATCGATTCTACCTCACAAGATCAATCTAAAAAAGTTTAGATATGAATCTTGTGGAATTACAAAGTCTGAGACGAATAACACTTTGTAATTTATATTAATCTTATTCCATAATCATAATTCTTGAATGACCGTATAACAGAAGAGACACACCTTAGGATTTCTCTTATCATCCTTCACAATTCAAGATTTATAGTTGAATACGTCATCATGGATGAGATTTAAAGCGTCAAATAGTTTGCCACAAAAAACATAATCGTAGATTTTAATTTCTGACATAAAATTTGATGGCCGAGATTTGAAGCGCCAAATGGCTTGGCACAAAAAGTGAATTTTCTAAACCATTTTCCTCCATAAGTTGATTCCAGATTACATTCAAGCAACTCCTTGAATGCAATCTGGAATTATGACTTTAGGCAACGCTTTTCAAGTTGAATCTTAAATTGTGAACGTCCACAAGAGAAAGGTTTATAATAGGTAAGAATTGCGATGGTCAAGATAAGATTATGGATATCAAGGATCTATCAGGTAAAATATAGTCTGACTGAGCTTCACGAATCCCTTAGTGAAGCCTTAAAAGTCGTAAACTAATACATTTTCATAAAGAAGCCTAGGTCTTTAGAGGATGACTCTAGCTGTAACTATGACACAACGTGCCATGATTAAGATTATAGGTTGCAGAGAGTTCTCTATTTATATTGATGAATAAGGCTAGATTTCTTAAAGTTCAAGCAATTGATTTTTTGGGGACAAAGTAAGTTCGTGAACTAGTTTCATATTTATGAATAACTTTGATCCCAAGTAATTATTTTCTTGAGGACAAAGAAAGTTCGTGAACTAGTATCCATATTTACGAATTACTTTGGTACGAAACAAATTTAACTTCTCAATATAGAATAATCCAAATAATGGAAACATGTAAGCATGTGAGAAGTTTTTCTTGAGTTACAAAGAAGAATATGCGCCCGCGTATTTATCAATTAAAGAATTGTGCACAAAGTTAGCCTGCGAAATAAGCCCATAGAACTCGTGAACCATCAACCATATATTGGAGTGTACAAAAACATACTAAAAATGTACCATTAGCGAACTTGAAAATTCAGTTTGCGAACTTGAGCATATTTCAAAGTGTCCAGGGACAAACCCAAAAGTGTGTCGTTCACGAACTTGAAAAATCAGGTTGTGAATAATAACAAATTTGAAAGTGTCAAGGAACATCAGGATTTTGTACCAGTTCTGAACTGAAAGTTTATCCTTGAAAACTCGTTCGCAAACTGAAAAGAAATCAGTTTGTGAACATGGTTACAAACTTGGTACTTCTTGATGTTTTTAGGTTTATATTTTCACAGACATAGTTTTTCGAACAATAAATTGTTCTCAACCTCAAAAGTGATAAACCTATGATTATCCAATTCTTCAATTCATGTTTCGTAATTGGTTAAGAACAAGCTTGAACTCGAAACTTCTTTTTTGTAATTCATAAATTATACCAAAGCCATACGAGATTGTCTCAGTAGATAGAATGGTACAAATAATGAGTAAATAGGATAGTCAGTCTTCACACACCTTTGTTTATGAAGTCTTCACGTATGTCTTCGTTTGTTCATTAGTCTTCAATCTTCAAGGGTTAATCGATGAATTCCGATACACAACTATCATGTTCTAATCATAACCCGAGATTGAATTTAGTATACTATAAATCAAAATCAAGATATAGTTTTGTTCATCTAACATAGACAACAAGCTTGACATACAAAAACTTGTGAGTTTGACCGAGGGATTCTCAAACAGGTTGAATTCTCAAAACATGATAATCATATTGATATTTTTGTGAACATCGTTCACCTTAGTCTAACATAAGAACACTTCCCTATTGAATTGTTTTCTTTAAAAAAATCCATGAGAATTATGGTTTGTTCCTTTGACAATTCTTATTCTTGCAATGTTAATCCTATGATTGCGTGTTTTTATGTTTTTGTTGATTTCTTTGTAGAACATATTTCCTGATGATCTTCCAAAAACTTTTCTTAAAAAAAAAACTTTCATATGGTGTTTAAAATCGTTTTGAAAATCCTTTTCTTTGAAAATCGTTGTTTTTTTTGTTCTTTTTGAGAAAGACATTAAAAAAGGAAGAGTTCAATTGTGAACTTGTGCCTAATAGTTATATCTTTGTAAGGAATGCGGCTGTAGAATTTTAGAAGAGAACTGTACCTATAAAATCTCTCCTATGTGAAGATGCTAAGTTGCTAAACTTAGTGGAATCATCTTAAAAACATGATATGTTATCTTTAGTCTTGATAATCTCTTAGGCGTAGTTCATTACGATTCCTATTCTCAATACATTCGTCAATTTATGACAAAAATGGGAAGAATTATTTAGTAGTAATCTACTAAGAGATAAGGTTTTTCAGAGCAGTGTCTAATGAAGAGTAAATTACTTGTGCGTGTAAGCATCGAATTTTGAAAAAATAGATAAGTAAAAACTAGGGGGGGGGGACATATATCACTGTAGTATTGCTTTAAATTTTTTGGTATAATAGACTTTAAAGTAGGTAAAAATACTACGCATTGGCATAACAACTTTAGTAGATTGATTATTCATTTTAAATACTCAAATTAGAATATTTCATAAGTTGGTATTAAGCTAAGGATCTCCAACAACAAGGTGCAAAACGAATACATGCAGAACCATAGAAGAACTTGAAGAAAGAAGAATTCAAGAGATGTTGAAGATTCAAGAAATCAAGAAGCGTTATGGAGATTAAGTTGAAAGTTTATTTTTTAATTAAATCCATATGTAATAGATAGTTTTGTCAATAAGATTGATAAAGGGGGGGTATTGTTACAACATTGCTCAATCAAACTCACGAGTTTTTGTATGTCAAGCTTGTTTTCAATATTAGATGAACAAAACTATATCTTGATTTCTAGTATACTAAATTCAGGATTAGAGCATGGCAGTTGAGTATCAGAATTCACCGAATAACCATTGAAGATTGAAAAATGAAGAACAACGAAGACATCTGCGAGGACTTCATCAACAAAGGTATGTGAAGACTGATTATCCTATTTACTCATTATTTCTACCATTCTATCTACTGAGACAATGTCGTATGGCTTTAGTATAATTTATGAATCACAAAGAAGAAGTTTCGATTTCGGGCTTGTGCTTGAAAATTTTGAAACATGAATTCAAGCAATGGATGTTCATAGGTTTATCACTTTTGAGGTTGAGAACAATTTATTGTTCAAAAATCTATGTCTGCGAAAATATAAACCTAAAAACATCAAGTATTACTAAAGTTCACAAACTGATTTTTCAGTTTCACGAACTAGTAGAAAAATTGATGCTCCTGGATACTCTGAATTTGTTCATTGTTGAAAAACTAATTTATCAGCTCCTGAGCGTTACACTTTTGGGTGTGTTCCTGGACACTTCAAATAGTTCATTGTTCATAAACTGATTTATCAGTTCATGTACGATTCACTTTTGGGTATGTTACCTATACACTTTTGAATTTGTTCATGTTCACAAACTGATTTCATAGTTCAGGAACGATAACTTTCAAGTTGGTTGTTGGACACTTTGTAAATTGGTCTTGTACATACATAAACCGTTTTAACATTCTGCAAATTACATTTTCAAGGTGGTTTCTTTACACTTCAAATATTATATGTACACAAACTGATTTTTCAGTTCGCGAACTGGCATGTTTTTGGGTGTTACTGAACCTCAATATTACTTGATGGTTCACGACCTTACTTGGTCCATTATGAGCTACCTTTTGTGCACGGGTCTTTAACTGACCAATACGCGGGTGCACATTCTTTTATGTAACTCAAGGAAAACTTCTCACATCCTTACATGGTTTTCATTCTTTGGAATCAATCTATTTTGAAAAGTTAAGTTTGCTTGGGATCAAAGTAATTCGTAAACATGGAAACTAGTTCACGAACTTGCTTTGTCCTTAAGAAAATAATTTTTTGGGATCAAAATAATTACTAAACATGGAAACTAGTTCAAGAACTTGCTTTTTCCCAAAGAAAACAATTGCTTAAACTTTAAGCAATCTAGCCTAGTTTATCATTATAAATAGAGGACTCTCTGCATCCTAGAATCATAATCCTTTAATCATGTGTCCCAGTTGCGGCTAGAGTCGTCCTCTAAAGACCTGGTTTTCTTTATGAATCTGTATTAGGTTACGACTTTTAAAGTCTTCACTAAGGGACTCATGATGCCCGGTCAGACTATCTTTTACCTGATAGTTCTTGGTATCCAGAATATTATTTTGATCACTGTAGTTCTTGTATATTCTAAGGTCCGTATTTTCTGATATTCAACCATTCAAGAACTAGTGATTTGGGAATAAGATTGATAGAAATTATGAAGTGTTCTTCGTCTCATACTTTGTAATTCCACAAAATTGATATATAAACTTGTTTTAGATTGATCTTGTGAGGTAGATACGATTAGGCATCTCTATAACCTTTTAAAGAGAGTAAGTTATCCTAATTGTTGAGGTTTGCTTGATATCTTATTTTCTCTTGAAGATCCCTCATAAGAAAATATATTTCCATTGCCTTTATTGAAACATGTCTGAAGGAAATAAATAAGCTACCCGTTAGAGGCAGTTTAGTTTAAGTTTTCATTTCAGCTGAAGCAACTCATGAGTTTGTAAAGGACGCCAACTAGGGGAATCAAGTGAGTAGGATCTTGCGAGATCCAATAGACGTAGGGATCACGACTGAAGTTGAATTGCTCGGAGGGTTGACCGGTTTTAACTACATTCCCGTCTGAAATATGATAATAGGTTAGTGTTCGTAGCGGCTTAATACAGTGTGGCGTTCAAACTGGACGAGGTCCCAAGATTTTTCTGCTAAAATGCAGTTTTCCTCGTTAATAAAATTTTTATGTGTATGTGCTTTAACTTTTCTGCATTGAAAGTTTTATTTCTTTTAATTGTTAAAAGTACTACACAGATTCATTCTCCTATCAACAAAAAGGTTGGTGGTGTATTATGTACCCTCTTCTTTTCAAAACTTATTACCATGACGACCAAATAGGCATTTAACCCACCACTCTCTGGATAAAAAGCTTCAACAGTCGTCATGGTTAAACTTTTCAAACCATGACGATTATTTAAAATTTGCAGTCATCATGATTTTTAATAATAACGATGACGACTTTTGAAGGTCACTATAAAAAAGGTCATCATTGTTTCTAACATTAGCATTCAAACTATAATATGTCTGCACGGTTGGATCCCATCGACCCTGACGACTATTGATAAGTTGAAATAAGATTTAAGTTAAAACCTCTCATCATTTGACGAATTAAACCAACTAAAATACTATATAAAGAGTCATTTGAATAATTCATTTTATTTATTGAATTTTCAAAACCCTAATTTTTCAAGGTTTTATTTTTAAAGTCTTCCAAAAAATCCATAAATTAAATCTAACAAAAACTATAATCAAAAAATTAAATTAACTAACCTTATCTAATTATATAAACTAAACTAATTAAACGATAAGGACAGCTTAGTTATTACTAAAAATATATGAATGCGCGACTTTAAAATTTACTTTAGAATAAATTTATTTTATTTTATTACCTACCTCCAATTAATTTCAGGTAGTCACTAATTTAGGGATTTTATTTTTAGTCTTAAAATTGATTAAAGATATTCATAGTCTAATTTCGTGAGTTTATTTTTAGGAAAACACCGAGTAGAAAAATTGATTCAAGATATTCACTTGTTGTACGCCCGTGCGTTGCACGGGATCAGATTGGTTATCCCCATCGTATCATCTCCTAGAGCTGTTGGGATTGGTAGACCTTGTTTCTTGTTCGAATTTAACTCAGTTAGTTCATTAGTTTATTAAGTTCCCATAAAAGAAACGTAACAAAGAAAAAGTAAATGTTGTTTCCCACAAAAACTCATTAACAGGAAGATAAAATGGGGAAATAATAGGAAATCACTATATATACTTGGAATGTTCTCCATAATATTATTTTTACACGTCTATGAAATAAAATAAAACCTATGAACTATTTTTAGTGTTCCATAATTTGATCATAGCCAGAATTATGATGACCACGATTAGAAATTTAGAATAAGAATGATATAGAGAGTTGTATTAGAAAGAAGTAAATAAGAACAAAGATCTGGTCAGTGTTGTTTGTACGTCCTGTACTACAAAGATCTGTTGCAGTGCTATAAACTCCATCTTTACTGGTGTTCAGTGCTTACATACCCATGACTCTCTACCAAGACTGTCATGTTCATAACGCACAACTACTCAGTCTAACTATCTTCAGAAACTGAAGAAATCACAGTTTTCTTTCTTATATTGCTTGATTGTCAAGGAGTCTGAGATCTAAGGGGAAAGCAAAAAATACCAGCTGCAGCTTAAAAAGCTTCTTCTTGATGTCTTTAACCGCCACAGGATGTTGTTGTTGAATCTCTGCGTCAAATACCGGAAAACAAAAAGATTGTATTTCAAATTACAAAGCACGATAAATGACTACAAATGATTGGCATCACAAAAATACAACAAAAAAAAGGTAGAAAAAAGATAACCCGTCCTTTGTCATGTTCCTGGGTAACATTCGAGAAGATTTGCTCACTGTCTCATTCTCATCATTCAATTGGTCAGTCGTCTGTAAAATGTCTAACAACATCGCGCAATGTTAATATTGCAAAAATGAAACTGCAACAAATTAGGAGTAACATAATAAAATGGGAGGTTATAGCATCTCTTCGCTAGCACTTGTATCTGTCACTGGTGATTAGAATTTCCAATCAATTGAAGTTTAAAGAGTCAGCACCATGCCTAACACGAAGTCCAAATCTATTAAATGAGAAGTTGTATACGCCTTTGGAGCTACCCCATTTACTATTGCAACTTTATATGTCCAATTCTAACATCCATACCATACCCAACTCAACATAGTAAAAATACGATGTACGTACATGATGACTTTTCATACTACATCTACTTCAAGATTATGCAATTAAAATCATTGTGAAGCCGAACAAAAATTCATATTCGAGTCCAGTGTCGACTCATATGGATTTCTACAGGTTTTTTGGTGCTCAAATACGCATGTGCTATTAATGGTAATGCAAAATTAACTTTGCTAAAGGTTTACAAAGAAAAAAGGCAAAAAACAAAAGGACGAAACCAAAAAATAAATAGAACCGAACTTACCCAACAGTGAAACATAATCATTCACAGCTATTATCTAGCAAATGACGACGTCAAATAGGACTTCCAAAATAAGACTTGACATGCATATCATCAAAAGATTTGATCATCCTCCCAGGAAACCTGCAAAAAATCTAGTTGAGATCCAATAGAAGACTAAAAACTCGAACACAAGAGAGTTTTTATGATGCAGACCAAGTATATATGAATGGTATTGTCCAACAATCTCCAATAGTAATTTCACCAATGGAATAATAATTCTGTGATGTCATCTAGTGAAGGCATGATTTCTAGTAAAAGCAAATTAAATAACTCGTGTAAAGACGCGATAAAAAGCTACTCACAATTTCGTATATCAAGTGATTGAAACAACGAAAATGCTCACACGAACTGAATAGATAACCATCAGGTTTTCTTACAAATGCTTTTTCCTATTCAAACTGTAACTCCATCCCTGAAACAAATAACCATCAGGACAAATGCTTCCTCCCATTCAAACTGTAACTCCAAAATCAAAAAACTTATATGTTTGACATGTTACTCCGGCAGAAACTTATTAAGGTGCAAGAGACTGGACCCTATCTATGATTTGGAAGGCGTCATCTGCTGTGATAGATACTGATGACAAAGGAAAAAGACGTTTGTATGTTTTTGCAAGCTTACTTTACATACCTGACACGTTCGTCAATGTCTTTCACTTCAAATCCTGTTAGTATTTCTCCCTTCATTCTTGATGCACAACAACTCTTTACAATAATGTTAGGCTCCAAGTCTGCAAAAAATAAAAACAATGAACGGTGATGCACATAAAAAGATGGAATAACTTGAGAAATAAAAAATATGAGATACATACATCAAAGAATAAAATGTTGCGGTTGGCATAAGTATCGTGAATATCTATGCCGTCAAATATTTGTAGGATACTTATTTCTTCCAACCTTGCAGAAATAAGAAAATCAGGTGGCTCATAATGCCAACTTCTTGAAACTCTACTGCATTTAATATACTTCGCAATAGTATCCTAATCTATTAATGTGATAGATCAAAATTTAAAATCAAAAATAAATGTAAGAGCCCAAAATTACATATGCAAAAACTTAAGAGTCAAATAAATCCATATCTAAGAATTCACATAAGAAGTGTAATGGTAGTAATCTCTGCCACAAACTGGCTTTTTCCTTGATGAGAAGCTTCAGATAGTTGCGTAACAATAACTGCTCTTCCATCAGAAAATGTGCCTTGCAAGTACCACAATTTAATTGATAACTAAACATCTTTGCTTAAAGTTTCTAAAGAAAATGTTGCATATTCTTTGTTGTTCCAATATAATAATCCAGCACAAAAATAGCACACCATAGTGCTTTAAGTAGTCCTTGTAATCTAAAAGTAATTGACAAATGGAAACATATACATAATTACAATATTAAGTGTATCAAACCTCGAATAGCTGCAATTCGTGTGCCTCTTATTTCGGTTCAGATGCCAGACATCTTTTTGA
>JAJJMC010020031.1:1574357-1681479 GCA_023531435.1 Papaver californicum | reverse complement strand
GCTCCGCCTGGAATTCCAGGCGAGATGTCAGCTGCCCGCCCCATTCTATCTTCCTTCTAAATACCGCAAACCCTTATTCTTTCTACTGTAACCTTCTACATTTCACTACAAACCTTATTCCGCCACCACCCTAGACGAGAACCCTTCATCCCGCCTACGATTTTCAGTCTCCGCCAAAGGGATTTTCAGATAACCAAGCGAAATCAAGGTTATTTCTAATTTAAATTTAATTTTGTTTTGTAAATTAAATATAAAGTATGTTTTCTTATTATGTTTTTTTAGTTAAATTGATTATATATGTTGAATGATTAAACCCTAGGTTATGAAAATGAGATAATTTAGAGGGTATGAAACATTGGATTGTGAAATTAGGTATTAGAAATTGTAATTATTGAATTGGTATAATTTTTAGGGTTTATGAATGTTGTAAATTGGGTACACAAAATTGATGATAATTTGTTGAATTGAAGATATAATGGATTAATTTGTTGTTTAATTTTAGTTGGGTTGTGGTTAATTTTTTGATAAATTGAGTAGATTGTATAGAAAATTTGGAAAATTTAAATGTTTATGTTTCAAAACCTATGTGTAGGGTAGAATTTCCAATTGGTGAATTTTGATGATATTTGGTACAATTGGGGCATTGAGATTTAAGTATTTTGTTCATGATGAATTTGTTCAAGAAATTTGATACTATTATGTTGGTACATATGATTATATAATTAGATAAATACTTTTGTAATTATGAATTTATTATGTTTTTCGTTGATTTATTAATTATACTAGATTTTTTTATCTTTTTTCAATTGTGGGGATTACTCTTGATTTTCAATGTTGTATGAATTGTTTGCCCAGATGTCTAGCAGTTTGACGTCCAGATTCGTTGGCCGAAAGAAGAGGGCCAAGAAGACTAAAATAGTCGAGGATTCAGAGGAAGACCGTATTATTAAAGCAACGGTCGATGTTCCCAGGTTGGAACACTATATACTTGTGGAAGATACTAAGGAGCACGCATCCACCAATATTACGTATTCATCCGACGCCCAATTCAAGTTTTCACAGCGTGGTTCCCTCAAATCCTTCCTTCAAATCTACCAAGGTATTATTAAACACGCCCCAAGGGTTAAATATATTATTGAAAAGGCAGGATGGGACCGATTACTGACCATAGGTGTAGTTGATTCATTACATGCGCTTATTGATTATATTGTTGAGCGTTTTTGGGATACAACCAACACTTTTAACTTCTCGTTTGGTGAGATTGGATTCACTCCCCTTGATTGGGTAATGCTGACAGGAATTAGTATCGGTGTTGGTAGCCCTTTTCCATATGATGCAGGGAAGTTCCAATTTGAATATGTCAGGGAGCGTATATTCCCTGAACTTAAAGACAGTGAGGTCTGTAAAAGAGAACGTATTCCCCAGCAGTGGGTTTCAAATGCAATTACGGTAAAAATTTTGAGCAGCACTTATTTTGATCAACAAACCTTGTCTGCGGCTAATGATGATAGTAGACTTGCTGATAGAGTGGCCAGAGCCTTCTATATGTATGTTTTGGGTCAGTTCTTCTTTTCTAATGCAAAAACATATATTGATGCTGGATGGTTAGCTGCTTTTGAGGATCTAAATGCAGTTGACCAGTATGACTGGGGTTCTCCTGTATTTTTTAAATTCTGTTCCGGTCTCGCCACATCTGGCAGGGGACGAAAGTCATTGGCCGGACCGTTCCAAATTTTGGAGGTAAATTTGTTAGTGTTATTTATAAATTCAATTAAATTGTTTTTTTTTTTGCTCAATTATTTATACCATTGGTTGTCATGATATTGTAGTTTTGGGGGTACGAATATCTGGGAATTTATCGGCCAAGGAACCCTTCGCCTAAGAGTGAACAAAATTGGCCAAGAAGTCGTAGGTGGACGGGGAGCCGGAGGAAGGGTATTGCCATTGTTCGTTCAAGGACTGATCTGAATCAGTTGTCTGTAGACTCTTTGACCTGGCAACCGTGGGAAAATGTAGAGCACGTTCTGGCATCTGAAATTGGACGGAGGGCTATAGACCTCTCTAGGAAAAGGGGAATATTCACTTGACTGGACACCGTGAGTATATAATTTATTTTCTTTGTATTTTTTTAAAATATTTTGGCATTTGATTAACTGATTGGTTTATTTGTTTATTGTACTTTTCTTGGATAAAGAATAACATGTATCTGGGATATCGGTGTTGGAGGCAGAACAATCAAACATGGGGCGTTCCTAGCAACCCGCCTAGTTGTATTTCCAACTTCAGCGACAACGTGTTTGAGGAGATGAGCGTAAATTGTCAGGTCCCTGCTAGTGAATTAGAACGTGTCGTTAACTATGATGTGTATTTTGATTATTGGCGACATGTGACTAACCTGTACAAATATGTCACGAAAGTCGATTGGGAAGTTGAAACGTACGGTTATGCTGGTGACCGTATTAAACATAACATCCCACGTCGTCGTGAACATGTACCCATTCCGCCCCCACAACAGCTACCATATGTAAGTATTCAACAAAACACAGTACATTTGATTTTAGTATACAATGATGGTTTAGAATTTGATTTCATTTTTTCCATCACAGGTCGAGGCTTATGATTTAGTTCAGGAGTTGACTGATTTCACTTATGTATTTCGTGAATTTACGTTAAATGAAACTAAGGATAGGATGGAATCTTTCATTTCCAAAGAAGTAGAAATACAGGGTCTACGAAATGAAAACAACATGTTGAACTCGCAGCTTTCCCATTTTCGTCAACAACAACCACCCATTGGGTTTGGCGGGTATGCTCAGCATATGCCACCACCGATATGGAACACCATAGCTCAGGGATCTTCATCAACAATGCAATCAAATAACTATAATGCCAGACCATCTTTGCCTCCGTTTATGCCACCGCGCTCGGCCTCGGATAATCAAGATCCGGAAGACTAGTTATTGTCTAGCAGTGAATTGTTAGTGTAACTGAAATCTTTTTATTTTGTGACATTTGAATAGTCTTTTGAAATTACTTTTCTTATATTTTTAATAGTTTAATTTATCTTTTATATTAGTTTTGTCTTACCAACCGAGATTTCTTATCACTTATAAGTATGTCTACCCCATAACTCTGTTTTTGCATTAAAATACCAACCGTGTATTATCAATTCAAAAGTCTAAATTTTTTTCCCTTCTTGTTTTTTTCATTTGGTATTGTCTTATCAACCGACATTTCTTATCTCCAATGCGTTTGCAATTCAAAACACAAACTCTTATCTAAATTTCCGTATAAATTGAACACTCTATAGGAAGAATTATAACAACCAAAAACACAAACTCTTATCTAAATTTCCCTATCAAAAAGCAAATGGAATACTATCAAAATAACAATCAGTATTATGGTTCTTCTTCTTCTATTATTCCCCATCCATCTTCTTCTTCTTCATCGTCTGATGATGATAACAATAGTTTGTACTCATCAGACGAAGGTTCACTTGCATTGAGCCTAAATAATCAAGCAGTCAATTCCGGATTAATCTTTTCAAGTATGGATTTGCCTCAAACGCGTATCAAAATAGAAAGAGGCCGTGATTATGGTGCAAAACTTCTATGGAAAGATTACTTTAGCAAAAACCCGACGTTTCCTACTCATGTTTTCTGAAGGAGATTTAGAATGCGGCGAGAATTATTTAACCGTATATTGGGAGATGTAGTAGCTGTAAATAAGTATTTTGTTCAAAAAAGAGATGCATGTGATGTTCTTGGATTAAACTCTCACCAAAAAATTATTGCAGCATTTCGAATGTTAGCTTACGGATGTGTGGCAGATGCAATTGATGAGTATTTACGTATCGGCGAAACCACAGTTTTGGAAGCAACTCGTAGGTTTTGCAAGACTATAGTCCATTTGTACGAGAAAGAATATTTGCGCACACCAAATAAGCGTGATGTTGAACTCCTTCTTGCTGAGAACCAAAAAAGGGGATTTCCAGGGATGCTTGGTAGTGTTGATTGCATGCACTGGAAATGGGATAAATGCCCATCGGATGAATCCGGTGCTTATATTGCGTACAAAGGTAGTGAAAGTATTATCCTGGAGGCAGTGGTGTCATACGATCTATGGTTTTGGCATGCATTTTTTGGTATGCCTGGTTCTAACAATGATATAAATGTGATTAACCGTTCGTATATTTTCAAAAAGCTAATCAACGGGAAAGCACCGGCTGTCAACTTTGTTTTCAACGGAAATCAGTACAATATGGGGTATTTTCTTGGTGATGGAATATATCCGGAGATAGCTACTATTGTCATGTAGATTATACATACGGATTCTCAGAAGAAGCAGAAATTCTCGGCTATGTAGGAGGGTTGCCGAAAAGATATAGAACGCGGCTTTGGTGTACTGCAAAACCAATTTGCAATCATCAAGCAACCTGCACGAATGTGGAATCCTGACGTATTAGCATATATAATGAGAATTGCCATCATTCTACATAATATGATAGTGGAGGATGAGCGTTTACCCGGTGATTGGCCGCATGAATATGATCAATTCAGCCACGGCGCAGCAGTATATATTTCTAGGCACGACACTGCAGAACTTTGTCAAATGGCAATGGACGAACGCAGACGTGCAGTATTCGACAAATATACTCATTTATGTTTGCGAAATGACTTGATCGAACACTATGGTATGATTTTGGTGATGATTAAAATTTTGTAAATCCTCTTGATAGGTTTTGGGGGTAAATTTCTAGTAAACCCTCCCGAGACAAAACTCGGCCGCTAGGGACACCTAGGGGTTTAAAGGCTTGTTGCACATGCTAAGTGTAGCCGCGATGCCTGCGAAAGTGAGTTTATCTCTACTTATTAGCTCATGTTATTTTTTGATAATAAATTAAAAAATAATTAGCTAAGTAGTATGTATTTGAATGTACGGGTACAAATTGTTCGATCTAAGTGTTTTTATCTTGACCAATTCTATAGGATAGAAAGAAATCATGCTAAGTAGCAAGTTTTTGAAAATACTAGCCGTTAAGTCTCTTTCTCTATCCTATAAATACAATTGTGTTCTCTACTAAATACCACATACACCTAGTTTCATACACTCTACAAATTCCATTTATTCATCTCCTATTTGTAATTCACTTCATAACTCTACCTACAAGCATGGCAACATTTAATTCAGCTGAAGACTTGGCTATAACCAAAACCTGGCATAACGAAACCCTACGTCAAGATGTCATAGTTGGAATGGTTGACATGAAACCTTTTGGGGTAGGATCTACATCCAATATGCTCAAGAATATGGAAATCCAAAGCAAAGATCTCTTGAAGAAATTCATGATAGGTACCAACTTATCCGAAAAGGAATAGCTGATTATATATCTATACAACAACGGATCTTTAACCCCACCATTTAGGGTTGTCGATCCAACAATTTGTAAGTATCTTTTACATAAGCTAAGTTGTTTGGTCTTCCAATAACAACATAGTTAAAGTGATGAATTATGTGACTTTTTCATATGCTTCTGTAAGAGGATCTCGCACATTTGTTGAAAGCTATGAGTTCGTTAAGTCGAAAATGTAATCGGAAATAACTCCTCACTTTGTCAACCGATTTTGAGATTTTTGCTATCTTTTTTCAGAGTTTGGTTGTTCTAAAATATTATCAAATATTTTCTCAGACTTTCGCTGTAACCGGAAGTAACTTTATTTTGTAACATCATTTCATTGAATCGAAAAGGCATACATTAAAGGAAATGAAATATAATAAATCAGTAGATTACACTTAAACGCTTAGAGCAAACCTAATAGTGAAACCTTAAGCATCCATTTGTAGGACGACGGGGACGACGTTCTTCAGTTCTTGGGAGAATAATCAACATAAAAGGATTGTATTCTTCTATCACCCTTAGGATCTTGAAATGTGGTTTGTACCTGAAATCTGAACGTTTACATCTTCTCTATTCCTCCAGAGATATGGCAACAACGTCATCATCAGTTTCATTCCTAATTCGATATTCATTCACCTTGGCGGTTAAAGAAGAAAATTCTAGTACTGCCCTTGTGATTTCCATATATCGACAAAAAAGCCCTGCTCTGTTCCAGTTATTGGGGTTACCAATTTCATTACTAAAATTAGCATGAATGTCTTCTAACCGTTGCATATTCATTATACCATTCATCCGACGTTCATGACCCCTTGCTGGATAATGTAACATTATGTTTCGACATAACGATAAATCTTCCTCTAGGGTAAAATTCTCTGCATTAAGCCTAAAATTTTCGTATTCCGACATTACATAAGTACGATAGATTAGAAATTTTTTATGGATGTAAAAAATAGAATTTGAAGTGGGAATTATAGATATAAATTCATTTATTTATAGGTGTATGACAATTATGAAAAAATAGCCGTTCATAACGGTTACAAAACGGTAATATTCTTCCAGGAGGACTCCTAGTACCACGCCTACAGGAGAGCGGCGTCTTAGCGCCTCGCCTAACCATAAGCGGATTGCTAGCACAACGTTAGGTTGTAGACGGCATACTAGGAGTTCGCCCCAGCTGAGCGGCATACTAGCACAATATTTGTGTGTAGGCGTGATTGTATTAGTCCGTTACAGCAGACGAACCCCCAGCACAACGCCTGATCAGGAGGAATACTAGCTTCCCGCCCGTGTTTCGAAGCGAGCTCCCAGATTAGCGCTTGGCTCTGGGCGAATTGCTACGCGAACGCTTATCCCCAGACGGTTTACTACGACCCTGCTCGACTAAACATGTTTTAGACTGGATTTTCGACTACTTATAATCGGCTACAGTGTAAAGTTTCGACTATCCACCATATTCAGTCGATCCACTGCGCTACGAATTCACGGATCAAATATCAGTTTTGATATTTACTCTCACATTTCATCGTTCCTCTGTGGACGCTCTTAGAGAGGATTTTTAGGAATAAATGCATCCAATTTTTTATTGGTCTAAATTATTTCTAATAATTTTTTATTGATCTAATTTTTTTTTAAAATAGGATAAAGGTTTTCATATTGTTCTAAATTTTGTCCACTCATTTTATATTGGTCGAATTTTTTTTTAAAGTGGAACCAGAAGATATAGAATTTAAGTTTTGTTCATCTTTTAACCATAATAAAAAAAATACTGAAATTAAATATAAATATGTAAATCTTATTAAGAACCGGTTTTTGCTTAGGAGCTATGGCTGGTACTTTTCTTTTCTCTTTTTTAAAAAGGTAAATTCCTTTTCCAAATTTCTATGCTGACGATGAAATAGATAACCTCATTTGTTACTAAATTTCCACGTTTGTCAAACTTTTTCCTTTCCATATTTACCACAGTAATGTTTTATTGACATCTTTGACCTTCTACTAGTCAAAAGTTTAAGCAACATACATCATTTTTTGTTTTAGGTATTCGTCGTTTTCCAAACTCAAAACCTCCCAAAATCCATAAATCAAATTATCAGAGGATGGATAATTAGTTAAGGTTTCTCTCCAGTCCATGTTTTTATTATCTATAGTCCAAAAAAATTAAATCAGATTAAAAAACTAAACAAATTTTAATTCTTTATTAATAATAACTTAAATCCTACTTCTTTTTTAAAATAAAAATAAATTCTATTTAAACTTTAAATCAAAACTAAATTACAATTTAAACCACTTGTAATTATTTTCTTAATATTTTTATAAATTTACAAATCATAAACCATAATTCCTATAGAATTGTGTATAGTTTTGTGGGCTATTTAGAATAATTATAAAGGTTTATTTGATTAATTTAAGGGAGTTTAACTACTTATCTTATATGAGTTATAGATAATAAATGTATGGCTCTATTTAAGAGAAGCCTTAGTTAAAGTAGGAGTAACTTGAATGTTAAAACCAGTTGTCCACGTTTTCTTTCAACAACCTTGTTGTTTGGCTAGTCGTTGTTGACAGCTTTGGTGGCTAGCTCCTACAAATGAACATCAGCCATTGATTGAAACAATATAAACCCTAAATACATAAATGGTGAACTTATATGGAAACGATAGGTCCTACCAGCTTAGCCGAATAACAAGGTTGTTAAAGAAATGTGTCTAGGATGTCAAATTATTTGTTGAAAGAAAATGAATATCAACTACTTATTGAATCATTATAAACCCTAGAACTAGGAATAGTGAACCAATTTAGAAGCATTTCGTCCTACCTGAATGACATGGACCAACGACATGTAAGAGTTATTATAGAAGTGAGTTTTTGACGAGGGATAGAATTGTAAAATTTCCCCTTTTCCTAGCAGGAACATATAAGTATGTACGCATATTCTATGTGCATACTTCTAGTCTTATATTAAAACATGAAAAATATTGTATCTCTACTTATATTCCGCATGCGAATTAAGAATACAGTCTCTCCAGATAGCTACATGCATTCTAAACTCATATTATAGCTTTTCAAGTATTCACAATATTTATACAATATCAAACTAGTCTAAAGTCACATAAGCTCCACAGCTAAATTCCTTGAACTTGTCTTGCTCGAAAAGAGCGCATTACAATTGTGAAAGTATCTAATGCCTGATCTTCGAGAACGCATTCTAGCTTAATATCTTGCTCGAAAAGAGCGCATTACAATTTTTCGTCCTGACTTACAAAAATATAATACTTTAGCATTACATCAAGGATGTGCCATAAATTAAACATTGTTCCTCTTGAACGCGCCACAATCAAAGAGCAATGCCTTTAAAAGAGCACGCTATACCTTAGCACTATGCTAGCCCTAGCTTCTCCGTGTTAGCACCAAGGCTAGCCCTAGCTTATCAGGTCGCGCCCCCAAGGAATGCGCCACACCATTGATGCGCCAACTCAAAGCACCAGCGCTAAACCCAGGCTGATGTGTCTCCATGGACGTGTCGTACTCAGTGCTAGCATCAAAAGCGTTAACTCATTAGGAACATCCCCAAGGGACGTGCCGCACTCAAGCGCTAGCATCAAAAGCTCTAACTCATTAGGCAGCTTCCCCAAGGGACATGCCGCACTCAAGCACTAGCATCAAAAGCGTTAACTCATTAGGCAGCGTCCCCAGGGGAGTGCCGCACTCGATCGCTGAAGCTAAGTGATAGCCAACTTAGGCAGCGTCCCCAATGGATGTATCATACTCTTTACGCTAATCATTAATTCATTTAGGCTGCGTCCTCAAGGACGCACCACTTTCTGTGGTAGCTCCATGTGGCTAACTATCAATCCTTGTTCTTTAGCGTGCTACGACTAGTCCTTAAGAAATTTCACACAATCTTGTCTTCAAACATCTTTCAGATTTATGCCAAGTCCCTTCTAAGCTAACATTTGGCCATTAACATTATGCCATGTTACTCCTAAGATATTACATAACCACTATACTTATCAGGCTTTGTATTGATCAGTATGATTGTCAAATCTAGTGTGTTAAGCAACCTGCCTCATTGACTTAGCAAGTCCTTGAATTGACTTAAAACAAAGTGATAGTCTACGACTCCACTATTTTTACGAGATTTCATATAACACACATGGGGGATTCTCATTGGGGAATTGGTCTGGAGGTATACGACAATCTTTTGTTGTGGCAACACATCCATGAACAAGAAGGTAAATAAGTGGGATAGTTACAGGGAAGTTGAGATCACGATGAGTAGTAGTCATACAAGTCCTCTCTATTTTTCGGACATGACTCCACTACAATCTCCACAATCGTTACTCATCCACTTCTGTGGTAACTTCCACCACTTACGAGAAATCAACGTGCCTCCTCCAAAATATAAATGGATGACTTCATCTATTCGAAACAAGAACAAGAGAGAATTAAGAGATAAGATATAGATAATTAGAGATTCATCCCAGAGATAATCCATTCTTTATCACACACTACAATTACTCATCACACTGAGATTTATCAACCTTTTTTGCTTTCTTCCCCTAAGACCTACCCAATCTTCTCCATCTTTATGATCGAAGCCGGATGTGAACGACCATTTCTTGGTTTAGGCTCGTCTTGTTCGAGCTTGATATCTCGAACCTACTTGAAAGTACTCTTATGCAGTACATTTGTTTTTACCCTAAAACAATTGGCGACCACATCGGGAGATCAACCTCTCGGTTACAAAAGTCAATTTCTCAATCATTCAAAATGGTCGGTCTCAGACTAAATCTTACAGTCACTGACCCCAATTCCAACTCTTCTGGTACTAGTGGTAATCTCCATGATAGTCCTCCTCTTATAATCAACGATCCTCCCAACAATCTTCGCTCCAACAACGTGAGGGAGATTAGAAACGCTCTAGATCCAGTACCACTCATGATGGATGAGCTTGAGCGGAGACAAGAAATTATACTAAGAACCCTGGCAAGGTTGGAGGACTTGCAAAACTTCATTCTTGATTTCCTTCACCGACTGACAGAGGAATTAAGACGCAGTGTTGTTTTCAGGGAGGACCTACTGTCTCTGGGATTGGGGACTCCTCCACAAGCGAACGTATCCCCTCCACATCACATCAGGAGCTTCACCACCTACGAGAAACCAGTGAATCAAGAGGCTAACTGCCTAGTGGAAAATTTATGCGAACTTCTACACTTTTCAAAGCTCCAATGCAGAGATGTATTTTCCGCCCTAAACCTTGTTGCTATTGATACCCATCTGACCCAGATCTCCGAAAAGACACCATAAGTACCTTTCTTGCCTCACCTTTTCGTGAGCAGCGTTATATTCACCAAAGAAAATATGATGGATGATGAAGGATATAATCGAGCCCTGTACGTGATTGCTTATCTCAAAGACTTTGAGTTTCGAAGAGCGCTTGTCGATACAAGTGTTATAGCTAATATAATTTCTCTCAAGACGCTCAATGTTATTAAAGTCCGACCGAGCAAGATCATTCATTGTCCTATCGTGATAAAATATTTTGAAGGGAACCATACCATCACTTGTAGATATATCTTCTTAGGGCTCAGTATGGGACCTGTCCGATCAAAAGTGAAATTTATGTCATTGAGAAAGATCCCAATTATCATATGATACTCGGAAGACCGTGGCTTTAAAAAAATAAGGTCATCCCCTTGACTTAGCATCAATGCATGAAGACTGTGCTAAATGAGAGAATAATCCAAATTCCAGCATCTTCATCTTCTTATGCTCCAGTTTGGGGTACCAAATTCTTCAAATCAAAGAACGATGTGCTCGAATTCTCTGGAAAAATCCACCGAACACCGATACCCAGATGGACAACCTTTGAGGAATCTGACAGGGGACTGTCTGTGGCCAAGGAAAGAGGTAAATTTTCGAAAACGTATCTCTCTATTAGTATTAATCACGATTCTTTCATGACTACCAATGCACCAAGTCATGCTCATGGAAAGAGAGAGCATAATTTTATGACAAGTTATGACACCAAAGGAAGAATTGTTTACCTTCTCCGCCGTTGATAGCAATTAACAAAGGAGACTAGTGGAGGGTATTCCCGTCCAGAATGTAATTGTAGCATAGAGCCTAGTGAAGATGAAATCCCAGATGCTCCACGACAATTACAAGATGGTTCTGACTCCATCACAGACACTTTAGAGATGGTCAACATCGGGACAGAAGAAGTTCCAAGGCCCGTCTCCATCAGCTCCACCCTGTCATCGGAGGAGCGGGCATGATTTGTGCAACTTATCAAAGATTACCCAGACGTATTCGCCCAGACTTACTAAGAAATGCCAGATCTTGATGACAAGATGGTCACTCACCACTTACATATCACTCTCGGTTCCAAGATTATCAAGCAACAGCCGAGACATTTCAGGCATGAAGTTAAGGAGCAGATCAAGATCGAAGTACAGAAGCTACTCACGACAGGATTTATCAAACCTATCTACCTGGCTGGCCAATGTGGTACATGTCAAGAAAAAGAACGCTCAAATCAAATGTTGTGTTGATTTTAGGAACTTGAAAAAGTATTATCCCATGGATGAATTCCCGTTCCCCAACATAGGCATGCTCGTGGATGCGACTAGCGGACACGGTATGTTCTCGTTTATGGATGGTTATAAATGTTATAATCAAATAAAAATATATGAGCATGACGCCAGCAAAACCGCATTTCAAACTCCCATAATAAACTTCTATTATATTGTAATGCCTTTTGGCTTGAAGAATACTGGTGCTGCTTACCAGTGAGCCATGATAGCAATCTTTCATGACATGATGCACAAGCAAGTGGAAGATTATGTTGATGACGTGGAATTTTTGTGATAAGTCTTTGAGAGGTGTCGTGAATACAAACTGAAAATAAACCCTTTAAAGTGCACATTCGGTGTCTCGTCTGGTAAATTCCTTGGATTTCAAGTGACGGCAGAAGGGATCAAGGTATATCCAATCAAGAATCAGGCCATCACCACCATGCTCGTACCAAAGACTATGAGGGAACTTAAAAGCTTCATAGGGAAAGTGTCATATATCAGGCGTTTCATCCCAGGACTAGCTCAATTTGTCGCCTCTTTTACACCATTACTAAAGATAAGAGCAAGCTATGTACGGATAGCTACATGCATTCTAAACTCATATTGTATCCTTTTAGATATTCACAATATTTATACAATATCGAAATAGTATAAAGTCACATAATCCCCACAGCTGAATTCCTTGAACTTGTCTCGAATTTGCATCGATGTTCCAATAACATCTATCAATTCTGAAAGTATCTAATGCCTGATCTTCGAGAACGCATTCTAGCTTAATATCTTGCTCGAAAAGAGCGTATTACAATTTGTCGTCCTGACTTTACAAAAATATGCCACTTTAGCATTATACTCAAGGATGTGCCATAAATTACACATTGTCTTGAAGGCGCCACAATCAAAGAGAAATGCCTTTAAAAGAGCACGATATACCTTAGCACTAGGCTAGCGCTAGCTTCTCCACGCTAGCACCAAGGCTAGCACTAGCTTATCAGGTCATGCCCCCAAGGAACGATCCACACCATTAATGCGCTAACTCAAAGCACCAGCGCTAAGCCTAAGCTGCTGCATCTCCAGGGACGTGTCGTACTCAGTGCTAGCATCAAAAACGCTAACTCATTAGGCAGCATCACTAAGGGATGTGCCGCACTCAAGCGCTAGCATCAAAAGCATTAACTCATTAGGCAACTTCCCCAAGGGACGTGCCGCACTCAAGCACTAGCATCAAAAGCGTTAACTCATTAGGCAGCGTCCCCAAGGGACGTGGTGATGTAGTTTTTAAATAGTGGTAAAAGATTCGATACTCAGACTTGAAAAGATTTGATTTTTAAACCTAATTTTTAAAACTAAAAATAAAAATGATTAAAGTAAAATTGATTTCAAATTATGGGAAGGATTGAGACTAAGGATTCCACCATTAGCCAATTTTTCAAGTGATAAAAATCTTGCAACTCATATATTCAAGGTATTCAAAATATTTCCAAAGTTAGATTTTCAAAATAATAGTTGTAAATCGAAAGCATGAGACATCAAAAGTTTTAGACTCAGCATGACCCATCAAAAGAAAACACAACTAATTGATAAAAACCATTTTTTTCCAAATTTAATTCAAAGCAAATAATATTAAAAGAATTGCACAAAATAAGAATTACCACTTTATTATTGGAAAAATGGCTTCATTCGTCGCCCCAGTGATGGTGATTAGCTCATCATGTTGTAAACAGTCTCAAAATAATTGTCCATAGCTCAAAATGTTATTACGATGAAGAAATAAAAAGAACACAGAAGATTTGATACGGATATAAGCGTTACAGACTGTGTTCTCTGTGTGGCTGAAGAGAACATAAATAAAGTACAGACCATGGACGCTTCAGAAATATGAAAGAATAATCAACGGGTTCAACGATAATTTTCTGGAGCCTTATGTTCTTCATGTTCTTCAACCAGCAAAAAAAAAAATTCTTCCTGGAATTTTTTCGCACGTCTCTAGATGATTTCTTTCTTGTTATTCTTTGTTATTTATAGGATTAGCTAACCCTAGAAACCTTTCTTAACCGATAAGGACTAAAATAAGAGTCCAAATCAAACTCCAAATCATTGATAATCCGAAACAGGATGTGCTTCCCTTTTCCGGTGTGGACTCGGCTTTTCCAGCAATTTTCACGGCATGGGAATCTCATGAATGACGTGTTTCCACTTCTTTTGATTGTCTTTTCCTTTAGATATCGAAAACAAGTTCTAAATCCCTTTTCGGTTCGGAAACAAATCAGAAACTCATCTCACGTACAGAAAATTTCCCGCTCTTTTGCGGAATTTGAATTTGAATGAAGGGTACCCCCAATCCATCTGGCTGGTGCCTTTATCAATTTTGTCAGTTGCCTTTAGTAATTTTCCTGGGTGCCTTTATCACGTTTTGAGACGATTTTTCCACAAATATTTATTTCTTAAAAATACCTACAAAGACATAAAAACCCATAATAAGTACAAAAGCGAACACTATCAAAATAGATAATCGAGCATAATTTAGACACAAAAATGTGTCTATCAAATACCCCCAAACTTACTATTTGCTAGTCCTCGAGAAAATCTAATCTAGAAAATAAAATCTTAACTCACTTTCACAGGAATCGCGACTATATTTAGCATATGTAATAAGCCTTTAAACCCATAGGTGTCCTATCGGACGAGTTCTGTCTCGTGAGGGTTTACAAGAGTAAACCCACAAAACCTTTACTCCAAATTCTAGCTACCTGTGAACGATTGAGAGTAAACACTAAACAAGCTATTTAGTTGGCATACTAAATTCTTCGGCTATGGGAATCATTACCATATACGAGTCCAATTGCTGTACACGAGTTTTTTTTTTACTCAAGCATACTAAAATTCATATATAAGAAAAAAAAGCTCTACTTAGATAGTCGATCAACCACAATACTCAGAATCTATCAAAGTTCAATCAGATGAAAAGATTTAGAAGATGGATATGGACAAAATGAAGTTTACGCGTGTTGACTAAGGTGAACGGTGTTTCCCATATATATTTGAAGGTCAGTACCAGGATGAATCCTAATGGATTGAGATATGCTCTTACTAGTCTGAATTATACTGATATCGATTCAACTGGTATATACAAGGGTCCCAGCGATCGATTTATTGAAAAAATAAAACAATTATAAATGTATTGACAACATGATTGGATCAAATTGAATCCAAGCGCATGGTCTTTATCAGCATCTTACATGATAGTTCTCATGGATCCTGTGTCCCACACTTGCTTAGGTGACGGAGACAGGGAAAACACACGCATATTGCTATCAAAGTGACAATACTCGAAGAAAAAAAAAAAAAAAAATTCTTTTTTTTTAATAAAATAAAAGATAAAAAATGGGGCGTGATCTCAAACATTCTATTTCATCCTGGCGGTGATAACAATTCGACTGGTGCCCCACCAAATCACTTAGAGAAACACAAAAATTATAAAAATAAAAACAGAAAGTGATATGGTCAAGATAAACTCCGACTTATGGTGACAACTATCATGTTATTTCTAACACCTGAACTCTGTCCTTTTATGAATAAACCATTTAACTGGGCACACCAATTCCTACAGAAAAAGAGCTAAGATTCCATCTACCTAGAGTGGTTAGTGTCATCCTGAATTGTTCACAAGTTTCTATACTTTGAAGTTTCGTATTTCACTAAAAAGTTTCTCCCTTACTCCCCAAACTTAAATTTAACATTGTTATCAATATTCTAAAGATGAATGATTAAAAACATGAACAAGGAGAAACTGTTACCTAGGGTAGAAGTTTAAACTTAGCTTTCTATATATTATAAGTGTCCATCAAAGATGCAGAATCTAACAAAGTATTCACCTCATTAATAACACTATCATCGTCAACATCAAATCTAAAGTGGGCTAGGCATTTCTATAATGGATCTTCTAAACAAAGTGTTTGTTAATGACTCCTAACTATTGTTCCTATCATGTTAACCTCTTGAATGCACGTGTCATCTAGTTCAGGTGGTTGGTTACTAATATTGAAAATATTCAGCTCAATAGTCATATTACCAAAAGATAAGTTCATAATACCATTTTGACAGTTAATGATCGCATTAGATGTAGCTAAAAAGGACGACCTAATATCACAGGTATCTGACTCACAGGGACAGGTTGGGTATCAAGGACAAAAAAATACACATGATAAATCAACCTCAATAATAACATCCTCTATGACACCACGAGGAATTTTCACAGACCTATCAGCTAACTGCAGTGTTATATGAGTAGGTTTCAGATCACCAAGGCCTAGCTGGAGGTACACATGGTACGAAAGTAAGTTCACACTGTCTCCTAAGTCAAGTAATGCTTTCTCAACACGGTAGTTACCTATTGTGCAAGAAATGGTTGGGGAACCTGGGTCTTTGTACTTAGAAGTTGTATTGTTCTGGATAATTGAACTCACATGACTAGCTAAAAAGGCTTTCTTTTGTACACTAAGCTTTCACTTCGCGTACACATATCCTTAAGGAACTTGGCATAAGTAGGAATCTGCCTAATTGCATCTAATAATGGAATGTTGATAGTGACTTGCTTAAGAACCTCCAGTATGTCGTTAAAGTTGGATTCCTTCTTTGTTGGTGCTAACATTTGTGGGAACGGGGCTCTAGGCACAAAATCTGGCTTATGAGGAGCTACATCGGGCTCTTTAGAGACTTTATCAGTATCTTCAACTACAGACTCCGAAGGGTAAACTACAATATGTTCACTATCAGGCATAGTTACCTTGTTGTCTACCACTTTACCGTTCCTAAGGTTTCTAATTGTGTTCACATGATTTGATGATTTCTCACCATAAGATACTTCATGAACTCCTATAGGATTGGGTTGGGTCTGACTAAGGAACCTACCTTTTTCTCTCTCCCTCAAAGACTCAGCAATTTGACCAACCTGGGTTTCTAAATTGGAAATAGCCTGACTATTAGCCTGAACGATCTTTTGATTTTCTCGTAAACTTTGGTTGACAGACTGCTGAAAATATGTAAAGTTCTAAGTTCCTGAGGCGACAGACTCTGCTAAACTCATGATCGTCTTATCTATCGGATTCTGAACTTGTGTCGATCCAGAAGGATTCTTAGAATAACCAAAACCTGGGGGAACCTTAGAATTACTAGACTGACCTTGACTCTGGCCCTTAGACCAAGAAAGGTTAGGATGGTTTCTCCAACCAGGGTTATAGGTTTCTGAATAAGGGTCAAACTTCTGATGATTATCAAATCTAGTGTTATATAAAGAGCATGGGCTTGCTCTTCAACAGTTTGTCCTTCCCAAAATAATTTTGGCTCAATTCTAAAGTTTCTAACCTTTTTGATATAGCTGTTATTTGCATATGATTCAAATGATCCTTCTACCCTATTGACATTTCTTCTACTTAGAAGAATTGTTTTCTGGGGCTCCCTACTGTTTTACCACTGCTGGGTTTTTTCGGCGATTTCATTTAGAAATGTCATCGCACCACCGAAAGTTTTATTTTCAAACCCACATGTGCATAAAGACTCAACCATGGTTGTTATCGAAGAATATAAACACTCGTAAAGGATCTGAACTAGCCTTATTTTTTCTAAGCCGTGATGAGGACATTGTAATAATAAGTCATTGAACCTTTCCAAATACTATATAAATATTCTCCCTCTTGTTGAGCAAATGTGCAAATATGCAGCCTAATAGATGATGTTTTGTGCCTATGGAAAAGCTTATGGGAAAAGGCAGATGTAAGTTGTTCATAGGTTTCAATTGAAACGGAAGTCAAACTATATAGCCAAGATTTGGCTTTTTCTCTTAGTGAAAAAGGAAACAGTCTAAGTTTCAATGCTTCATCATCTAAGTCCTTAATCTTGATCGTACTACATATTTCCTCAAAATCCCTAACATGGAAATAGGGGTTTTCATTTTCTTTCCCTAAGAAGATTGGAGCATCTGTATGGTCCCAGGTTTCATCTCATAGTTTGCTTCATTTTCAGCTAACTTGATACATGATGGACGAGAAGTCCTAGTCGGGTTCAACAAATCTTTTAAAGTTGCCATTGCTGGCGCTATCAAAGGACTAGAAGTAACTTCTTCACACAGTGTCAAATTCTCAAAATTGAAATTTCCGAAAACAAGTCCCTCAAAAGAAGAGTCTTCGAGGTCCTCGTTTCCAGGGACAGAACTACTAGGTTTTTCACTAATCAAACGACCTAGAGTGTCTCTTTTCCAAGCCCTCTCAATGATGATTCCAAGCGGTCTTGGCATACACTAAAAAACTAAAAATAAATCCTAATTGGAACGGAATTCTAAACAATCACAAGCAAGGCTGACTCAACCAAATCAAACCTATTGAATCTAACAATCAAAAAGCATGATGGCTCCACTTAGATTGTTTCTAGACCAACTTTTAAAGGCAACAAGTTACAGTTTTAGCAAACATCTTAGAACGATCCGAATTAGATTAAGTCGAACAGAAACATGATAAACTCTATGGAGCTTTGATAGCCTGTCTCTTTGGCAACTTTCCTTGGGTTACAAGACGGCTCTAATCAACTTAAAATAATCTTCCTGTACTTTGAGTTAGGCTAACAAAATAATCAATGCAGTCTTTTTGAACGAGTTTCCTATAAGATCGTTACCCTATCGGTCTCTTTCTAGTCAAAATTTTAAGCTTAGGTTCGTGTTTGGTAACGTGTTCCTAAAGCGGGCAAGAAGGAAACGGTGATGAAATCCGAGTTCTTATCTTGTATGGTCAGTTCTTGCCCTTTACTAGAAAATAATTCCGTATTCAGTTCCTCAACATATATGCATACGAAGGAATACAGTTAACCCACTTGCTGGGGATTCGTAGGTTGATCGAGTCTTACCTCCCGTACCAGACGGGGGATGAATCGGTTGTAGTCGACTCGGGCCACCGACTCCTGTGTCAGTGTACGAAACCGAGGGGCCGAGACAATATCGTAATTGTTGTCCTTCCTTGTTGCAGTTTATATTTAAATTACCCTTCCGTAGGGTTTAAAAATTATAATGTCCAAAGTCCCAAAATAAAAGAAAATTACAGGAATAATCAAAGATTACCTAATACAATTCTCTAAAAAAAGAAACAAGTAAAAATAAAATCTAATTAAATATAAAATTCTTTGTCTTCTTTTCCGTTCTTTTAGCTTTAACTTTAACTCCAAGTCTTTAGTCACCAAAGTCTTTGGCCCAATTTCCTTTCATCCAAAATCCAAAACCTGTAGCAAAAAGATAAACACCCAAAGAAACGTAAAATAGAACAAAGTAAAAATAATACTAAAAAAACAAAAACCTAAAAAATAAATCTAAAACTCTAAACCTAAAGACAAGTCCGTGTCGGCGGCGCCAAAAATTGATGTAGTTTTTAAATAGTGGTAAAAGATTCGATACTCAGACTTGTAAAGATTTGATTTTCAAACCTAATTTTTAAAACTAAATATATAGAAGATTAAAGTAAAATTGATTTCAAATTATGGGAAGGACTGAGACTAAGGATTCCACCATTAGCTAATTTTTCAAGTGATAAAAATCTTGCAACTCATATATTCAATTTATTCAAAATATTTCCAAAATTAGATTTTCAAAATAATAGTTGTAAATCGAAAGCATGAGACATCAAAAGCTCTAGACTCAGCATAACCCATCAAAAGAAAACACAACTAATTGATAAAAACCCTTGTTTCTCCAAACTTAATTCAAAGCAAATAATAGTAAAAGAATTCCACAAAATAAGAACTACCACTTTATTATTGGAAAAATAGCTTCCTACGTCGCCCCAGTGATGGTGACTAGCTCATCATGTTGGAAACACTCTCAAAATAATTGTTCATAGATCAAAAAGTGTTTACAATGAAGAAATAAAAAGAACACAGAAGATTTGATATGAATATAAGCATTACAGACTGTGTTCTCTGTGTGGTTAAAGAGAACAGAAATAAAGTACGGACCCTGGACGCTTCAGAAATATGAAAGAATAAGCAACGTGATAGACACAGTTTCGTGTCTTATTTGATCTCCATTTTTATATTGTTAGAACTCATTTGTGTACTTATATTGTGATTTATTGTGTTTGTAGATATTTTGGAGAAATAAACATTTGGGAAGAATTAGCTCAAAAAGTTATAAAGGCACCCAAAAAAAGTTATAAAGGACCCCCCCAGAATTGATTAAAGCACCCAACAGATGGTTCAGGGCACCCACCTTGTTTGAAGTTGAATTCAAAAGTTGGCGGGAAAATGATTTTCACAAAATATCTTTAACTGTGTGAGTATTTGGGAGAGATTTTTAAGTAGATTTTTAAGCTTTAAAGAAAAGAATATTCTTGCCATTTCGAAAGGATGTATACACGGTTTGAACACTCAAACCATATCTCTCACAATCACGTAAAAAAAAGGGAAATGTTTTCTCTCGGGTTTTGTTGGTTAATAAAGTTCTGTGCAATAACAATGGGTTTATGGAAGAAGATTTTGCTCAAGTTTTAAGAGGAAATATAATGAAAATAAATAAGGATCAAGTTAAATCAAGGAAGAAAATCAGACCCGAGATTTTTCTCTTTACTGCCTAGAATTGATTCTCATTAACAAGAAGATTCTCACGAGATTTGGAGTTGTGGAAGTGTTACCAGAAACGAAAAAATAAAAATCCATAACAAAAATATGCTCATGCTCATGATGAAGAAGATGAAGAAAACGTTACAAAAAGGTTAAAGTTTTCGTGTCCAAAAGGTTGAAGATTTTGTTGCTAAAGCTTTTAACTTTGTAACATTTATTTTCAGTGAGACACTCTTTCTTCTGTAACAATGAGTCTGTAACATTTATAAACGTTGCAAACTCGATGTTTTCATTATTTTCACTCATTTTTATCATTTGTAAACATTTTTTGATCCATGAACCATAATTTTGAGCAAGTGATTAATATGAGGAGCTAAACCCCATCTCTGAGGCGACAAAGGAAGCTATTTTTCCAAGGATTATATGGTAATATTTATTTAATTAATTAATGCAATTCTTTTATGATTATTTGCCCTGGTTAAGAATTGGTTTAATGATATTTACTAAGCAATTGTGATTTTGTTAGATGGTACATGCTTGGCCTAGGTTTTAGATGTTCCATGCTTTTGTTATACAATTGTTTTTTTAAAAATCTACTTTTTGCAATATTTTAGAATCAAATTAAATGTAAGAATTGCATGATTATAATCATTGAATTAAATCACTTTAAAATTTGGAAAATAGTGGAATCTTAGCCTCAGTTTACTCTCAATTTTGTTATCAATTTTATTTGAGTTTTGCTATTTTTAATCTTAGAAATTAGGTTTAAAAATAAATCTTCACAAGTCTTGAACGAACCTTTATTTACCACAACTACAAAATACATCAATTTTTGGCGCCGCCGACACGGACTTGTTTTTAGATTTGTTTTTAGTTTTTATTAGGTTAATTAGTTTAGTTAGATTTTATTTTTTATTTTTTATGTTACGTTTTTGGGTATTTTTCTTTGTATTACAGGTTTTTGATCAAAAAGAAATTGGAGCCAAAGATTATATTGGTTGATTGAAGACTTGGAGTCAAAGATAAATCAAAAAGAATGGAAAAAGAACACAAGATTATTTTTTTTAGTTAATTTTTCTTATAATTTTTTTAGGGTTTTTATTTTTCTTTTTAGAAAACTGTATTAGGAAATTCTTATTATTTTTGTAATTATTTTAGGTATTTTATATTTTTTTTATTTTTGGACTTTGGACTTTTGAACATTTTTATTATTTTTGAACTCTACGGAAGGGTAATTTAAATATAAACTGCAACAGGGAAAGATGACAATTACGATATTGTCTCGGCCCCTCGGATTCGTACACTGACACAGGAGTCGGTGGCCCGAGTCGACTATAACCGATTCATCGCCCGATGGTACGGGAGGTAAGACTCGATCAACCCACAAATCCCCTGCAAGTGGGTTTACTATATTCCTTCGTATGCATATATGTTGAGGAACTGAATACAAAATTATTTTCTAGTAAAGGGCAATGACTGACCATGTAAGATAAGGACTCGGATTTCATCACCGTTTCCTTCTTGCCCGCCTTAGGAACAAGTTACCTAATGCGAACTTAATCCTAAATTTGACTAGAAATGAGACCGATAGGGTATCAAGCTTATTGGAAAATCATTCAAAATGACTGTATTGGTTACTTTGTTAGCATAACTTAAAGTTCAGGAAGATTATTTTAAGTTGATTAGAGCCGCCTTGTAACCCAAGGAAAATTTTCCAAAGAGGAAGGGTTATCAAAGATCCATAGAGTTTAACCTGTTTCTATTCGACTTTATCTAATTCAGATCGTTCTAAGAGATTTGCTAAAAATGTAATTAGTTGCCTTTTGGATGAATAGAAGTTGGTCCAGAAACAATCTAAATGGAGCCATCATGCTTTTTGTTTGCTAGATTCAGTAGGTTTGAGTTGGTTGAGTCGGCCTTGTTTGTGTATATTTATAACCCCCTTCATGTTAGGATTTATTTTCTTAGATTTATTTTATAAATATATTAACAATTTTTTGTTAGAAAATGTCAAACTGGTATTATGAGGACCAATACAATGAATATCCGACTGAATTTCAAAATAGACATTATCCATACTATCAACATGGTGTGGATAGTAGTCGGGACCACCACCAACCTTTTGGAGGTTATTGCTCATACCAAGGTGATCCCAATTACTATTCGTCCATGCACCCGTCATATGAACATAAAAATGAGTAAAATTCGCTAAAACTGTAACTAGTTTCCTTTTATAAAAATAAAAGTTGGTCTAGAAGCAATCTAAGTGGAGCCATCATGCTTTTTGTTTCCTAGATTTAGTAGGTTTGATTCGGTTGAGTCGGCCTTGTTTGTGTATGTTTAGAACCCCCTTCATGTTAGGATTTATTTTCTTAGATTTTTTGTAAATATATTAGGATGTTTTTGTTTGAAAATGTCGAACTGGTATTATGAAGACCAATACATTGAATATCCGACTGAATTTCAAAATAGACATTATCCGTGCTATCAACATGGTGTGGATAGTAGTCGGGACCACCACCAACCTTTTGGAGGTTATTGCTTATACCAGGGTGATTCCAATTACTATTCATATACACACCCATCTTATGAACATAAAAATGAGCAAAATTCGAGTTCTTTGTCTTGGAGGGATGCCCTAAAGAAGTTGCAATCTAGTACTCATCATGAACCTATTATGACTCTAGAAGATATCTGAGATGGTAAATAGGTTTGAATTAAGTGTGAGAGGAAAAATTAGTAGTCCAACTCTTTTTCTAGAAGAATCTCTCAAGCAGTTGACTGAGAATATAAATAGATTGAATGAAAGTCTTGCAGAGAGTACTATTGCTCAAAATGATCTTAATTTCCAATATAGTGATACCCTTGATAATTGTTCACCTATTCAAGAGGAAGAGGATATAATTGGTAACACTACCTATTTAGACGAGGTTCAAACATCTTCATATTATTATGATGATGAGGATAATATTGGTGAAGAACTTGAAATATACAGGCAGAGTGATCAAGAAATTGTCACTCCAATTGTGCTTCGTGATGATAGTGTGTTTTTTTTTTTAAATCCAAATAATTTTAATGATTATTCACTTATTCAAAAGGAAGAGGATTTGACTAGAGATACCACTATTTTAGACGGGGTAGAATTTTCTTGTTTTGAAGCCGATAACGGATTAGAGGAACGAGTTTATCCTGAGACTAATGATTTAGAGTCTAACAATTCAAAGACAATAGTCTCTGAAGAAGATGATAGACTCTTAGAAAATTTTAATGTGATAGAGGATGATTTGATTCAGGTTGATAGAATAGTTTCCCCAGTGGATTTTGTTGTCCTAGAAACCCAACCTTTTTAGGTTCCAGAGGCTCAAATACCAGTGATCTTAGGTCGTCCCTTTTTAGCTACATACAATATCGTCATCAATTATGGAAATTGAATAATTAAATTTTCTTTTGGTAACATGACTATTTAACTGAATCTATTTAGTATGAGTAGACAACCTTCTTGTGAGATCTATGTTTTAGAAGAAGTGAACATAATTAGTACTTCAGTTCAGAAATCTTTGCCAAACACTTTATTAGAAGATCCATTAGAGAAATGCCTAGCCCACTTTGGGTTTGATGTTGACGATGATAGTGTTATTAATGAGGTGAATAATTTGTTAGATTCTTCACCTTTGATGGACACTTATAATATATGGAAAGCTAAGTTTGAATTTCTACCAGTTTATAAGTTTACCTTATTTCTTTCTACAGAGGAAACTGAGTGTAGTTCTGACCTTAAGGACCCTAGAATCCAACCAACATTTCTTAGTCCATCTGAGAGTAATGTCCACCATAAGTTTGGTTGTACCGATGATTCTTGTGATTGTTAAGTATCCTTGCTTAAAGTCCCTCACTTGGGGATTGGCATTTGCACCTCTACAAGTTTTCAAAATCATCTTAAAACTAGATTCTATGAGCTTGTTGATGTCCAAAAAGAAGTTCAGTTGTTAGAAACCCATCCTCTAGTCGATGTGGTTCACCTAGGAAATAATACCAAGATTGACTTTGTTTTTCCACCAAAATATTTTCTTTCATATGTGGGAACGTTTGAATTTCAAATGTGCTAGTTATTAAGTTTTGAGACTAAGCCTAATTACTTTAAGAAATTAGAATCGACACATTTGCTTAAGAATGACCACCTTCATTGTAGTCAACTGTGTGGGTCAAATCTGGTTGACTTTGAGGATCCATAATTATTTAGGTTATTATTATGTGCTTCAAATTTATTAGTTGAGTTACTCCATACTTTACAACCTAATCATGTTGATCCCGCCTCTAAGGAAATCCAACCCATGAAAATATTTTATCTAGACCCTTTTATAGAGCCTGAACCTGAACCTGAACTAAATGTAGTTGTCTTAAAGAAGACACTAGATAGGGATAAGGGTGTACTTTGTTTGACTTTTTGGGTCTGCTGCAGTTTCCTTCTATTTTGGATAACATTATTTTATTCAGATGACCCACAGTTTTTCCGACTATTGTTATATGATTTAGTGAGGTGACTAATTCTTTCTTAGTCTGGATGAAGACTTTAAACTTAGCACTTCTTAAGAGGTAACCATGATCATGCGACACGGTAATATCTTTCCTTAACTCTTTTCCTTCGATTGGTAACAGTTTCTCTTTGTTCATTCTTTTAATAATTCATTTTTAGAACATTGAGGACAATGTTATATTTAAGTTTGGGGGTAAGGAGAAACTTTTAGTGAAATATGAAACTCCAAAGTCTAGAAACTTGTGAACAATTCAGGATGACACTAACCATTCTTGGTAGATGGAAACTTAGCCCTTTTTCTATAGGAATCGGTGTGCCCAGCTAAATGGTCTATTCATAAAAGGATGCCTAGCTTAGGTGTTAGAAATAACATGATAGTTGGCACCATATCTCGGAGTCTATCTCGACCATATCACCTTCGGTTTTTATTTTTGTAAGTTTTGTGTTTCTCTAAGTGATTTGGTGGGGCACTAATATCGAATTGTTATCACCGCCAGGATGAAGTAGAGTGTTAAAGATCAAGCCCCATAATTGTATTATTTAGACCATTATTTATAAAAATAAAATAAAATAAAAATCAAGTATTGACACTTTGATAGCAATATGTGTGTGTTCTCCCTGTCTTCGTCGCCTAAGCAAGCGTGGAACGCAGGATCCATGAGAACTATCATGTAAGATGTTGTAAGGAGCATGCGCTTGGATTCATTTGATCCAATCATGTTGTCAGTATATTTAAAAATAAATAATTATTTTATTTCAAAAATTGACCGTTGGGACCCTTGTATATACCAGCTGAGTCGATATTAGTTTAAGGAGTAAGACTAGTGGGAGCGTATCTCAATCCATTTGTCCTGGCACTGACCTTCAGACAGATATGGGAAACACCGTTCACCTTAGTCAACATGTGCACACTTCATTTTGTCAATATCCATCTTCTAAATCTTTTCATGTGATTGTACTTTGATAGATTCTGGGTATCGTGGTTGAACGACTATTTAAGTAGAGTTTTGAATTCTTGTATGAATTTTAGTATGCTGAGTGAAAACTCGTGTGCAACAATTGGACTCATATAGGGTAATGATTCCCATAGCCGAAAAATTTAGTATGCCAACTAAAATAGCTTGTTTAGTGTCTATCCTGAGTCGTTCAAAGGTAGCTAGAATTTGGAGTAAAGGTTTTGTGGGTATACCACTTGTAAAACCTCACGAGGCAAAACTCGTCCACTAGGGACACCTAGGGGTTTAAGGGATTATTGCACATGCTAATTGTAATCGCGATGCCTGCGAAAGTGAGTTAATATTTATGTTTATTTCTAGATTAGATTTTCTCGAGGACTAGCAAATAATAAGTTTTGGGGTATTTGATAGACACGTTTTCATGTCTTATTTGATCTCAATTTGTATATTGTTAAAACTCATTTGTGTACTTATATTGTGATTTATTGTGTTTGTAGATATTTTTGGAGAAATAAACATTTGGAAAAAATTGGCTCAAAAAGTTATAAAGGCACCCAGAAAAAGTTATAAAGGAACCCCTCATAATTGATAATGGCACCCAGCAGATGGTTCAGGGCACCCACCTTGTTTGAATTTGAATTCAAAAGTTGGCGGGAAAATGATTTTCACAAAATATCTTTAACTGCATGTGTATTTGGAAAAGATTTTTGTGGAGATTTTTAGGCTTTAAAGACAAGAATATTCTTGCCATTTCGAAAGGATGTATACACGGTTTGAACACTAAAACCATATCTCTCACAATCACGTAAAAAAAGGGAAATGTTCGGGTTTTTGTTGGTTAATAAAGTTATGTGCAATAAGAGTGGGTTTTTGGAAGAAGATTTTGCTCGAGTTTAAAGAAGAATATAATGAAAATAAAATCAGGATCAAGTTAAAGAGAAACAGGATAAGCTCTAAGGAGCTTTGATAACCCTGTCTCTTTGGCACTTTTCCCTGGGTTACAAGGCGGCTCTAATCAACTTAAAATAATCATCCTGAACTTCGAGTTAGGCTAGTAACCCGTACAGTCCTTTTGAACGATTTTCCAATAAGCTCGATACCCTATAGGTCTCTTTCTAGTCAAGATTTTAAGCTTAGGTTCGCGTAGGTTTCGTTTTCCTAAGGCGGGCAAGAAGGAGACGGTGATGAAATCCGAAACCTTATCTTATATGGCCAGGCCTTGCCCTTTAGTATGCAAAAATTAAAGTCCGTATTCAGTCCTCAGCATATATGCATACAAAGGCGTCCAGAAAACCCACTGACAGATGATTCGTGGATTGACGAAGTGTACCTACCTCGGGTGACGAACCGTTGAAGTCGACTCGGGCCACTAGTGTGCGAACCCGAGGGGACAATATCGTAATTGTCGTCCTTCCCTGCACACAGTTTGATATTTAAAACTACCCTTCCGTAGGGTTTAAAAAATAATAAAATGTCCAAAAGAAAGTCCAAAACGTGTCCGAAAATAAAAGAAAAATTACAGAATTAATAAAAACCCTAATATAATTTTCTAAACTAATTAAAACTAATTAAAACTAATTAAAATAAACTAAAAATCTAATTAAAAAATAAAATCTTCGATCTTCTTTTACGTTCTTTAAGCTTTTCCCTTTTAATTCCAAGTCTTTAGCTTTAATTCCAAAATTTTGGCTTACTTCCCTTTTCGATCAAAAATTCAACCTGTAGCAAAAAAGAAATACCAAAAGAAACGTAAAATAGAACAAAGTAAAATAATAAAACTAAAAATAAAGACCTAAAAATAAATCTAAAACCCTAAACCTAAAAACAAGTCCGCGTCGGCGGCGCCAAAAATTGATGTAATTTTAAAAGTGGTAAATAAAGTGTTCGATTCTCGAACTTGTGAAGGTAATGATTTTAGAAAATAATGGACTTAATCTAATTAAATAAAAATCAGGAAAATAAACTAGAGATGATTTTAGAATATATGGAGAAAACCAGGAATCAAGATTCAGTTATTTCTAACAATTTATGTGATTAATCATGCAATTCTTTTAAATAAATTAAACTCAAATATTGCCAAAATAGGTTTTATGCAAACAAGTAGAGGTAAATCACAAGCATGGGACATCAGAGGTTGTCAACCCAGCATGACCCATCAAATAAAAACACCACTACTGAATGAAAACCGTTTTTCTATTTCGAAACTATGCAATTTTAACAAGTAAAGAATTGTAAATAATTAATTAAAAATAGACTTACCACATAAAATTGAGAGAAAAACCTCCTCCATCATCCCAGTAAATAAACTTAGCTCATGGTGAAGAAAACTTGCTCAAAAGATCTTTTCGTTGCTCAAAAAGTTGATTACAAGGTGAAAGAATAGTGCAACAGCTGAACAGATACGTATATAAGTGTTGCAAGATAGGGTTCAGCTGTAACAGAAAGGGTTCCAAGCAACAAAGGTTTAAAAGCTAAGGCAACAGGAGCAGTTTGAATCAGCAACAGAAATAAATGTTACTTAGTCTTCTTCTACGGTGATGGCTGGGTGAAGAACACGCCGGCCGGTGCAGCTGCAGTGACCGGCGGTAATCGGAAGTGGCCGGAAATTGACGGAATTGATCTCTAGGGCTGCGTGTCGATTTTTCTTCGCTTCTGTTGGTTTATATAGGGTCTACAAACCCTAGAGAGAGTTCTAAACCTAATAGAACTCTCTCAAACAACTCATAAATTCAATTCCAACTCAAATAGGAACTGAGTCCATTTTTCGGCCAAAATTGGATTTCCCGAGCTGATTTTCCGGGATTTTTCGCTGTCTTTTGATTGCTTTGAACTCTACTCGCAATGGGTTATCTTTAATAGTCGAAAACAACCCAAAATTCACAACCAAATCCTTTTCCTGTTTGAAACAGGAGAACCCGATGAGTGGATCGGCGACTCGGCTAACTTGACTCGGTGACTCGCTGGGTTGACTCGCCGGGTGACTTGCTGGGTTGACTCGGCCGATCCTAGGGTGTCCCTTATCCATTCTTGGGGTGCCAATAACACTTTTCCTTGGGTACCTTTATCACTTTTGAGCCAATTTTTCCACAAATCTTTATTCTTCTAATGTACCTACAAAAGCATAAAAACACGTAATATTTGCAAAATCGAATACTAACTTAATAGAAACTAAGGTGCAATTTAGACACTAAAATGTGTCTATCAGCTAGCAAATGAATAAAATCTTGCAGTTCATGTGTAATCTAGGTCACGTCCAATTACCCTCATCCAAAATCAGATTCATTAGAGAAGCCCAAGTTTATTCAAGGCTATTTCCTTGGGACAATCAGCGAATACTTAACTTGCATCTTCTGTTGGAATTCCCGGCATAAACTGTTGGTGTTTTCAACTATCTCAATCTCCTTCCCTACAAATTAACTACCAATTCAAAACCAACCCATATCTCTTAACACATCAAACGTTCATATAATCAATCATGGCGACCAATCAAGCTCCGTCCTGCATTCACTCCATTATTGCGCATCAATGGAAGCACACACAACATCAATTAGTTCGTGAAAAACTCTGTCCAAATCCTTGCTTATTTATCTTCTAATCACCAGACTCATTCACCTTTCCGTCATCACAACAAGAACTCAAGAACCCATTGTGCATCACCATCTTTCTTTTCCGTTCAGCACCTGTAGCACCGGAAGTGACAAGTCCATCTTCCTTTTATTCTTCTTGATCTTGAAACATCAACAAAACCCTCACAGAAACAAACATCAAATTCTCCACTATTTCTTTTACCATTTGCACTGCGCCTCTATCTCTCTCTATAATCTTATTCTTCTTCATAACTCGAACTCAATCTCTCAAACAACAATAGCTCACCAACTGATTCTCCCTTCTTTCCTTGAATTCATGTCACCTTCTTCTCATTCTGCCATATACTCTTGCTAATGAACTGTCGTTACTCTTTTTGTCTCTCTTCTTGGTGTTTCTAAAACATGTAAATTAAACACCAAATGCATTTAGTCATTGTGATTTGAGGCATCTAGTGATATTAGAGGTAAATGCACCTACACATGTCCATTGTCTCCCAAACCTATTTTGCTCTTAAAATCCTTCTCATTTTTCCCCCTTCTATCTTTTTGTCCCATTCCAAAAATCAAAGACGAGTCAAATAACCCAATGTATAATGGTTTCCGAATTATCATTTTTAGTACCTAATACAAAAGACAAATACTAATCAATCCCATCTGACGTATGCATGCAAGAACGATTAGAAAATAAAATCCAATCTAAAACTGTAAATGGATTCAACACCAAAGGCATTTACACATTGTAATTTGAGCAGCCACCTAAATTGAAATTGCTCCCGTTTCAGTTAATACTCATATTTTGCTCTTAAATATAACCCTCTAATTTTTCCCCTTGTTTCCCCAGGAATCTTTTCAATTTCATAAACACAAAGAACAAATCCTAGTAGTAATCAATTAAGATCCCACATGCAAGAAAACCAATCCAATTAATCCCACTAAACCCTAAATCGAAACATATTGAACTAAGAAATCAAAAAAAAATTAAAAAAAAAATGAAGAAATCAGTGAAGAGTGGGATTACAATGCGATCTTGTAATAGTTTAGCTCCTTCAGCAACAGCTTGACCAGCGTGATGAACAACAGTATCAGCATAGTTACGAACTGTACGTGTTAGATTATTCTTGGCACCTACTTCTACTGCTTTATTCAGTGTTGTCTTTAACCATGACATTGCTTCCCCCAAATTAGGCCAACAATCAAAATTCTTCCAGAGAGAAATGAAGAAGAATATGATGACTTTGAAATGTGGTTATGGTGAAAGGGGAAAATGAAGAAGAATGGTGATGGAGAAAGTCAAGTTTGTTGACCTTTAAATAATGATTTTAGAACCGTTGGATTCGTCAATCAATCTAAAACCGTTAGATTAGAATAGTAAATATCCATTTTACCCTAGATTCGGTGACTCGTCTCGGCCAAGATACGAGCGAATCGGCCGATATTCACGTTCAAATATCGTTTGGAGAAACCTCGGAAATTTTTCAAGGTCTTGAGACGATACCGCGAAAAGCGCCGTTATCTCGGCCGTAACAGCCGAGATTAACTATATTGGCTTGCCTAGGTTTTAGATGTTCCAACCTTTTGTTATACCATTGTTGTTTTAAAAATCTACTTGTTGCAATATTTTAGAATCAAATTAAGTGTAAGAATTGCATGATTATAATCATTGAATTAAATCACCTTACAATTTGGAAAATAGTGGAATCTTGGCCTAAGTTTACTCTCAATTTTGTTATCAATTTTATTTGAGTTTTGCTATTTTTAGTCTTAGAAATTAGGTTTAAAAACAAATTTTCACAAGTCTTGAAGGAACCTTTATTTACCACAACTACAAAACAGATCACAACGGGTTCAGCGACAGTTTTCTGAAGCCTTATGTTCTTCCTGTTCTTCACACCATCAAAATTCTTTTTTTCTTGGAATTTTTTCGCACGTCTCCAGATGATTTGTTTCTTGTTATTCTTTGCTATTTATAGGATTAGCTAATCCTAGAAACCTTTCTTAACCGATAAGGACTCAAAGAAGAGTCCAAATCAAACTCCAAATCATTGATAATCCGAAACAGGATGTGCTTCCCTTTTCCTTTGTGGACTCGGTTTTTCCAGCAATTTTCATGGCATGGGACTCTCATGAATGACGTGTTTCCACTTCTTTTGATTATTTCTTCCTTTAGATATCGAAAACAAGTTCTAAATCCCTTTAACTTCGGTTCAGAAACAACTCAGAAACTCTTCTCACGTAAAGAAAATTTTCCCGCACTTTTCCGGAATTCGAATTCGAATGAAGGGTTCCCCCAATCCATATGGCGGGTGCCTTTATCAATTTGTTGGGTGCCTTTAGTAATTTTCCTGGGTGCCTTCATCATTTTTTGAACCGATTTTTCCACAAATATTTATTTCTAAAAAATACCTACAAAGACATAAAAATCATAATAAGTACAAAATCGAACACTATCAAAATAGATAATCGAGCACAATTTAGACATAAAAATCATAATAAGTACAAAATCGAACACTATCAAAATAGATAATCGAGCACAATTTAGACATAAAAATGTGTCTATCACGTGCCGTACTCGATCGCTGAAGCTAAGCGCTAGCTAACTTAGGCAGCATCCCCAAGGGATATGTCGTACTCTTTACGCTAAGAAATAATTCATTTAGGCTGCGTCCTCAAGGACGCACCACTCTCTGCGCTAGATCCATGTGGCTATCTATCAAGCCTTGTTCTTTAGCGTGCTACGATTATTCCTTAAGAAATTTCACACAATCTTGTCTTCAAACATCTTTCAGATTTATGCCAAGTCCCTTCTAATCTAATATTTGGCCATTAACATTATGCCATGTTACTCCTAAGATATTACATAACCACTAAATTTACCAGGCTCAGTATTGATCAGTCTGATTGTCAAATCTAGTTGGTTAAGCAACCTGCCTCATTGACTTAGCAAGTCCTTGACTTGACTTAAAACAAAGTGATAGTCTACGACTCCACTATTTTTACGAGATTTCATATAACACACATGGGAGATTCTCATTGGGGTATTGGTCTGGCGGTCTACGACAATTGTACGTTGTGGCAACACATCCACGAACAAGAAGGTAATAAGTAGTGGGACGGTTACTGGGAAGTTGAGAGCACGAGGAGTAGTGGTCATACAAGTCCTCCCTATTTTTCGGACATGACTCCTCTATAATCTCCATAATTGTTACTCCTCCATTTCTTTGGTAACTTCCACCACTTACGAGAAATCAGTGTGTCTCCTCCAAAATATAAATAGATGGCTTCATCTATTCGAAACAAGAACAAGAGAGAATTAAAAGACAAGATATACAGAATTAGTGATTCATCCTAGAGATAATCCATTCTTTATTACACACTACAATTACTCATCACACTGAGATTTCTCAACTTTTTTTGCTTCCCTCCCCTAAGACTTACCCAATCTTCTCCACCTTTATGATCGAAGCAGGACGTGAACGACTATTTCTTGGTTTAGGCTCGTCCTGTTCGAGCTTGATCTCTCGAACCTACTTGAATGTACTATTTTGCGGTAAATTTGTTTTTACTGTAAAATAGTTATTTATATGGTTATCTCTGAATACAGTTAGCCAAAAATCATTTTGGTTTTTTAGAAACGCGACTTAATCTAGAATGTGGATGGCATGACTAATCAACCTCATATTTTGTAAGTCAATGGTTCCAATGTCTCACGAGATTTGTTATTAAATGTACCCCGGTTGATAAGAATTATTGCATGGTATATCATTCTAGGAGTTCAAAACTAAAGCTCTTTAAGAACCTGGGTAATTTTTGGCCTACCCAGATTATTTTAGGCATACCCAATTTTTCTCCTAACTAGAGAGTAGGATAAGGGTGTCTAATTAGATATTATCAAAATATCAAACTACCCTTCACTCATTAATTAACCCTAATACTGAAATCATAATTAATATAAATAGAAAAATCTTTCAATTTTTCACTAATTTCCAAATCTATCAAAACCCTAAACAAAAAAATAAAAAATTATCAAACTTTTCAAATTCTAAAAACCTTAATCCAATTTTTCCAAAAACAATCTCGGATCTCCCATCTCACTCGATCTACAATGGTAAATCTCTATAACCCATACTTGTAATAGCATTTTTGATTGATCTTGTATTTAAATCTTACTTTTAATGAATCAAATTCCTGAATTTTTACCAGAATCGTTCGATGTTGATGTATCGTATCCACCGATTCTGGTATGATCTTCATGAACATGAAAAACATGCATCAGAATCAGTGGATACGATACATCCACATTGAACGATTATATTCCATATTCCTCGATAAAATTACCATACCCAGAATCGTTGGATACGACATATCGTATCCAACGATTCTACCTTTTTATTTTTTTTACTTTTTCTCATATGAGAATCGTTGGATATGATCTGTTGTATCCAACGATTCTACATTGTCATTTATTTTTTACTTTTCTGAGATGGGAATCATTGGATAAGAACCTGTTTATCCGTTGTTTTATTTTCGTATTCTGCCTTAACAAATATCATACCCAGAATCGTTGGATAAGACATATTGTATCCACCAATTCTGTTGTTTCTTTTTTTACTTTTCTCAAATGGAATCGGTGGATAAGATTTTTCTTATCCGACGATTCTGTATATGATTCATTCTTACTCGTTTTCTGTTCACTTTTATGGTTAGAATCGGTAGATAAATATTATCTTAACCACCGATTTTGTTGAGTTCATTTTGGGATTTACTGATTTTGTTGTTAATTAGATTAGTGATTGTTGATTGTTGATTTTTTTTTCTCTTTAACCATACTTATCTTTTTTCTTCATTTTATTCTTCATAGACATGGAGTACAACGACAGGAGGAAGAGTAATTACACACAAGTCCATGACTGTGATGTGTATAGGAAGCCGGAGCCACCTAATGTGTGAAACATATATGCTTTGGTTCACACGTTCTTATTCGTCCAACAAAAATCCTAAATTGGTCGGATCGAAAGAACAATAATTTACGATACGTAGATACACCCACTTCTTCTTCACCACTGGAACATACGTCGATACAATCAAGTTTCATCTTTGCTATCAAAATCCTAAAACCCTAATTTTTCTCAAATTCTTCTCGTTCTTCTTCAAATTTTCAAAAAAAAAACTCTACTCTAATTCTTACAATCTAACACTAATTATAGTCCAATTTGAGTCACCAACTAATTTAATTATCCTTTGAATTAACTAAACACTAATTAAAAATTTAGTTATTAATAAAAAAATATTGGATAAAAAGGTTTTGATTTTTTTTGTATAATAACCTTATTTTAAATTTTAGTGGTATACCTAAAATAATTTAAGTAGGCCTAAAATTAATCAGATTTAAAAAGGTGACTGAATTTGTTATGAGATCAACAAATTCTGGCTGGAATTTCTTTTACAGTCTTTGTCTAACTGGACTAACCCAAGCTGGGGCATGACGCCATGAGTTACCAAAACCTTTTACTTTTAGCATACTAGATGCCAAGAAAAATATAAACATTTTGAATATCATCATATAAACTTATGTGGTCGGCCCACCATTTGCACATTAGGAGTATCAAGAAGACAGCGGGTGTTTATCTGACTAGCTTAATTTGCCAAGTAAGGAGTAGAACTCACGTGGATGTGTATCAATGCACATTTATGTACAACCACGTTTATCTGCAGATGGATTATTAAAGTTAGCTACTTGAATGGTGTGGCCTATGTAAAGGTCTAACCAGGGACGGAATCAAGACCCATATGCTATGAGGTCAAATAATTTTATAAATAATTTTTTTTATCAACTAATCAATTTTGGTATATAGCGTATATGTATGTAAACTTACTGTGTATTTACTAAATTATATAATATTATTGTTGTCTTGATTGACCTGTGGCCCTGCAGGAGAACAAAGAAGTATAATGAACTCCATCACTGTCACTGCATTATATATGAAATAAGAAAAATACTTTAAAGGTTTTTCATATATACATGCTTGAAGAAGTAAAATGAAATGTTGGGTAAACATAGTGAACAATGGACACCATGTAACAATTGAATCAATTCTTTAATCAAATTAAAAGGAAAAACTGATGAAAATTCATTCATTTCCTCCTCCTGGACCATCACCATCTATTTGTTAATTTGAATTTAGAATCTATAAATATAAAAATAATTCCCAATAATTAATTAAGAAAAAACAAACTAAATAAATCAAAAACCCTAATTTATAAATAGATTTTTACATTAAAAAATCCCAATTTAACAAAACCCTAAACTCCAAACTAGTTCAAAATCTGAACCAATTTCACAATCAAATTAATACATACCTTATATAATCAAATTCAACACTTCATCGATGAAGAAAACGGTACAAGATCACAAATCATAATTAATTTATATCTTCTAATTCTTCTTCAAGGAAGTAGATTTTTTTTAGCAGAGACCGAATAAGGATAGTACATAAGTACTCTTTGTTTCACAACTCTTAGCTTTGTTTCGTGAGTTTACATTTTTGACCCCCTTTAAAAACAAAATTATCAATTTAGCCACGTATTTCGAAAACACCATGAAGTAGTAACTAAATTTCCAAACCAAGTAGGGTCCAAGGACCCCACTTGCACCCACCCCTCTGTCCCTAAGCCTAACCCCCTTTTGTACGTATGAGATAGAGAGTGAGAAATGAAATTATGGAAGTGGGTTGTAATACAACTTGAGTTCTTGTCTTTTATGCTAATGTCTTTCCAAATAGTTATTGTATATAATTTGTACAGTGAGCGTTTTGAGGTTTGAATATCCGTATGAACCAACCCATGTTAATTAATGTATAACACGTTACAGTACGAATCGTTCTACGACAATTGATACGGGGATGATGATACCGAAAAGGGTAATTCTCTTTAATCTGGCATATTTAGGTTAACTATTATTAAGTAGTTTTATACATATAAATTTTATTATGTCTAACTTAGTTCCTATCTGATTAGAAATTGTTAAGGGAGAAGTTATATGATTGTCGTGTTTTGTATATGCTATAGTCAAACTTAAATGATTATTGTGGTATATGAAGAGATATCTAAATCGGTACGTATTTAAAATAATTCAGATTTTTGGTATTTATTTGCTTTCCGAGTTTAGCCAAATATTTGAATTTTTGCTATGTTTATTATTTTTCTCATTAATCGAATAATTGAAGATTTTTCTGCATCCTTTTTGGATGGCGTAGAAAAAAATTTCCTTCGTTGTTTCGTCATTGATTTTTGCGGTATATAGTTTGGCTTGAATATAGAGAAGAAATATATGTGTCGTATAAATGCTACGACGGGCAATAAGAAGAGAGGTAAATTTTTGTGCCTTTATGTGTTTCCGCTAGCTTTACGATATGCATAATAGATGTGCCTCTTATATCGATGATCTTTAAAATGCTAGTGCATATTATGCATATTGTATGTGTTGTGATAGCAACAACGAGAGTTGCGTATATTCATTGCGCCTCGTAGATATACAAACGTCGAGCGCTAATGAGTGTTGCATTTACTTAAATGATATTAAGAGTTAATATCTAGTCTTCTCGTCGCCTAAGCTATTAACAAAAATCACAAATTTGGTGAATTAAATTTGCATTAGTGCCTATGTAAATAAGTCTACTTTTGACAAATTGATAAACACGGCAAATGAGGAAAATACATAATGTGGTAGACATATTTAAATATGGGAACCACATGAGTTTTTCGGGTTTAGGGACCTGATAAGCACCGTACCATTTGAAGTGGAAAAATACGAGACGGTAGTGTAATTATTGGTTGAATAACCATTTGAGCCTGGTAAAGATCTTCTATCGTTATGACATAAAAGAAAAGGTACATGCACCTGGAGTGCCATTCATAATTTTTAATCTTTATCGGTCGTCTTGGCAGGACTGAGAATGATATTGAGATAATGTCTATGTTCACAAAATTTATTTTACAGTTTACTATTGATTTTACATGGTATTGTAATTTCTTAAATTTATTCAAGCTGGACAGTAAACGAGAGAGGTAACCTGATCAGTTATGTCTCCTGTGTCACGTGTTATCCAGTCAGTACCCAATTACTACCTTGATAGGTAGAGCAAGGCGGAAAAAAAAGTTCTGTTGATGAGACATTCCCGCCTAAGGATCATGGGGAGAATCGTCAACGATATTGGTTAACTCCAATTGTGTCTCATCTAAATTCTCGCACCAATAAGTACATAAGGTGTTGGAGATTACTTTGTTGCTAGATTTAGCAAGATTACGCTTGCTAGATTAATTCGGTATAATTTAAAGTCCTTGCAAGGCATGCTATGGAATCGCAGCGATTTTTTCGTCTGGAAACATGCTTACAAGCATAGACGAAAAACCTCTAATATGAGGTATATGCCAATCTAATCAGATAACGTCCGTATTCTCTTTGTGATGAGTTGATATCTCACCTGACGAGGAGCACATCCATAAGACTTGCGTTGATATCTCAACGAGGAGAATATCCGCATACTGAAATTTGTATACCAATGGATTAGAATACCCTCATTCTCTGGAGAATAATGTAAGATCATTATTAACTGATTGTTAACTGGTTGTCGATAATGTTCAGAGTAGCTACTAAAATCAGTGTGGATAAATATCCCCCCTTTCAAAGGAAATATTGACAAAGTTTAGATGATTGGAAAATATGGACCTCAATCCATATTGAGCTATTTTCTCACTTGTATACGCTTTTAGGAACTTAGTCCTAGCATCGGTTACAAATTTGATGCTTATCAGAAAGCGTGATGAGAAAATTAAGGTCGTTTGTTATACAGCGCCACCTCCTTGACAACAAGTTTCCACAGACACTTAATCAGGTTGATGGAAGTATAGTCTGGTAGTCATATATGGCTCGACATTTCACCTGGGTGATAACTGTGTATCTATACTCGTATAAATTTTGTATGAAACTCTTGTTTGTTACTTATTGATGTTGTATCATTTTGGTAATGCTCTGGGCAATGATGGTGAGTAATTTTATTGTTCATTTGCATTCGTTGAATGGTTAGTTGAATCATTCCTAAAGCATTTTGAACTTATTACTTATAAAACCATTGTCATATTTCTGTTTGAAAACGTGCTGATTTATATGATGCTCCACTGTGAATGCTACTACAACATGATTTGCATATTTGATGAGAAAGTCTTCCCAACGTTAGGGAGAGAGGAATGGATATCGCCATAAAAATGGTGTGAGGTATCTTGGTCTGCACAAAGATAAACCATGATGTATCTCATCTTGAAATTTTCAGTAATGAAGGATATGAAAAAGATTTGATATCTTCAGAAATTACAAATCAAGTTGTTTTCTTGAAAAGTTGTGAATGTACCATCAAATGTGTTATTTAAAACACACCACAAACGTGGATGACTAGTTGATTCAAATTATTTAGTTTCTCTTGAAAAGAAAGGACCAATCACAATCATTGAATGATAGTGCTTTTGAAAAGACCATCAAAGGTAGATTTGATTTCTACCAGTGTAGCTCTCGTGAGAAGAGAACGTATCTGCAAAGGTTGTGGAACCTCAAAATAGAGAAATTTATGATCGTACTAAAGTGGTTGTTGGTGACATAGTCAAAGTATCCACTGGTACTACCGTAGATGATGTTGGTGTTAAACCACTCTCTATAGAGGACTGTCATCAAAGGAATGATTGGTTAAATTGGAAAGGAGTGATCCAAGCAGAATAATTGTTTCTCGCTTAATTTTGGAACTGCAGCTGAATACTCGAGAATGTGAGCTTCATCCACCGCAAATGTGTGTTTGCAGTCTCAACACCCGATAATGTATGCCTTGTTGGTATAGGTGGGAGTTTGTGCAGAGTGAGAAAATGAAATCAACTAATATGTGGCACAAAGTCTTTCACGGAAACTTGAGATGGTTAACAAAGAAACATATTCCCTGTTATAGATGCAATTACCTCTTTGATATTATTCTGATAGTCTTTCAAGGACTCGACATGCATCTAATGGTTGTGGTTACAGCATACACATTTGTATAGGAAACTAGATACAAATATCTAATGGTTTGGTATTAGTCGTCAGCAGACATACCATACCGTATATATTCACTAAAACTTAATCAAACCTTGTGTGGTTCGAAATGATTTGGAAGAATATGGTCAATCATCTAAGTGAATAATTATTAAACCAGGGAAATACAAACCATCTTATATGCCCATGAACTCTGCATTTGCTAGATTTGATAAATAAAATGTCAATTTGATTGGAACTCCTGAAAAGTTGCACAATATACAAATGTTTAAAGTAGGAGTTCCAGATGTAAAACCTCGGTAAAACAAGGTCTCAATTTGTCGGCTGAGAATTATAGCTGGGATTCCATTAATATCGTCAACCTTAAAGGTTTATACTGTTTAAATGGATAAACTGGAACATTACATTGTGTGATCTCTTACTTTTAAGATTGATCGGTTTACATCTCAACAAAGGAGATGTATCACTTTGTGGTATGTGTTATGCCAAAGATGTATAAATGGTACAGTAGATGAAATATGTTATAATACCTGATATTGGGTTTGTAGTAAACTTGTAAGTCTGGTTTTACCTATCACCATTATCGAGACATTGGTCCGAAGAAAAGTTCTCCATCTTTGTGGTACCTCTAAGCTTGATCATTTGTGTAAAAGATCACAAAATGTCTTTTATAGAGAAAAGTTAATCAGACTGTTTGAGTTTTGATTTCACAGCAGAATCGGTTAAGCAGCTAATATCCTCGTAGATAATAGTCTGGTAATATGGGATACTTGTTTTTCCTTCAATCGATTACGGTTGTTCACACAAAGCTAGTGGAGGATAAAAAGCTGGCAAAATCAGAAGATCATTAAGAAATTACAAAGAAAAAGATCAAACCAAGTTTTCTCGAGTGATGAAGACATTACAAGATGGTTCGTGATCTCTATGCAGTATTATCAAGAAAAACGATCAACTAAGAAGGCTACTCATCAGGGGGAGTGAACATTCGTGGAAGACTATGGATATTGGACACTTTGGCCTTTTACGCTTTGTACTCTTTTTTCTTAGTCAAGGTGTTTTCCCACTGGGTTTTCCTTGTTAAGGTTTTAATGAGGCATCCGAGTCCGGCGTTATCCATAGTTTGAAATGTTGTACTCTTTTTCCTTCGTCCTGGTTTTTTCCCCTTGGGTTTTTCCGGGCAAGGTTTTAACGAGGAAACATTTGCGGGTCTATCATTGTTCTGAGTACTCATGTTTTCCTACGTTCAGGTTTTGTCCCTCTGGATTTTCCTGATGAGGTTTTTAATGAGTTAACAACTTAGAACGGTGATCATCATCTAAAGAGATGTATATCCATAGATTTTCTTCATATGCGGTTATCGCCTATATTATTTGGATAAGGTTTTTACGGCACGCGGTTTTTTCTGACAAGAATTTAACGAAGCAAAATGAGCATCGTCGCCAATGAGCTCCCAGCGCCCAGGCTTTTCTAAGTGGTTTTTTCTCATAAAGTTTTACCAAGGAAATATGTTCACGGAAGTCAACAAAACTTAAAGGGTTATTCTTTCGTCCAGTTTTTATCCCATCGGATTTTTCTGGTAAAGTAATTTTGACGAGACAATAAAAGAAATAGTGAACATCCAAGGGAAAATGTTATATAAACTTAGTTTATGTGTCTGGCCTACCATTTACACATTAGAAGTATCAAGAAGACAAATGGTCTTTATCTGACTAACTTAATTTGTCAAGTAAGGAATATAACTCACATGGATGTATATCATGCACATTTATGTACAACCAAAGTCAGGCCTGAGGTAGTGCAGGGTGTGTGACCGCACAGAACCCAGCTCTGTCGAGGGCTTTTTTCCCCAGAATACTTACATACATTCCTCTAAGCCCAACCTAATATTAGCACGTTCCTATCTCTTTTCGCTATTCTAGAAAAAAAAATTCTTACAAAACTTGAACTTGGGACCTAAAGATGATGAGACTATTAGTATCAATCTACTAAACTATCCATGTGTTATTGTTTCATATTAGATATATGTTTATTTATTTTACTTTTTTTAATTAATATTTTTCGTAATTCCAGAGAGTATGCATTGTTTTCTTCGTTTAGCGTAAGTTTTTTTTAATACATTGTCTATAATTTTACAAATTAAATAGAAATTATTAACACTTTTTATTTATTATTGTTATAAAATTATCAATAAAAAAAAAATCAATCTTATAAAAGATCCTATGAAAAAATTTGTATAAGACCCTTTTAGGTTCGGGATCGGCTGTGTATACAACCAGGTTTCACTCCAGGTGGCTTATCAAAGTTAGCTACTTGAATGTTGTGGCTTATATAAAGGCCTAACCCCCTCTTGTACGTATGAGATAGAGAGTGGGAAATGAAATTATGGAGCCGGGTTGTAATACAACTTGAGTTCTTGTCTCTTATGCTTATATCTTTCCAAATAGTTATTGTATATAATTTGTACAGTGCGTGCGTTCTGAGTTTCGAATATCCGTATAAACCAGCCGATGCTAATTAATCCTGGCGTTTTTTAGAGCGATTAAAAATTAGTAAGGAGTGACTTTTTTAACCAAATCCTATGAATGTGGCTAAGGGATAACCTATGGGTATGTAAAAATATTAAAATACCCTTTCATTAATCAAATAATTACCAAAAAACCTTTCACTAATAAAATCTCAACCTAAACCTATTTTACACTTATTCATTTCCTACCGATTTTAAATTTCTGTTTTTTCTTCTTCTTCTGTCCACTTCAAACTTCCGATTGTGGCATTTCAAATTCATCTTCAACGATTAATCATAAACCAATTCATCGTTTAATAATAAACCAATTCATCGCCGTTATAACAATCTAAAAATGGCAAGAAAGAAGCAAACAACTCGTCAACCTCCTAATACAGAGTGGCCGTATTTTGCCACAAGAATAAGAAATCGAGAGATTGTTGAAGAACAACACGAAGAACGCGAAGAACACGAAGATGATGACCTAGAAACGGAGACCGATTCCGACAATCAGCCTCTTTAGCACTTTATGGCTCCAATAAGGTAAGGGTTTACCATTATTTGTGTTTATATTGATTCAATCGAAAGTCACTAGAATATCAAGGGTTTTAGGTTAGATTTCACAATCGGTAGTTTCATGGTTGTATTAAACTACCGATTATGTTAGTGTTTTTCATTGCTCATGAACATCATGCACAATCGGTAGTTATGTTTAGGTTATAAACTACCAATTGTATTACTAGACCAAAATTTAGTGATAATCGGTAGTTTTGTATAGGGTTAAACTTCCGACTGTGCAAGTTAGTGATCCTCAAAAACATCGATCATAATCGGTAGTTAGATTTAGACATAAACTACCGATTGTATTACTGGACCCAAATTTACACATAAATGTACGTGTTTCCATAGACTTTTGTGTTCCATTTTTTATGCACAATCGGTAGCACAATCGGTAGTTAAGTTGTTTTTTATACTATTACGTTATTTTTTTGAATATCGATTGTTAACAATATGTTGAGTTCAATGTACTTTGTCTACCGATTATGTACTGAAATAATTGTTATTTATCTTGTATCAAAGAAAGGAAAGGCGATCTAAGCAAGGTCATGATACAATTCTATCGGGGCCTCGTCGTGAAGGGGGGAGAAGGTTACTGCTAGTGCAAGAAGACAAAAGACCGTTAGCGGAATTGTTATAACCGAATGAACTCTACCAAGTGTTCCAAGAAGTAGAAACGAAGAAGAAGGAGGACCAAGTGCTCCAAAAGATAGATACTTTGAAGAAGGAGGACCAAGTGGTAGACAAGAAGAAGGAAGTGGCTCAAAGAAGCAAGCTAATAAGAAAAGAGGACACAAGGTCCCCGACTCTTTGAAGATGAAGGGTCTACAACAAGGTCAAATCCCTGGCCTCCCAAGAGATGGAGGAGATCTATTGTTTGGGTACAAAGACTCTTGGGCGAAAGATATTTACTCAACAGGGGTAATAATTATAAAACACCATTCTTAACATATTATCTTTTTATTCGTAGAAGTGTTAACTGTTATTCTAATTGTTTTTTAATTCGTCGTGTATATTAGGACCATTCTAATGCGGCGCGTCTACTCAAACCTACGGATGCACCAAGAAAGATGAGCGATTGGCCGTTAGAAGGTGAGTGTCAACGGTTCAAGGAAATTATACTGAACTCAGGGCTATCTACAGCTGCCGAGAATTCAATGTTACCTCACGACCGGGTGTCGATATCGTCCTTCATGGAGAGGATGTATCCTGAGACCAATACCTTCCATATGCCGTGAGGAGAGATGACGATCACCATGGATGATGAGGTGGAGATCTAGCTCTCACTGACCATGGTACGGCGGCAAAGTTTGATTATATGAAGCAGTTAAGCTGGGACCAGCTTTATTTTTACACTGAGAAGTGCCTTGGTTGGGACCGAGCGACATCCGATCAAGAGTTCAACTGGTGCGCTACTTAAAAAACCAGGCAATTCAGCATGGTTAAACTGATGAAAATGTTCAGAGGCACCAAGGCTAAGGAAGAGCTGAACCCAGAGTTTAGCGATGACCAGGTCAAAGCTGCAGCCACTGCATATCTTCTATGTGTTTTGGGATGTGTAATTTTCCCCAATGCTAGTGGCAGCCGGGTCAACGCCAACCTCCTACAACTTTTGCATCCCCTCCACAAAGTTCAAGACTATTCATGGGGCACCGCATGTCTTGCGTTCTTGATGGAAGAGATGAGAAAGGCATCCAGGGTACAGACTAGCCAAATAGCCGAGAACGTGAGCTTACTACAGGTATTTTGGTAACTTCATTGATGGTTTGATTGTTATTTATTTTTTTCTCTTTTAAGAGTCAATTTTCTCATACTTGGTTTGATATGTACACTAGACGTGGATCTATGACCATTTCCCTTCCCTCGAGTTGGCCAGAGAGAATCCGGCATGGGAGAAAGGCACACCCCGAGGCAAAAAATACATCTTTGAGGGAAACCATTCAAGGACCAAGGAGCAGGAGTTGATTTCTTTGAGGAGGAAATTAGACTCGATGGCGTCCAAAGATGTTTGTTTTGATCCATACAGGGAAGACCGAGCTAGTAGTCATATAGCGCGAAGGTCTGAGTTGGCGTTGTACTATGGACCCTTGTGGCATCCAACTGGATATGTCATGTACAATTCCACAAGGGTGATGCGTCAACTAGGTTATGTCCAAGAAGAACCTTGGAGTCGTTTCAGGAGAAGGTTTGAGCTGGACGTGGAGAATTGTGTTTGTGGTAAGGACTCAATCACAATTGTTTACTCTGGTAACCCATCGGTTGAACATTGGGACAACAAGATGTAATCTATGATCAACAAGGGGAGACCTGTCACCCGAGCTGATGAAGCAAATCCTGGCTATATGGTATGGTACCAGCAACATTCTCATCTTCACGTGATCCGTGAAGATAAAGGAAAGAGCACCAGGGTGCCCGAATATAGGTGCATCATCAAAGACAAACTCTCGGGCTATGAAAGGCTGGTACGTAATGTTATTTCCTTTTGATTTTAGTATTACGTGTCAATATTTTAGATTATCATCGTTTGATTATTATTGCCTAAAAACAGAAAGAAAAGGTTTGCATTTTTCTCGAAGAAGATAGTTGGGTGCATAAATGCGGGAGTGCCTTCATCAGTTGAGACAATGAGAGAGCATAAAAACCTCATTGACAACATCGATAATGAAGCCTATGCTATCAAGTTTGGAGAGAAATCTGCGAATAAGCCGAAGAGGCTAGCAGCAAAGCCGACCAAAAGATTTCGCGCTTCATCGAGTGCCGATGCTGAAGCAAATGTCCTTGAGGGTGAATCCAATGCCGCTGATGCTGAAAGATTGTTAGCCCCTGGTGCTCGTCGTCCTCGTACCAAAACCAAAGCTCTTAGAAATTATATTTTGGTTCTTTTGTTATGGATATGTCTCTGTTGTTTAACATTACTGGTGTTTAACTTTCTAACATTTGAAATGATTTTATGTTCTTTTTGTGAGTTATCAATAGATTTGCAATCTATTTATTTTTAACAAGTTATTTTCTTCAAATTTTTCATTATAATCGGTAGTTAAGTAGTTTGAAAAAACTACCGATTGTGTATATTCATCAACAATCGGCATATAACAAACTACCGATTGTGTTGGCGTAATATAATCGGTAGATAAATATCTAGTGATTGCATTTACCCCAGGAACTGCCTGTTCCTGGCCACTTTTTGTATGATAATCGGTAGTTTAAGAATTTATTAAACTATCGATTGTGCTTGTACAAAATGTTGAAATTTTTTTAAAAAAATCGATTTCCAATTTGGGGCTACTTATTATAATCGGTAGTTTAAGAATTTCTTAAACTACCGATTGTGCTTGTACAAAATGTTGAAATTTAAAAAAAAAAAAACGATTTCTAATTTGAGGCTACTTATTAGAATCGGTAATTTAAGAATTTCTTAAACTACCGATTGTGCTTGTACAGAATGTTGAATTTTTTAAAAAAAATTGGATTTCCAATTTGGGGCTACTTATTAGAATCGGTAGTTTAAGAAATTTATTAAACTACCGATTGTGCTTGTACAGAATGTTGAAATTTAAAAAAAAAAAAACGATTTCCAATTTGGGGCTACTTATGATAATCGGTAGTTTAAGAATTTCTTAAACTATCGACTGTGCTTGTACAGAATGTTGAATTTTTTTAAAAAAATTCCAATTCCAATTTGAGGCTACTTATGATAATCGGTAGTTTAAGAATTTCTTAAACTACCGATTGTACGTGTACAAAATGTTGAAATTTAAAAAAAAAAAATCAAATTCCAATTTGGGGCTACTTATGATAATCGGTAGTTTAAGAATTTCTTAAACTACCGATTGTGCTTGCGGCTTGCGAGCTTGCGTGCTTGCAGACTTGCGGCTGCGGTTGTGGTTGCAGGTGCGGGTGCGGGAGTGACTGTGCTGCGGGATTGAGTATGCTTGCGGGTGCGGGCGTAGCTGAGGCTGCGGACCAACTAGGACTTACTTTTTTGAAACAAAATATATTTTCTTAAAAGAATTTATGACCAATTCAAATGTTGTTTTAAATGTGGGGGCATATGACCCGGCGAGATTTTAGGAGAGAATTATTCTTAACCGTTTTAAATCCGTTTTAACCATTATCTCCGTGCTTTATCCGTGGAATTAAATTTCAACCATAATGTCCGTGATTCATGCATGGAACTGATTGACACGTTCTCTTCTTCTACCTATAAAAGAAAACAAATTTCACCATTTGAACTCACTCCAGAAGCAGTTATTATCCTGTCTTCTTTTCCCCTCTTCTTGCTTTGTTTTTGCGCACATTGCTTGTTTATTTATTTCCATCTAAATTGCAGTTAAGTTTTAGAGGGTGAACAGTATTGTGCTTATACTATTCATAACGGGCAGTTCTATCCTGGACACATCTCCTCTGTTGGGGTATAACATCTCTCATTATTGAGGAGTACACGAGGACTATTGTGTTAAGGACAATTTGCTGAGCAGGTGACTCTGTCCATTGTGTGTATCAATCAGTGATTTTCTAATGTTAACAATTTTCTCTATTTAGTGTTATTTCCATTGTTGCAGAACCAACACTCGGTTTGTGGAGGCTGGAAGGATATCATTCGCTGACGTTTTTCAAGTAAGCATCCCCTAGATAACTCTCCAAACCGTTCACGAAGATCTTAGACAATAATAGTTGTTCATAAATGTGTTCTCATTTTGATTTGTTGCCATTTCATAGGTTTTTTTTGCTCTCACAATGGCTGCAATTAGGATTTCTCGATCAAGCTCCTTTGCACCAGATTCAAGTAAAGCAAAAACTTCTACTGCCTCTATATTTGCTATTCTTGACCGAGAATCAAAGATAGATGCAGGCGATGAATCTGGAATGACATTAGAAAACGTGAGGGAGACATTGAGTTTCGGCACATCAGTTTTAAGTACCAAATAAGACATGACGTTGAGATTTTCCGAGACCTCTGTTTGACTATTCGTTCTGGCAAGGTAACTCTTAATATAACCCATTACTTACTAGATATCAGTTAAACATCTATGTTCTCGTTCACATATGACACTATGGTTCTTTTATTTCAGACGGTTGCTCTAGTAGGAGAAAGTAGGTGTGGAAAATCGACTGTTGTGTCATTGTTGGAACGATTTTATGATCCCGATTCTGGTCAAATAGCACTGGATGGAAATGAGATCCAGAAGTTTCAGTTGAGGTGGCTTAGGCAACAAATGGGTCTGGTTAGCCAAGAACCTGTGTTGTTTAATGACACAATCCAAGCCAACATCGCCAATGGAAAGAAAGGAGATGCAACTGAGGCTGAGATTTTGGCTGCAGCAGAGTTAGCAAATGCCCATAACTTCATTAGTGCGCTGCAGCAGGTTGACCAGCGCTCACCCATGTTTTGTTTGTTTATTTCGCTCAAGTCATCAATTGTTTTTTCATTATATCGATGATTATAGTTATGAAATTTATGTGTGCAAGTATGGGAAAAAAATGCAGGGATACGATACAATAGTAGGAGAGCGAGGAATTCAATTATCAGGTGGGCAAAAACAAAGGGTGGCCATAGCACGCGCAATAGTAAAAGCACCAAAGATTCTACTGCTAGACGAGGCAACCAGTGCCATTGGATGCAAAATCTGAAAGAGTTGTTCAAGACGCATTAGACAAAGTCATGGTACATAGGACCACAATTGTAGTAGCCCACAAATTATCGACAATTAAAAACGCAGACGTATTGCAGTGCTTAAAAATGGAATCATCGTAGAGAAAGGAAAGCATAATGGTTTAATCAAAATTGAGAATGGAGTTTATGCTTCAGTAGTAGCTCTACACATGGTGCAACTTAAACCATATATGTCACCGTCCTGTAAGTTTTCTCTCCAAATTTTTGTGATGTAATTTTTCTTTTACTTTACCAGTTTTTTTTTCCACAAATTTTATGTAGTTCTCTGTGAGATTGTAGTAATGTTTTTCAAGTCTATGGACTTCTGTTATATATGTAAAGCTGAAGATTTGTTGTATAAAAAGCTACTGGTATGTTTACAATGGCACCCTATCAGACTGGTATTTTTTGAGATTACAGCTCCCCTAGTAGCTAGCTCCATGACTCATGACCACCACCAATTCAAGTTTACTAGTTCCATACCCACAGGACTTGCCCTTAACCCTCATATGAGTGCCTTTAAAGTATATTCGAGTGCTGAATAACATTTTTCCCTTTGAAATCATACGTGGAAAGAATTAAACATAGTAGTACCGCACTTACACGCTAAAAAGCGTACATTATCCAACCACAAAACAATCCTAATAAAATACGCCTCTTCCCCCTGATCAGCGTTACTCACTGGGTAGAAACTAAATGACAAAATCTCTTCGGTCTTTCTGCAATTCCAAACCCTAATTTCCATGGTATCGACAAAACTCTAATTATTATTTCAAACCCTAATCAATCCACACAACCCTAATCCCCCCATGGACGAAGAAGAAGAACACCACAAATTAAACGGAGACGACAGTAACAATCACGTCTCAAAGAAACAAAAACTGCTCCAAAATTTCATCACAGATTCCGAAATCTTAAATGAATTCTCACATCACCAATCCGGAATCGCGAGAATCAACAACGGAAGTTTCGGTTGTTGTCCGGCAAGTATCATTGCGGCCCAAAGACAATGGCAGCTCAAATACCTACAACAACCTGATGATTTCTATTTCAATCATCTCCGTAAAGGAATACTCGAATCAAGAACAGTTATTAAGAATCTAATCAACGCGGATGATGTGGACGAGGTTTCAATCGTTGATAACGCTACGACGGCTGCGGCAATCGTACTCCAACATATTGCACGTGAATTCGTTGAAGGCAGGTATCAAAAAGGGGATGCAGCAGTGATGCTGCATTATGCTTACGGGGCGGTGAAGAAATCGATACAAGCGTATGTTACACGGGCTGGTGGGTATGTTATTGAAGCACATTTACCATTTCCTGTTAGTTCAAATGATGAGATAATATGTGAGTTTAGAAAGGCGTTAGAGAAAGGAAGGGAGAATGGTAGGAGAGTTAGATTAGCTGTTATTGATCATATAACCTCGATGCCTAGTGTTGTGGTGCCAGTTAAAGAATTGGTTAAGATATGTAGAGAAGAAGGTGTTGATCAAGTATTCGTTGATGCAGCTCATGCTATTGGTAATGTGGATATTAATATGAAGGACATTGGTGCTGATTTTTATACCAGTAATTTGCATAAGTGGTTTTTTTGTCCACCGTCTATCGCATTTTTGTATTGTAGGAAAAGAACGGGGTTTCGTGAAGATGTGCATCATCCTGTTGTTTCCCATGAGTATGGGAATGGGTTAGCTACCGAAAGTTCTTGGATTGGGACTAGAGATTATAGTTCACAACTTGTTGTTCCGGATGTTATTGAGTTTGTTAATAGATTTGAAGGTGGAATTGATGGGATTAGGAAGAGGAATCATGAAGTTGTTATTGAAATGGGGGAAATGTTAGCAAAAGCTTGGGGTATGAAACTTGGGTGTCCTCCTGATATGTGTTCGAGTATGGTTATGATTGGTTTGCCTTCTTGTCTGGGGATTTCAAGTGAGGCTGATACCTTGAACCTAAGGACACGTTTGCGAGATAAGTTCAAAATCGAGGTGCCAATACATTTTCAGGCACTAAAAGATGGAGAAAATATAGATAATGATTGTGGTGTCACAGGGTATGTTAGAATTTCACATCAAATTTACAATAAGGTCGATGATTATTACCGGTTGAGGGATGCAATTAATCTGCTTATCCGGGATGGGTTCACATGCAAGATGCTACATTCCAACTGAAAGGTACACTTCTTAGCCGTGTGTATATGATTCAGAGCTAGTTTTGCTGAGTACTTGTAGTCTTTAAATTGATATCCATAGTATAACCTTCAATGCTCATTAGAAATATGCAGTGGGTGAGAGGTTGACTGGCTGGTTATCTGCATATGACCGCTGATGTATTTTACCACAGTTAGTCAATCATCATTTTATTTTAGTGAAAATATTTCTAACCAGACATCTGTTTTAGAGGCACATATAATCAGCATTGTAAGTTCACATGTTGGCAGGATAACTTCGGTTGTCCTTTCTGCCACTTTAATTACCCACTATTTATTCTAAGAGTATTAGTTTGTTGTTGGGAGCAAACTAACATTCTGGCAGTCTAACTTAAAAGTTGATTCAATTTCTATATAAATAAGACTATAGGGCTAGTAAGTTGGTCTTAGTAGAATTGTGGTTGTGGTAGTATGATAAGTTTGTCTTTTAACATGGTGGGGGTAGTGATGTGATGGTTGAGGTGTGTGATGGTTTTGCCACGTGCTGGTGGTCTAGAGATTGTGATGTTGGCAAATTTAGGGGTAATATGGTAATAATAGTGGTGGCTGTGCTGGACAGGGTGGTAGTGGTGTTGTCATGAGGGTTCATTTGGTTGCATGGACATGTAATGCCGTATATAATTCTAAAGCATGTTTTCCTGTTCTTTGTTTTTAGTAGGAAAAACTATTCTTTTCATCTGAAAATATTCTAGTTAACTTACAGGTTAAAGGAAACATGGTGTCCTTGGGAACCTAGGTCATTGTCCTTTCGCTAGACTTGCTTCTTGGCGTGTAAGAGTGGTACCTAGGTGAAACTCCCCCAAGATGCCAATTCTGAAGCAGTCAAGTTGTTCTAGTAAATCAATTTTTTAGCTTTGATGTCTCACCACATACATCTGAAGAGTCAGTATTGGCCTCTTGAATCTGTGACTTTGTTTCTCTCTCTTTCCTTTTTTGTTGTAATTGAGTTTGAACAATAAACATGTGAATGCTTTTTAGCAATTCCAAATAACCTGTAGTAGAATCGACCAGTTCAAAGTTCTAACGAAAGAGTTCTAACCTTTCGTTAACTGTATTTTGTTCGAGCTCTGCTTTGGTTTAATATTCTTAATAACAAAGTCTTGGACCACTGGATCTGATCGTGCTGATCTAACATTAATAAACAATCGTGAAATATGTGTTGTTTTCTATCTATATGAAAATAAACTAACATATCTAAAAAACAAGTCTTGAGGCATTGTTTATTTAACTAACATATCTAACGAACAAGTCTTAAGGCATTGCTTATTTCTATAGCCAGTCTGTCAGCATTATCTTTTACAGCCGTGCAAGCTGAAAATCGTCAACTTGTGTCGATCAGTTGATAGGCTAGGGTGGGTGGATGCTTCTTACGCAGAATCATAAATGACGCTTCTTCTGTTTTAATTGTCGGTCTTAGTAACGCCGAAGAAGCAATTCTTAAGAGCCCTGTGAGTCTGTAACCATGTCCAATGCCTCTTCTGTGGAATCCTTGTCACTTGATTCACAAGAGTTTTGACTTAGTTGAGCAGTGTTTCATCATCTGTGCAGCATCATTAGGCGGTTTCTTTTTCTCTTGTTTCATGTCTCTCTTAATGATTTAATCTGCTTTCCTTTTTCCCTGGGTTGTTGTAACTCCACAGTCCAACGTGATAGCGTCCTCGGCTTCTACATGCATAAAAGAACATAAACATGCTTGAAAAGCAACTCAAAAGTACATGCATAAAAGAACCATAAACATGATCGAAAAGCAACTCAAAAAACAGAAAGATCGAAAATAAATCTCAGCGTACTTTGCTAGTTTGTCTCTTGTTTTTCCACCTTCTATCTGTCAGGAAAATCCTTAGCATTATACTTTCAGTAGCTTCACTATCGAGGACACTCCTATCCTCCTATTTCTTTAGAAACCATCTTTCTTACCCGTGTTCTTCATGCTGGAATGCGGAGTCCTCGTTGCTGCATTCAGCTTCTTCCTAGGGTTATACAGACACCCTTGAATTTCAGAATGCATTTGACTGAATAAATCAGGGAAACCCATACCAGATTGTCTTGTTCCCGGGCCTGCGCAGATTGGGAACTACGTGGACACTGGACAATCAAAATTCAGGTCTATTTTTAGAAACCTGTTTTTGGACATCTTAAAATTTATTGGGCATATTGAATAATATCAAAAAAGGGTCATTTGGTAGTAAGCAAAAAACTCGTTATCTTTATATTTTGGTTAATGACTTCTCTTATCTTTTATATTTTTCTTTAATTATTTATTTATTTATTTATTATCTTTTATTTATTTTTTATTTACAACAACTAGATTCGGTTGGCTAGTTATCGGCTGGACTTCTCTTTGTAGCTGTCGAATTTAGGTTCGGCTGATTTGAGCAAAATATTGGACAGCCGAACTTACTGTTGTTCTTCATAAAGTGAAGTTCGACAATCATTTTCGTGTTTAATTATCAGCCGAATTGTTCATCAGCACCTTCAGAATAAAGAACAATGTGCAATTCGGCTGATAACTCGTTTCAGTTGTCAGCCGAACTTCACTCTATAACTGTCGTAAAATCCTAGTTTTTTCGATTTAAACATAATCTATCAATCACATACAAAAATAAGACATGAGTTTGTGGGAAAACTTTCTATTGTACATTTCCATACAACGAATAAAAAAGAAAAAAATTAAAAATGTAATAAAAAAGATAAAAAAAAGTCAATAACAAATATTAAAATACTAAAATAAAATTTAAAGTTAAATTTAAAAAGTAATAAAATAAAATAAAATATAAATTAATTAAGCAAGGGTAACTATGTAGTTTATCTATCCTAGGACACCCCTTACAAAACCCACTCTAGATAGGATTATAATCTTGTATGTCCAAAAACAGGTTTCCATTTTTAATAAATAAGTTGGGCTTTCCTGTTGGCCTAATTTAATTATTTGCACTCGTACTTTCTTTAATACAAAAAAAATTGCTCATAGTTTGATGGAACAAAAATGTGTTACGATAAATGCACGGTTGTCCATTGGATAATATGTGAATACAGATCGTCCATGGAAACTAAACTATCGGTATTTTTAATTTCTAATAAATATTGTGTTAAAAAGAATAAATAAAATAAAAAATATTTAAAAGTACAGAAATAAATTAATTAACAAGAAAAGAAACCTAGGAATTTAAACTTCTTCACTATAATACATGAAATACTTTTCTATTAATTTTCTATATTGTCAAAAGACGATTTAGGACGCAATTATATATCTTGGAAGATAGAACGTTAAAATCAAATAAAGTATTCTCAAAATATTAACATTTCTTCTTCACTTATAATGTCGGTCTCTAAAACAGAGTATATATATCACTATTAAAGCACGATGACATATGAAGAAAAATCATTATCATTGTGAAACAGGAATAATAAGACCAAGGAAAATTGTTAAAGAAAATATTAAAATTCTCTATCATATATCGTAGAGCTTCATCTTTAGCCCTAGTAAAAAGAAGATTAAATCTCCATTACAAAGAAACGAAAGATAATAAAGAAACAAAACTAAAAGAACTAAACTATTTGTTTTGTTCGGACCCCTTGACTCTCCAAATAAAACTCTTGATGATCACAAAATTCGTTTAGCAACTTGCCATATTGATGGTAAAGCTTCACAGTGGTATAGGTGGGTAAAAGGGGATGATATCACAACTTGGGATCAATTTTTTAGGGAAATAACAAATCGTTTTGGTAAAACGATATATGAAGATGCAGGTGCTGAGTTAGCAAAACTGAAACAAACATGGTCAATATGGGAGTATATAGAGGAGTTTGAACGGTTAGCAAATATGGTTAGTGGGCTGCCACCATCTTTTCAATTGAGTTGTTTTCTTAGTGGATTGAAGGATGAGGTCGGATTGGAGACTAAATCATATAATCCAAAGGATGTTAAGGAGGCAATGTCTATTGCGCGATTTCAAGATGAAAAAGTTACATTTACGAAGACAAAATTATAGGGCAGCAATTAGGAACAATATCTCTACTAATGCACGACCGCTAAATTCAAACCCACCAACATCACCTGCCAGACCTGTGAAGAATACCCCTGTTCTTCGAATATTGATTCAAGATGAAATTGAACAAAGACGAAAACAACAATTATGTTATTACTACAACGAAAAGTGGCAACATGGTCATCGTTGTCAAAGTCCAGCGCTACTTCTAATCGAAGGTGATAACAAGAAAGAACTATTACAATCAGGCTTGGTGAGACCTAGTACTAGTCCTTTCTCTTCACCTGTTTTACTTGTTAAAAAGAAAGACGATACTTGGCGTATGTGTGTGGATTATTGAGCACTAAAAAAAGCCACGATAAAAGACAAGTTTCCTATTCCATTAATTGACGAATTGTTAGATGAGTTACATGGTGTGACGTTCTTCTCTAAACTGGATTTGAGATCGGGTTATCATCAAACTAAAACGCATGAAGAGGATATCCAAAAAACGGCTTTTCGGACTCATAACGGACACTATAATTTTTTAGTTGTGCCATTTGGATTGACTAACACCCCGTCAACTTTTCAACATCTCATGAACGATGTGTTTCGAGACTACTTGCGGAAGTTTGTACTGGTGTTTTTCGATGATATAATTATTTATAGTCCTGATTGGGATACACATCTTATAAATCTTCAAGAGGTATTTCAGATATTAGGAAGAAATCAACTCAAGGTTAAGTTGAGTAAGTGCTCTTTCGGCACGAAGAAGGTAGAGTACTTGGCACATTTTATTTCTTATGAAGGGGTGGAAGCTGACCACAATAAAATTCAGAGCATGGTGGACTGGCCACAACCTACAACTCTGAAAACATTGCGAGGATTTCTAGGTTAGACCGGATATTACCGAAAGTTCGTAAAGGATTATGGTAAGATAGCATCACCACTTACAAAAATATTCAAGAAAGACGCACTCAGTTGGACGGAAGAAGCAACAGAAGCCTTTAATAACTTGAAGACAGACATGACTACAACTCTTGTACTTGCACTGCCTGATTTCTCTAAGCCTTTTATCATCAAAAGTGATGCATGTGGAATAGGTATTGGAGTTGTTTTAATGCAGGAAGGAAAACCAATTTCTTTCACCATAAACCATTAGGGCCTAGGCATCTGGACTATCTACTTATGAAAAGGAGTCACTAGCAGTTGTTCATGCTGTAACTAAGTGGAGACCATATTTAATTGGAAGAAGGTTCATTATAAGGGATGACCAGAGGAATTTTTTAGATGCCAGAGCTACTATGCCTATGCAACAAAAATGGTTGGACAAATTTTTAGGGTATGATTATGTGATTGAGTAAAAATTATTAGGGTATGATATTTTGTTAGATGCTTTATCCCGCAAGTACGAAAATAACGTCGGCGAAATTCTTGCAATATCATATGTAAGTTGCGATTGGATGGAAGACCTTAAAAAATAGATGAAAATGGATCCATGGATATTGGATTTGATCCAGAAGATGAACCAACCATCATTCATTGGGAATAATTTTTCCATTCACGACGGATTAATCTACTATAAGCAACATCATCTTGTGATCAATCCTAAATCAAGATGGAAATCATTATTGGTGATGGAATTTCATGCTTCTCCTACAACTGGTCATGCAGGGTATTTAAATACCTTGAAACGACTTACAAAGTTGTTCTATTGGTCTAGAATGCATAGGGATATAAAAGATTATATTGCTACTTGTGATACTTGTCAAATAAACAAGTATAGTACTCTCACCCCCGGTGGATGTCTTCAACTGTTACCTATCTCAACAACTGTATGGACTGACATTTCCATGGATTTCATTGAAGGATTTCCTAAATCAAAGGGAAATCAGTTATTTTTGTAGTGATTGATAGGTTAACAAAGTATGATTTTGTTGCTCTGAAACATCCTTATACAACTGCAATTGTAGCTCATAAATTTCTTAAGGCGGTTATCAAACTACACGGGTTCCCACAATCAATAGTTTCAGATAGAGATACGGTATTTACAAGCAGTTTTTGGAAAGAACTATATAAAATGCAAGGTGCTCAGTTGAGAATAAGTTCCTCATATTATCCTCAAACTGATGGTCAAACAAAAGTTGTTAAAATATGTGTGGAGACGTTATTGCGGTGTTTCACGGGGAACAAACCCAAAAGTTGGGTTACTTGGTTGTCGTATACAGAATATTTGTATAATACGTCTTATCATACTTCGACTAACACTACTCCATTTGAGGCTTTGTATGAACTTCCACCACCAATGTTGGCAACCTATGTTCTGAGAGAAGCGAAGATATCGGAACTAGATAAACTTATAGAAAGGCACAACCAAGTCTTAACTATGTTGAAGGAACATCTCCAAGTAGTGCAGAATAAAATGAAGCAACACACAGATATGAAAAGGCGAGATGTCGAGTTTCAAGTTGGATATTTTGTTTATTTGAAGTTACAACCATACAGGAAAGGGTCGGTTGTTAAAAGAATAAATAAAAAACTATCTCCAAGGTATTTTAGACCGTATAAGGTGTTGGAACGCATTGGACCGGTAGCATATAAGATGGAGTTAGCAAATGAGGCGAGGATTCATCCAGTATTTCACGTATCATTTCTTAAGAATGCTCTTTTTCCGAACACTATTGTGGATGATACATTGCCAAGCCTCGATGAAGACGCTACGACAACCACATCCCTGATTGACTCCATCCTTGATCGCAATGAGGATTTTAAGAAGGAGGGAATGATAAGGGATGAATCTAATTTGTTATGCACTAGGAATATAAATTAGACTATGTTTCTAGGTATTATGAATTCAAGTTAGATTAGGTTTTTAATTAGGGATTTATATTGCTTTGAAGCTTTAGAAGTTTTTTCACTCTCAAGAGTTTTTCTTCCTTAAGATTCTAGTACATTTAGAAATCAGAATTTTATTAGGATTAGTTTTTAACTAAGTCTTTATGAATAGACTTCTTTCATCTTTGTAGAGAGATACGAAAGTTTTATAAGACTATTACATATTTCTTATTTATCTATTGTCTACTACTTGCTGGCCATAGATAAGAACTATCAGTTCTTATCATAATGGTAGTTCATTCTAGCAGTTTATTTTGTAGAATGAAATCGTAATGGTAGTTCATTCTAGCATGTAATGGTAGTTCATTCTGTAAAATGAACTCGCAAAATTAGTTCATTACAATGGTAGTTTATTTTGGCAGTTTATTTTGCAGAATGAACTCGTAATGGTAGTTCATTATGTAAAATGAACTCGCAAAGTTAGTTCATTACAATGGTAGTTCATTCTAGCAGCTCATTTTGTCGAATGAACCCGTGATAGGAGTTCATTTAGAAGTTTATTTTGTAGAATGAACTCGTAATGGTAGTTCATTATGTAAAATGAACTCGCAAAGTTAGTTCATTATAATAATCAATTTTAACAGTTTGTTTTGTAGAATGAACTCGTAATGATAGTTCATTTTATAGTTTATTTTTAGCTAAACGATAACATAAAAATTAAAGCTTCAAAAAATAGTGAAAGTGATACTCATTTTATAGATCTCGTCGAGAGTTTTCTGAATATGTAAAAATAAATAATTCGACTTGTGTTTTGAGAGAGATTTAATTTTTATTATTTTTTTTTTTACTTTTAAAAGAGAAAGAAAAAGGTATTTCTGATATTGTTTTGAAAATAATAACATCATCCCTCTTGGATAACGTTCATTATAGGTCAAATAGTAATTTTTGGACTAAATTAATAATATATTTTATAAACGGACCTTAAAAATTGGATTACGTCGGACCAAACTAATATAATATATTTTATATTAAAACCAATTAATATTTTTTATAAAAAACAAAAAAAAAAAAGACTTAGTTCGACCCCTGTTTATAAGCTTCAAAAATTACTCCTACTCTATAATCCTTTCCTTTCACGTGCTCAATTCAAGTTCTCATTTTAATTTACACCAAAATCCACGACTAAAAGGGAAGTTGTTATCCCATTATTTATGTGCAACCATTATTGGTTTGTTTAAATTAATTTCATATACTAGCTCCTCCTTTTACACGAAATAGTTAAATAAATAGGTATTGAATTTTGATATTTTATTTTTATTTTATACTATCTTTGTTTCAGGAAAAAAGATTTTTTAAATTGGAGACTAAAATAAAAAAGTGATGTAACACTTTTCCAAAAACAGAAGAAATAGTAAATAGTAAAATTTGATCTAATTTTTAATCAAATTAAAATAAAATCATAACTTCTATTTAATATTTATTAAAATAAAAATAAAAACTAAAACTAAACGTGTTTATTACGTACCCCTCATTTGACAAAACCTATTAGTAAATCTCATTTGTTTCCCTAATAAATCTCAGTTCCATCGCCTTCTTTCTTCTCTCTCGAACCCTTCGTTTTCTCTCACTGAGATTCTGTTTTTCTAAGACTTCTGTTTTTTTTCCGCTATTAAAATCTAGGTCATCAAAACAAGAGTACGTAAGCTTCCAAATCCACCAAGAACAATCAAACCATGAAACCATCAATTCTGTGATTCATTTTTTTCCTTAGAAATCAATTTACAGATTGAATCAAGAGAAAACAGAGATTTGGGTTTTTCAAAATCTTCAATTTTTAAAAGATGCTTCATTTCAGGAAAGGTATGCTAGGGCTTCGTTCTACATTTCTAATAGTTCTAATTATAACTTCGATTATGCTCAAAAAAATTTTATAGCTTTGATTGTTGCTGGTTAGGAATATATCACGAACTAGGTAGTACTTGATTAGATCTTAACTTGTGTAAATAGAGGATGACTGCTGACCAACGTGATCTTAAATTGATTATTGTAAGATCTTTTCCCCCTTTTTTTGTTTTGAGAAAAGTTAATTAGGGATTCTGAAAATGCATTATAGAGATTTTAGAGTAATTAGGGGAATGTGATTTAGTGAGTATTTTTTATGTTCACTGAAAATGATTTTGTTACTGCTAATGTTGTATTATATATATGAATTTTAAGATTTTGATTTTGTAGAAGATTGGTGTTTGAGATAGTTTTGGATGGACTAGGGATTGGGGAAGAGATACAAATTATTCAGTGTCTTTAATTTAAGCTCGTGTATCCTTTGTTTATTTATGAACTGTAGAATGATCTTGGTTTCGGTAAATTTGATTTTTGAGAGTTTGATTGAAAAGTTTGTTGCTCTTAAACTTGTTGCATTTAAAATTGTATTTCTGGATAGCTTCTTGTAGATTCTATGATGGAGTGTTCTGTAGTTTTGATGCTTGAGAGTCTGAGACTTTGTGTAGTTGCTTGAGAGTCGTTGATGGTTGTTGTAGAGAAGATGGATTTGAAGAAGACGATTATCTGCAGTGAAAGAATAGGTGTGGTTAGTGAATTCGAAGGTGGGTTTTGATTGTTGTTTGGAATGGAGCTGCAATTGCAGCTTAAATTGATGTTTGTAAGGAGATACAGGTTTGAGTGGTTGTGTTAAAGAAGATGGTGGATTTGAGAAGAAACTATTGCCGATCTGAGTTGAAGGTGGAAAAAAAACGAGTGGAAAATTAGGGCAAGTGATCTCTCAAATTTTGACCGTAGGCTTAATGGTTTTGTTACAGTCGTTGGATCCTAGGCCCATATCAAGGGTATATTTGTAAATTTCATATTTTATTTTCAAAATTAATTAAAGTCTGGTTGACAGTCAACGTGAATTTCTTATGGCAACGTGAATTTCTTATGGCAAACTCTAAATTGATCAAAAAAGTTACCAAAACTATAATATTAGACAAACTTAAGTATTAAAAAATTAATTTACTCTAAATAAATTATCAATATTTTGACTTTCCTTCTTTCTTAATGCACCCAAATAAAGGTAACTTGAATGGATCATAGTGTCGACTGGTGTGCAAAACATTTATCCCCATTTATCGAGATATGCGTAGATAAATTAAATCTCTGTTTTTGATTTAATTTCCACACAAATAGTTGATGAAACTGGGATTGATGATCTCCAACCTTTGATTCAATTCCACCGGAAATTGTTAATAAAACTGGGATTGTGTTGAATGATTGATCTCCAACCATTGATTCAATCTTACCAGAAATTATTGATGAAACTGAATTGATACTGAAAGGTGGGTTACCTACAAAGACACTCTGAAACTCAAATAAGAAAAGAGCTCTATCCAGGTATGTAGAGGAAAAAAGTAATAGAATTTGTGTACCTTGTGAGTAGGAATCAGCCTTTATTTATAGATTGAAAATAAATCTAACTGTGCGGATTGATAGTTATCTTAATAGCTTCCCATATTTGTATATATCTCAGGTAAACAACCAGATTCATAATCAGATCTTATCTCCATCAGTTATCAAAATCCTTATTTATCTTATCTTCTTTTCTGCTAAGATTGATAATTAACTTAAATAATTATAAAATACATGGACAATTTTATCCTCTTGTTGTTAGGATTATAATTATTTTAAATAACAATTATAATTAAAAAATTAATGTCAGTTTTATCCTCTTTCAGCTAAGATATGTAATTATCTTAAATAATTATAAAAAATCATGTCAATTTTATCCTCTTTCAACTAGGATTTATGATTATCTTAAATAATTATAAAAATTTGACATTATCATGGACTCTTTGTTTAACAAATTTCTTATTGGGATGAAACGGTTCATGGGCTTCTATAATAAGCCAAATAGATTTCCATAATAAACCGATTAAGTTTCCATAATAAATCACTTGGGCTCCAAAAAAAAACCAAATATGTTTTCATAATAAACCAAATTGGCTTCTATAATAAGCCAATTATGTTTCCATAATAACTCAAACGAACTTTAATAATAAATCAACTGGGCTTCTGAAATAAATTAAATATGTTTCCATAATAAACCTAACAGATTTCTATAATAAACTAATTGGGGTTCAAAATAAGTTAAGTACCGTAATTATGACAGAATCCTTATCTCCTCTACGTGTACCGTTTTCGAAGGGTACAAGTATCGTTTCCTCTAAATTCTCAATTTGTTAATGGATTAAGAAAATTAAGATATAGGCTGACCACAAGGTGTATGTATATACGCCCCCAAGGTACTGTAGAACAAACAAGTAAAGTCTATTGAGAGTAAGATTGCATTTGATATTGTGTACCGCATTGTCATGCCTGTGGTCAGGACGGAAGCTGATGATGTTAAAAATATGACTGGGACATGGCTTACTTTATGGTTCTACCACCAATATATTTCACGTGTCGAAATATTTTGAGTATCCTTTTTACCTTTTCGAATGAGAACAAGTTTTATGCAAGGTGGGACCAAGTGTTTGTGTCCCCACTCACAGTACGTTTTCCGTACTTATCTCAAACAGATGTAGCCGCCACATATGTACTAGTTTGATTTGCAGTAGAACTAGTCCATGTATTTTGGGAAAGTTAACTCCTAATTAAACCCATTATATTTACAGCCTTAGCCCTTCTCTAATCGACCCAGAATGAATCACAGTCGACTCTCATTATAGGACTGTTGGTTTATCAAAACCGTTAATTCAGTCAGTCAAAATTTTATACAAAACAAAAGAGACAAAGATATATTCAAGTATACTACAATATCGATAAAATTTATACATTCATACTTCAAAAAGAGAGCTAAACATTCATACATACTACAATGCCGATAAAATTAGCTTTATACATTCATACTTCAAAAAGAGAGCTTAACATTTTTCAGTCTATGGGCATATCCCATATGAAAATGATAAAACATTGCCTGAAAAAATAAGAACTAGTTACACTACTAGTATTTTTGCCTTCTCCTACCACTAAAGCAATCCTTTCGCCTTTCTCCAACCAAGCATCTAACAAAATGCACCTACAATTCAATATCAGAGTTAGATGCAATGTGAAAATCTGACAAATTGTGCTTTACAATCAACATTCAAAAACAGAAAAAGGATATATTATCATTCATGACCTGGAAAATTAAATCAATAACACTCTCAAGAATACACAGACTACATATTGTTGAAAGCTGAAGTGTGTTTCATTTGAGCTTTACAGTGAAGTGTGTTCGGGTCCTAAAATGTGTTACGGACCAAAAGAAACAAACTTGAGTGGAATTCATGACTAGATAAAAAGAACATCTTTACCCATAACAGGCTCTGCCACACCGACATCAATCTTCCTCCTCCTCTTCCTCTATGTGTATGAACATCGACTTGGAAAGAGTGGCTAGATATTCTACAACAATCAAGACAGACAATCAATTAATATAAATAAGAATTTTGTATTTTATAAGCATGAATAAAGAATATATAAATTCTAATACCCGAGCTAACTTCATCATCGGGTTCCAACCTAGAAGAATCAAGCCTGCATATAAGAAAAACATGAAGCTTACTATTAATTCTCACAACTACAATTTTCCAACAATATTGCAAACCCCATAAAAGTGTAAATACAGATTGTTACGTAAAGTTTCATATAGTACATAAGCTCAACAAAGCTCAACAAAGTTTCATATAGTACAAATCTAGCAAAAATAAGCAAATACTCTAGAAGATAGATGTTAATCCTTATTCCTTAGACTTCCTATAAAAAAAAAGATGAAAAAACAAATCTAATACCTAAAATAGTTTAATAAACAGAACATGAAGCAACCAACAATGTGCAAACTAGAGTACATTGATAACCTAAAACTCATAAGAAGACTAAATAAATATAAGAACTCTGCAACCAACATATACAAACTTAAATCGATTGCTTCAGGAACATCTTTAGACCTAATAATATGTGAAGACGTCTAAAAAATCAGTGCTAATCAAGAAGAGTAAGCAATTACTGTTAGAACTACATATTTACTACCAGTTGGGGCTTGAAAATTTTTCGCAAATCATTTTAAAATTGTAAAAAATCAAAGGAGAATTAAGCATGAAAAACCATTTTAAAAACTTAAGAATCAGTGAAATAAGAAGTTACCGGAATTGTTGTTTGAGATTCTTCCATAAACTTCTACCAAATTTTTTGAAACCCGAACCCTAAGTTTAGAGGCAGCAGAGATTGTTGAACAATGAGATGGTGGTGTAGGTAGCTGGAACGGTGGTGGTGGTGGTGGTTGATTTGCATGAAGGTGGTATGAATCGTATGATACTGCTCTGTTGAGTTACAGCTGAAGAAAATTCGATGGGAAGGATTCGAAGGAATGAAGACCGATGAGAAGGGGGGGAGTAAATTAGGTTAGAACCTAATATGGTGGTCATAATTAAAAGAATCCTACCGCTAGAATTTAACAGTTTAAACCGTTGGTATTCGGTTTGGTTTTGTGCTAAACCAGAACCATACCAAAAATCCCATGTCATTGGGTAGTTGGTACAGTTCGGTTTTGTGTTAAACGGTGTGGTACAGTGCAGTTTTATGGTTTGTATTGTACCATGTACAATCCTAGTCTCTTGTGATGCACTGTCAGTTAATCTACATCCAAAATCCATCAAATTAATAGTTTCTCTATGAAATAAAAAGCTACAGGTTTGGTATAATAAGAAAAAACACTTAATCTACCTAACCTAACCTCACCTCACCTCTTTGATTTCCCCCCTTTCTAACACGCGAAATGATTGAATAGCTAGGGTTCGAAAGTTTTTCTCTTTGATTTTAGATTTCTTTGATGTTTCTGACAACATCAATTTTCAAAACTCAATTTGCTTTTTCAGAAGTTATGTTAGTGAAGAAGGTTGATTGTTATTCAGTTGCGGAGAAAGAGAAAAGATAAAGAATTGGTAATCAAAATAACACAAAGAGGCCAGTCACCATGGAGAGCAGCAGATCCTCAAATATGGAATGGATTATGTGTTTTTATGTAACATATTTGATCAAATTCTGAAGATTAATATTATGTATTTATTCTTCTATATTGCTCTATGTGATATAACGGAATTTATCAGAAAAATGTCTGATATCTGATAACCTTAACGAAACGGAATCGGCTAGGATTTTTGAGATTTCGTCGGAAGCTATCGAATATCCAATAACAGTTATCGTAACGGAATCGGCTGAGCCAATTTCCGTTTCGATAAGTTCCGTTGAAAGCATGGTTTATAGTTTATTCCTTGCACAACACCTTAGGTGTCTTATATAAGATATTGACTACCCATAATTCAAATTACATCAGTGTCTTCAGTTGGTTGGTAACTTTCTTTTTTATTTTTTTTAGGGAATTTCATAAGGTAAGGCTTTTGCGCCTCTTTCCGTTTGTAAATTAATTTTTAATAACATCTTTCATAATTCCAACTTCACCATCGCTTTTTTACCCCGTCTTCTTCCGTAGTGGTTAAATTTATTGGAAAGGTCCTGCAGAGTAGCTCATTGAAGCTTAGAAATGTTGTGCGTGATCCACTGGATCGTCATTCATGTCAATCTTATCCTCTTTCAGCTAGGACTTATAATTATCTTAAATAATTACAAAAATCCATGTCAATCTTATCTTCTTTCAGTTAGGATTTATAACTATCTTAAATAATTATTAAGATTTGACATTACCATACTCTTTGTTTGACAAATTTCTTATTGGAATGAAATGGTTGTTGGGATTCTATAATAAACCAAATGGGTTTCCATAATAAACCGACTGGGATTCCATAACAAACTAATTGGGCTTCCAAAATAATCCAAGTATGTTTCCACAATAAACCAACTGGGCTTCCAAAATAAATCAAGTATGTTTCCATAATAAACCAAATGAGATTCTATAATAAGCTAATTGTGCTTCCAAACTAAGTTAGCTACTGCAATTATGGAAAAATCCATACATCCTCCACGTGTACCGTTTTAGGAGGGTGCAAAAATCGACATACAACAATTTATTCTCATTTTATTTTATCCACGTTCAAGCAAAAGATCTCATTTCCTTCTTTTGTAACTAAATTCCCAAGTGAAAAATATTGTCAACTCTTCCCTTTTGATCCCACTCAGGTGTAATCAAAAGGCTATAAATAGAAAGAAGGTGTAAATTTCTTTGATACTTACTCACCTGTGATGAGAATTACTTCCATTAGGATGTTAATTGCTATAGCTGCCATTCATAACTTAGAGATACATCAGATGAATGTAAAGACAATATTTCTAAATGGTGATTTAGATGAAGAAATTTATATAGACCAACCTGAGGGCTTTGTAGTAAAAGGTTACGAGGAAAAATTTTATACTGAACAAGTTTTTGTATAGTTTGAAACTAGCACCTAAATAATAACATGAAAAATTTGATCATGTGATGAATTCTAGTGGTATTAAAGTTAATGAATCTGACAAGTATGTTTATACCTAACTTTTTAAGGATGCATGTGTGATTGTATGCTTATATGTTGATAATATGTTTATACTTGGTAAAAACATGGATGTGATTAATGCCACTAAGAACATATTGAATGGGAACTTTGACATGAAAGACTTAGACCCCGCTGATGTGATCTTAGGGATGAAAATTATAAGAAATTTTAATGGTTATAGTCTTAGTTAATGTTGAATCCTTGCTTAAGAAATATAATCAATTTGATTGTAAACATTCTTGTACTCAGTATAATCCTTATTGTGCACTAAAGAATAATAATGGTGATAGAGTATCACAACTTAAATATACAAGAGTTATAAGAATTCAGATGTATTTAATGAACTGTACGAGACTAGACATCACCTATAGTGTGAGTAGGTTAAATATGTATACTTGTAATACAAGTCAGGAGCATTGTGATGCACTTATTAGGGTATTGAGGTACCTAAAGTACTCTATGAACTTTTGTTGGAATTATGAAAGGTACCATGTAGTTCTTGACTATGTTGTGTGAGGCGCGAGGCGAGGCGAGGCGCCAAGCCCTTCACTTCGTGCCTTTAGCGCCTAGGCGCTCCTAAGGCGCCCGAGGCGACCAGAAAACAATAAATGAAAGGTAGTAGCTCCCACCTTTTACGCCTTGTGCACCTTACTGACGAGGCACCTCCTTCACGTTTCAGGGGTCTTTAACAATATAGGTTCTTGAGGGATTTTGTGATGCAATCTGGACAGCTGACTGATAAGTGCATATTTTACATATTTTGAGTAATAATTTCATGCTAGTATTTGCCAGATTTCACGTTTTTTTTTTGTAGTTAATGTCTTCTATTAGGTGAATCATCTAAGAAGAAGCTATAAAGTGTTAGAATATGCGAGAAAAAAAGTGCTACAAAGGAAGAAGGGACAAATACCAAGTGAAACTTGTCTGTATCCAGGATTTCTTGTCATCATCACCTAGAGAAAGAAGAGACGAAGCCAAAAGCGAAATAACATAGTCATTTCGGCTCCGTATGAGAAAGTTACGGGTGTTTGAAGCAAGTCAAAGTTATGAAAGTTGTCGAAGCACATAATTTATAAAGGCGCCCATGTTACTACTAGCGCATCTATTTATTTGAAAAGTGTTTAAGGCACCAGCTAATATGCTAAGGGCTGCCAATTGAATAGTGTTATAGGCACCATCACATCTGTTAAGGGGCATCTTCATCTTCCTCCTTTTGAGTTCACAACGAGAATGTGGTAATTCCGGCAATTAAGTTAGGATTTTTCCCGTGTTAAGTTTGTAAAGCAGCAAGTGATCATGAAAGAGAAGCTGCTGCCATTAATGGGTTTTAGGATTGATCATGGGAGTTTCTGTTAATGGGTAGTGGTGATTGAAATAGGCAGTTGACGATGATTGGTAGAGATGATGGGAGTGATGGACGTGATTCTGTAACGGAGATGATGGGTTACTTCCATTAGCTAAGGTGGAGTTTGAGATGATTATTCGAAAGAATACTTGGCAGAGAAGTGATGATGGAAAAGAAAAATCGATCATAGAAGTTTGCTCGAGAATAATGGTTGATCTTGATGGATTGATGGCTGACTGTGCTCGATGAGAAGTTGATGGCATTTCACGATAGAGAAGAATAAAGTTATTGGTTGTAGTTTGAATGGTGATCGATGAAGTTCATTGGATGAGATAACTTGAGTTCGATGAGAAGTTGATGGAGTTGTGGTTGTGATGATATGCCACTGATAGGTCTATGATAAGAAGTGTTGGCAGTGTTAAAGAGAAAAGAAGATTTAATGTTTCTGCTGAAACAAGTAATAATAGGAGAAGAAATTGTTTATATATCATTTAACAAAAAGGACTGCCTTTATATAGGCTTATACATAACGAATAAATGCAAGAAAAATAGGCATAACATGCCAAACTAACACCTACAAACTAGGTAAATAGAAAACTAACTTGTTGAACACAACAAGTCCTTAAAGACTAGGACAACAACTAACAAACCCTCCCTTAAACTGATATGTTAAACATACAGTTTAAAGTACACAAACTTCTCCCTCAAATTGAATCTTCTACAGTGGAAACTCCAAGTAACTTTCTCAGCTTCAGAAAGGCAACCAGTTTGAGGGGTTCAAAATATCAGCAATTTGGTCTTCACTTCTGCAGTAAACAAGATCAATAACTTCATTATTGCTGAGATCTCTTAAAAAATAACACTTCACGTCAATATGCTTGCTTCTTCCATGTAGCACAAGATTTTTGGAGAGTTTGATGGTTGAGATGTTGTCACAAAAGATTGTAGTAGCTCCCACTTGATTGAAATACAGTTCTTCAAGAATTTTACTCAGCCAGATAGCTTGACAAACACAATCTGTTGCTGTAAAAAATCAGCTTCAGTAGTAGACAAGGTGACAATCGGTTGCTTCTTAGATGACCACGAAACAGCCCCTGTGCCCAGTAAAAAAACATAACCGGAAGTGCTCCTCCTATCATCTTGATCTCCTGCATAATCGCTATCAGTAAACCAATCAAATCTGACCTTTACCCTTCTTGTAGAACAACCCAAAATCTTTAGTTCCTTGCAAGTAACGACAGATTTTCTTGGCAGCTAAAAAATAGAGCTATGTTGGATTCTCCATATATCTGCTAATTAGACTCACTGAGTGCATTATATCTGGTCTTGTTGCAGTTAAATACATCAAACTACCCACAATTTGCTTATAGATTGTGTTGTCCACCTTTTTTCCTCCGTAATCTTTGTTTAGCTTCAAGCCAAACTCAGTTGGTGTACTAACAGGATTACAATCCTTCATCTGAAACCTGTTCAAAATTTCTCGCACATACTTCTTTTGAGAAATAAAAATTCCAGTAGTAGACTGCACTACTTCGATGCCAAGGAAATAATGCATCATACCAAGATCAGACATTTCAAATTCAACCATCATAGACTTCTTAAACTTTTCAAACATAACACTATCATTGCCAGTAAATATAAGATCATCGACATATAAGCAAACAATGAGCATTTTCCCTCCATCACTAACTTTAACAAAAAGTGTATTTTCATATGGACATTTTTGAAAACCTTCTTTCAAAAAATAAGCCTCAATGCGACCATACCAAGCCCGTGGCGCATGTTTTAATCCATAAAGAGCTTTCTTTAATCTATACACTTTATGCTCATTTTTAATCTTAATATAACCAGGAGGCTGATCAACAAATACTTGTTCCTCCAAGTTCCCGTGCAAAATTTTCGATTTGACATCTAACTGGAATATTGGCCATGAATTCCGTGCTGCCAACGCGATCACCAGTCTGATTGTATCACGCCTTGCAACCGGAGCAAAAACTTCTTTATAGTCCACTCCAAACTCTTGCTTGTATCCCTTAGCCACCAAGCGTGCCTTGTATTTGTCAACTTCACCATTCTCTTTCAGCTTTGTCTTGTAAACCCACTTTACACCAATTGTTTTGAGACCTTTTGGAAGTTCAGATAACTCCTAAGTATCATTTCTTTCAATGGCTGCAATTTTAGCATCCATTGCCTTCCTCTATTTTGATTCTTTGACATCACTTTTGAAAGTTGTAAGGTCACAATCTGATGATAGAGCAAAGTGAGTGAGTGGGTCATCAGATTGATCAATTCCGGTTACCTCATAATCTGACATCCATGCTGGTCACCTTCGAACACGATGAGAACTGGAACCAGCTGCTGCTTCAGCCTGTTCATCAGGTTCTGGTGTGGTTAGCGAAGTTTCAGCGGCAGTTGTAGCTTCATTTGGTAGAGTTTCAGCTGCTGGAATTTGTTGTTGGAGGGTCTGCTGCCTTTCTTCTTCATTTTCACCATCAAAATCAGCTTCAATTTATTGTTTGGTAGTGTTGTCATCCCATTTCCATAATCTTCCTTCATCAAAAATTACATCACGACTAATAACAATTTTCTTGGTGATAGGATTGTACAATTTATATGCTTTTGACATCTCACTAGCACCAAGAAAAATGTATTTTTCTCCCTTGTCATCAAGCTTTTTCCTCTTTTGATATGGAATATGAGCATATGCTATGCAACCAAAGATTCTAAAGTGGTTGACACTTGGTTTGCGTCCATTCCATGTTTCTTCAGGTGTCACATTTTGAACAACTAGATTGGGACTTTTGTTCAAAATGTGAATGATCCAGAGATTGCTTCAGGCCCAAAACTTCTTGGGATATGACCCTGCGACAGAATAGTCCGCACCATATTTAGAATTGTATGATTCTTCCTCTTCGAAACGCCATTTTGCTGTGGCGAATATGCTGCTGTAAGTTGCTTTTGAATACCATGGTTCTCACAAAAATTTACAAATTCTTGTGAGGTGTATTCTCCACCACGATCACTGCGAAAAATCTTAATAGGCTTGCCTGCTTCTTTTTCAACTAGCATCTTAAAGATTTTGAAAACTGAGAAAGCTTCAGATTTCTCCTGCAAAAAATAAACCCATGTTTTCTGACTATAATCATCAATGAACGTTATAAAGTAACGTTTACCACCATTCGATGTTGGATTAATGGGTCCGCATATATCAGAGTGAACTATTTCCAACACCTTCTTCGCTCTCCATGATTTTCCTTTAGGAAAATGATCTCGGTGATGTTTACCAACAACACATTAGTCACAAATTTGAGAAGGAGTCTGAATTTGTGGAAGTCCACTCACCATGTTCTTCTGTTGTAGTTTCTTTAAACCACCAAAATTCAGATGTCCGAAGCGATAATACCACAACCATCCTTCATCCATCAATTTCGCAGAGAAACAGTTCTGAGTAGTGTTGTCTAGATACAGTGGGAACATCCGATTTATAGTCATGTTTACTTGAGAAATTAGGCCTAATTTCTCATCTTGAATGCGACAAACTACATTTTTAATAAAAATTTCATATCCCTTCTCTTGAAGCTGACCTACACTCAGCAAGTTGGTTTTTAAATCTGGAACAAAGAAGACATTAGAAATAATCTGATCAGATTTTTCTTTGGAGTGAATTCTTACACTTCCTTTGCCCATGAAAGAGATTTTGGAGTTGTCGCCAAAAGTTACAGAGTTGCGAAATGTTTCATCCAGGTCCAAAAATGATGACTTGTCTCCACACATATGATTGCTGCAGTCGGTATCTGTATACCATAGTTTTTATTGGCTGCCTTGATTTGCATGACACGCCATCAAGAGGGATACAACTTCTTAGTTATCTGCAAAATTAGATCTTTCTCCACATTTCTTATTCAAATTAGTTCGACACTCAGACTTATAATGGCCATACATGTGACATCAAAAACATTCAACTTTCGACTTGTTTGCAGACTTCGATTTATAGCCATTTGAATAGTTGTTGTCATTGCTTTTCCATTTCCCTCTTGAATCAGTAGCATGATCGTTTTTGTCCTTCCATTTACCTCTTCCAGGACCTGAACCTCTGAGATGTGTTGTAGCTTATAATGCTTGTTCTTCCTTATCCTGCTGGAAAATTTTCTGCTCATGGACAAGCAGAGAGCTTTGTATCTCACCAATGTAGAGTGTGTCAATGTATTTTGATTCTTCAATCACACAAACAACATAGTTAAATTTTGCTATCAGCGATCGAAGAATCTTTTCAACTATGGTGACATCCTCGAGATTTTCTCCATTAATCCTCCTCTTGTTAGCGATTGCCATCGTCCTCAAAATGTATTCTGAAAATGATTCACATGTCTTCATTCGGAGAACTTCAAATTCAGCACAAAGTGCTTGAAGGTGAAGCCGCTTCGCTCTTTCTGTCCCCAGAAATTTCTTCTTCATGGAGTCCCAAATCTGCTTAGAGGTGTCCTTGCAAAGAATGGTTTCCAAGATTGAACGATCAATCGCTTGGAAAAGATAGTTTTTAGCCTTGAGATCCTTCAACTTATGCCCTTCGACATCAGTTCTTTGTTGGTCCGTTAGTGTGGTGCCTGCGGCTGGTCCTTTTACTCCAACTTCAATAATATGCCAATACTCCTTTGATCCTAAAAAATTCTCCATTAGCATGCTCCAATGGTCATAGTGACCATCGAAACGTAGAATGGCTTGCTGGACAAAAGTTTCAGAGGCCATCGTTCTCTTCTACTGCTGCTGCTGCAAAAAAACAAGAAACAAGGTGAAGCTTCTGCCTACGACTCTATCTCACACTCCCTTTTTGTTTTGATTGGCACTCTCAACTTTACTTTTCTCTCACTCTTTCTCTATACCAAGCTCCGATACCACTGTTACAGAGAAAAGAAGATTTAATGTTTCTGCTGAAACAAGTAATAATAGGAGAAGAAATTGTTTGTATATCATTCAACAAAAAGGACTGCCTTTATATAGGCTTATACATAACGAATAAATGCAAGAAAATAGGCATAACATGCCAAACTAACACCTACAGACTAGGTAAATAGAAAACTAACTTGTTGAACACAACAAGTTCCTAAAAACTAGGACAACAGCTAACAGGCAGCTGAGATGTTGAATCGAGTGATGAATGGGACAGTTGGTCATTGATGCAGTGGAGATTGAAGAATGAGTGATGGTGGTGGATTCGAGCTTTGGATGTCTCAAAGATGGAGAAGGTCTGTGAGTAGACGGGTCTGCAGTGAGGACTGTAGTAACAAGTGTAGTCATTATTTTCTGTTCTTACACTTATTTTACACCTTTTACAATTATATTTTCTTTTATTGTTTCTAATGTGTATCTCACCTGTGTGAGTATTCTGAAAACACTGAGTTTGTCCTAGTGTCTATATAAAGTTGTCTGTAATATTTCTATATATAATGAATGATAACTTTCCCTTTCCAAAAGAGTGTAACTATGGTATCAGACTCAGAAATGATAAATTTCTGAGGGTTTTCGATCATCTCCTGCTTCCGGAATCTTGTTCTGCTGAATCTCTGATCTTCCGTCTTCAATCTTGCTCTCATCTGTTTACTCATAATAATCGAATTTCTTAAATAGCTAATGGTAATTAGATGAATGTGTTAATCATACAAATAACGAATAAATTTTTTTTTTTACTTCTTAATCTCAAATCTTGATCTTGTTCTCATGAATTACAGATCTGTTCTCATAGAAAACCCTACTTCTTTTTCTATCTTAAAAGTTTTAATAAATCAATTGAATAACTTTGTTACTCTCAAGCTTACTGATGCAAATTTTCTCACATGCAAATCTCTAATGTTACCTGTAATTCGAAAATTCAAGATCATGAAATTTCTTGATGGATCTCATAAATGTCCACCACAATTTACAACAAGAACAAATGCAAATAATGGTGTTGAAAATCCTTTGTACACAGATTGGATTGATGAAGACTCAACCATCATCATGTGGATTAACTCTACAATTTCATATAATGTCATCTTTTCTTTGCTACTTCTTCTTCTTCTTTTGAATTACGGAAAGCAATCTCAGATAGATTTGCAAGAGTTTCTTCTGCACATTCTATTCAATTACGTACCAAACTAATGACGCTCAAGAAAGGTAATTCTTCTATTTCTTGTTATACTAATGAAATCAAGAATATAACATATCAACTTGTTGCTTATGGATCTGTTATTTCAGATGATGAAATTATTGTGGTTATATTAGATGGCTTAGATCCAGAGTTTAGTGTTTTTCAACTTTTATCAGGATTCGTAATCCACCAGTATCAAGTGTCGAGTTGCAGAATCTCTTATTGAGTGAAGAAATTGTACTAAAAGATAAAGATGCAGCTAATTCAATTAAATCTACCAATAAAGGTTTCTGTACTTCTGGCAGAGGCTAAGGGAGAGGACTTAGATCTGTCAATAACTCATATCAAAGAGGAGGTCGAATGTCCTGTGGCAGAGGTTTTGGTAGAAATTCAGGACTCTTACCTACCCCAACAACTTCATTTTCTACTTATGTATCTAGATACTCAATCTTGCTTCTAGAGATAAACCAACCTGTCAGATATTCACAAGTGTAGTCATCTTGCAGATGAATGCTGAAATCGTATGAAATTTTCTTATCAGGGGAGTGATCCTCTTAAGCATCTACCATATATGCTTTCTTTTGCTAATGTTCTTGGAGAGAATCCATGGTACACTGATTCTGGTGCTACTTATCATTTGACCTTTAATTCTTCTAACATTGGTGCCTCTTCTTCTTATTCTGGTGGTGACTGCATCATTACTGCAAATGGTGAAGGTATGCATATGGTCTGTGCTTCTTCACATCCTACAACTCCAACTACCTTTTCTTGTGTTAAATCTTCATCAGTTGTACGGCACATAAACTAGCTCATCCTTCCTTTCAAACATGTCTAGACTCTCTACTTTACTCAATGTTGCTTATATTAATAATAAACCATTCAATTTTGTTGAATGTTAGTTAGGAAGATCTCATAAGCAGCCTTTCAATATGTCTTTTTCTGCTTCCACTTATCATTTACAATTGTTGCACATGGATGTATGGGGCCCTTCTCCAGTTGCTTCTGTAAATGGATGCCACTATTATGTCAATATTATTTATGATTTACCAAGTTTTGTTGGGTATATCACTTAACTTTTAAATCTGATTTTAAAAGAACTTTTGTTCACTTTAGAGCTTATACAGAGATTTGTTGGGTATGAAGATAAAGGTCATTAGAACAGATGGTGGAGGAGAATTTGTTAACAATAGTTTAAAGGATATACTCTTAAACACTGGAATCAGTCATAAAATTGCATGTCCTATCACTCCAGAGAAAAATGGAGTGGCAGAATCCAAACATAAACATCTTATAAAAATTACAAGAACCTTTCTGATACAATTTGGTTTATCTCTTGAGTTTTGGTTTGATGCCTTGTCCAATGCTAACTATGTGATTAACAGACTTCCAACAAGGTTATTATCCTTTGTATCTCCTTATAAATGTCTTTTCAACAAAGACCCAGACTACTTCTTTATGAAATCTTTTGGTTGTATGTATATTCCATGGCTCAAACCATACACATCTCATAAACCACAACCAAGAACTATCAAGTGTATCTTTCTTGGTTACGCTCACAAAACAAGGGTTATAGATGTTTAGATCCAACAAATTATAAGTTTTATATTTCAAGACATGTAGTATTTCATGAAGATGAGTTTCCTTTTCCACTATGAAGACTTCAAAAAGTGCATATTCTTCTTTTCTGGATTTTCCAATTCAACATGTTATGTTTGATACAACTGATTCTGTTACAAGTGTTCAAGAAAATAAATCAGATACTTCTGATAATGGTACTTCTAATACTTCTGATAATGGTACTTCTAATAACATTTCTGTTACTCTTATTGTGCCCAACTCTACCACAACAATAAGTGTTTTTTCTCATCAAATGCAAATTAGAGCTAAAAATGGTGTGTTCAAGCCAAAAACTTATCTTGCGACTAAACATGCTCTTACATCACATCATTTGTATCAATTACCAGTTACTTCTCCTATTTTTGATTCTCAATATGCAAAGGTTAAAGTATGGCATAAAGCTATGGATAATGAATATCATGTTTTACAAGATGCAGAAACATGGACTTATGTTCCACCTGATGCTTCACAAAATTTATTAGGTTGTAAGTGGGTATTCAAAATAAAATACAATGTTGATGGTTTTATAGAGAGATACAAAGCCAGATTGGTTGCTAAGGGCTTTCATCAGTTAGGGGGCCCCGATTACAATGGCAAATTTAGTCCAGTTGTCAAACCAGTTACAATAAGATTAGTCTTGTCTATTGCAGTGAATTTTGGTTAGACTATCAAACAACTAGATATTAGTAATGCTTTCCTTCATGGAGATCTGAAAGAGGATGTTTTCATGTCTCAACCACTTGGTTTTCAAAATAAAGAACATCCAGATTATGTCTGCAAGTTAAACAAATATTTGTATGGTTTAAAACAATCTCCAAAGATTGGTATGAGAAATTGATGGATGCTATTGTTTGCATTGATTTTATTCCTTCAATGGAAAATTCTTCTCTATTTGTTCAAAAGATTGGCTCTCAGATGACAATCATTCTGGTCTATGTTGATGACATCATTATAACATGTAACACCTACACACTGTGATTCTATAATTGCATACTTATGTACTAAGTTTCATGTTAAAGACCTAGGGAGTTTACATTATTTCTTAGGACTGGAGGTTAAAAGAACTAAGGAGGGATTATTTCTTTCACAAACGAAATATGCTTTGGATTTACTTAATAAAATAAATTTTTTTGGGATAAAACCATGCTCTACTCCATGTCCTGCATCCTTTAAGTTAAGTGTACTTTGATGGGGATCTATTGTCCAATCTTACAGAATATAGATCAATTGTAGGTTCTCTACAATATTTGACTTGGACAAGGCAAGAAATTTGTTTTGCTGTTAATTAAATCTGCCAGTTTATACACTCCCCAAGGTCTTCATATCTAATTGCAGGAGAAAGGGTCTTGAGGTATGTAAAAGACACTTTAGATCATGGAATTATGTCCAGGAAAGACTTTACTTCTTTACAAGGTTATTCAGATGCATACTGGGCATGTAATCCAGATGACATAAAGTCTACAAGTGGTTATTGTGTATTTCTTTGGGATAATCCAATTAGTTGCAGCAAAGAAACAAGCAACTGTCTCTAGATCAAGTACTGAGGCAGAGTACAGGTTCCTAGCATCTACAGCTGCTGAAGTAATCTGTATTTGTCAACTCTTAAAGGATCTGCATATTTTTCTACCTACTTCTCCCTTTATTTCCTGTGATAACAAGAGTTCACTTGCCTCAGCATCTAATCCTGTGTTTCATAGCAGAATGAAACATCTAGCTCTTGATTTTCATTTTATGAGAGAACTTGTTCAATCAAAGTCTCTACAAGTGATCTACCTATCCACTTTGGACCAGGCTGCTGACATATTTACTAAAGAGTTACCTGCTCTTCGTTTTGATTTTCTCAGGTCCAAACTGAAGGTAGTATCTCCTCTTTAGTTTGAGGGAGGGTAGTAACAAGTGTAATCATTCTTTTCTGTTCTTACACTTCTTTTACACCTTTTACAGTTATGTTTTCTGTTATTGTTTCTCACGTGTATCTCACCTGTGTGAGTATTCTGAAAACACTGAGTTTGTTCTGATGTCTATATAAACCTGTCTGTAATATTTCTATTTGTAATGAATGATAACTTTCCCTTTCTAAAAGATTGTAACTAGACTAAAGGTGGAGTTCTCGAGCATGGCAGTGGTTCGAGTTGATAGTTTGAGTATGTGTGTTTTAATGGCAGTCGTAGCACGATTGGTTAGGAAGATAAGATGTTGGCTCGGGAATAAAACATAGAGAAGTTGACGAAGCTTTTCTAGACAAGAAGAGATGGAATGAGTTTTAAAACTTAGGTAATTAGAATTTTCTCGACAAGTAAGCCATCGAGGAAACCCGGGGGAAAACAAAAATTCAGAAGAATTTTTTTTTCACGATGGCTTGAGCCATAGAGAAGCTGAGAAAAAAAAGATCGAGAGAAGATGTATAAAATCTCCAAGGAAAACTATTGATGGGCTGGGCTGTTCCATTCTTATGACCACATTTAGCTAATTCTCTTAGGTTTTCTCACGAACAAGCTTGGACGTGACATATTTTAGGTATATTTTGATGTCTTGGGAAACATATTTCTACTGGGATTCAAGCACGGGCACTTCTACAACTTATAGACCTACATAAGAGACAATTCTAATACTTTTTAGAGATATAGACATATACTTCTACACATATTTTGAGACCTGGGATTTTTACAACAATAAGGAGAGAAGAGAGATTTATTTCATATTCTAGGGTTTACCCTTTTCGGGGGAAACCTTGCTATTTCTTCTTCTTTCTTGTATCATGAGTAGCTAGTTTTTGTTGATTACGGATGAATTCAATGTTCTAAGCGTGAAGCTTTATTATTAATACAAGTTTATTCAAAGTTTTAGTCATTATCGTTTGTTTTCACTAAATCTAGGGTTTATAATTGATTTTATAGATTGTTCAAGTTATCAATTTGATTAATCTATTGATCAGTTTAATACTAGTAAAGAGTTGTGAGATAAGTATAATAGTTGAACACCTCCTACACAAGTGGAAATCGCGAGACCTTACAGAGGGATTCTGTGGAGCAATTGCGAGTGAAGATAACACCAACAAGTAGACCTTGATCTAAGAGTTTAACTACTGGGATCAACCTAAATTAATAAAGCCTAAAAAATTCGATTGGGTTACACCTTGAGTGATCTACTACTTGGTGGTTCAGACGAATAGAATCTGGTAGTCGAAAACTTCCGTATCCAGTGATAAAAGGAGTTTTGGAGATAACACTGATCTAGATGCTATTCTACGGTTGGTGATGCATTTTTCTAGCGAAAGATAGATAAGTATACTAATTCAGTTAACGTTTGGTAAAAGCGAAGGACTCCCTAATCATCTTTATTTCTTATTATTTTATTTTTTGTTATTTTGTTAATTAATTCACAAACCCCCTTTTTAGTATTTATTCTAGTTTCGCTAATCTAAATAACTTATCAGTTACACAACACTTTGTGGGAACGATCCTTACTACCGCTGTATTACTAGTTAATTAGTGGGAAATATATTGATTAATTTGTTGCACTTACGACAAGCACCGCTGACCCATATGTGTTTATATCTACGAGTGGATATTTTTTCACTCTAGGTGGTGGGTATATTTCTTATAAGAGTTCCAAACGCACATGTATAACTCGATCCACTATGGAATATGAGTTTATTCCGTTAGATAAAGCAGGAAAGGAAGCCGAATGGTTAAGATGCTTTTTAAAAGACATTCCTCTATGGCATAAACATGTACGCTATATATATACATTGTGATAGCCAAGTTGCAATAGCAAAAGCTAAAAACAACGTGTACCATGGGAAGTCTATACATATTCGTAGAAGACGTGATTCCCTAAAAAAAATTACCCTCGACTGACGTTATTTCCATTGATTTTGTGAAGTCTAAGTAGAATATCATGGACCCTTTAATGAAAGGTTTTTCCAAAGATATGGCTAGAAATTCATCGAGGGGGATGAGACTTAAGCTTATCAAACAAACTTGCCATGAAGGATACTCAACCTTGTTGTTTGGAGATCCTAAGATCAAGGTTTCGAATGAGACAATTAATTTATGGTGGGTAAAGGTAAATGGTCGTGTCGTAATCAACCAAAATAATCGAGTTCTTACTCTTCTAAAATAGATTAAAGTATAGCAAATAAGAACAAGTTCGTTCCCACAGAGAGGCTAGTGATTGTTAATTACTTTCAATTACGCAAGTAAACAGGGAGGGTTTTTTGTTGTGATTTTAACTAAATTATACTAAAACAAGCTAAAGCAGATTAATAAAAACGAATATCAGAGAGAGAAGTATTGGTTAGAGAATTCATTGTCAGTTTTCCAACATGTTATTAATCAAAGCATACTCAACGTTCATGCATTAGTAATACCAAAAACCCTAAAGTAGCCAGTTATCTCGTCTACTTCGGCAAAACTCTTAATATCATCAAAGAATGAGTACCTCCACCCTTTGAATTCTTAGCACCGGATAACCTGAGTGAGTACCTCCACTCGAGTTCAATCCAATGATAGCTATGGTCTTTGTGAGTTGAGGTTAATCTAAGTAACCCGGCGCAATTCGCCACTCGGATTCAACCTAGCTCAAACTTCTACACATACTTGCATGGTAATTTTAAGTATCGTTAACAAATATGTTATACTACCTATAACCGGAGTCCCTCGACAGATTCGACTCTTAGAACTCCTGTTTATTTGTAGATATCAATGCCTATTTACCTGATTCCGGACTCAAACAAATCAGCAATCAATCATATGTAATACTATAATTAGTAGAACATGAACGATATTAAAAATAACATGAAAGTATGAGCATGCGCCATTCAATCAATAAAAATGTTTTCTAACTTCAGATTACATCCCTAACCAATATAGAGGGTTTAGCTCATCATGGTTTTCTCAAAACCGATGGAAATCAATTGAAAATAAAATCAAACCCGGAAAGATAGCGAAGAATTGTTTCTGCAGAATCGCCTGTATGAAAAAGTGGCCAGCCTTCAAGTTGCGCTGTCCCCTTTTCCTTGCTGTGTTCTTGCGCCTCCTTTCTTCTCCTCAAACCTAATCTCCTGTATGAAAACGTGAGCTAGATGATGTTCTATTTCCAGCCAACTTCTCCCTCTTATACGTGAGGGAAAATCCAGCCCAACCGAGAATCCTTGCGTTTTTAGCTTTCCTTACGTGAGTAGACTTGTGTCCTGCCTTGTATAGTAAACCTGGCCCCCAAATATCCCTTGGACCTCCAATATGTGCTATAGCTACCTCCCCCAAAGGGCTTGCCACGAGAAAGGCCTGAGTTCCTTTTATAGAACTTGAGTTAGCCACTTTCACAATCCTAGTGGAATTAGGAAATGTGCTAAGTTTCCTTATTCCATCCCAACAAGATATAGCAACTCCAAATTCTTTCATAATCCCATATGACTTCCCCAAGCTAGCTAATACTCCACCAAGGCTATCCACTAGTCCACCAAACCACTCTAGCACCTCCAACTAGCCACTTAGCACCTTAGCACTTGCGGTTCAGCCAACTTAACGCCTGGGCGCTAGCAGCACAAACTAGTTTGCCACCATGTGGCTTTGCCCATAACTTCCTCATACGAGATCAGAATGACCTCGTTATTTCACCATTGGCTTCGTAATTCAATTTACTACACTGTGGAGGGTGAAAGGCCTAAATTAAGAATAGTTTTACTGGCTCCTAGGTAATTCTTCTCATACAGCTCCATTCTGCAAGTTTCTGAACTGTAACCTGAAAAGACAACTAAACTTCGAAAGTAATAATAAAACATAGTAATTTACTCAAATATAGCAAATAAGGGTCAGGAAAAACTACTTAAAATGTATGATTTATGCACCTATCAAATTCCCCCACACTTGCCTTTTGCTAGTCCTCGAGCAAACTACAAATCTAAGCTAATCTAAAATACAACTCCATTTCGTCGAGTAACGGTTACACTTGGCATGTGCAACAAGCCTTTAAACTCCTAGGTGTCCCTAGTGGACGAGTTATAGTCTCGTGAGGGTTTACCAGAGATGTACCCACAAACCTATTTCAACTTCCAAATTTTCCAAAGCACCTGCATCCAAATAGCTACGAAGACATAAAGTTTCTACATACCAACAATAAGAAGTCAGAAATATAAAGAACATTATTATCATGCTTAATCCTTGAGTTTGGAGAAAACCACCAAATAAAAGAGTCCCGGTTCGAGAGTGACCGAATAATTCTGCCTCACCAATAGGGTTTTATGAATTTGACACTCAAAAGACGCACTTTATGGTTCTCACATATGTGTAGGCAAGAATAAAGATAGAGGGCCTACACATGTTGACGGGTAGGAAGGAAAGGTAACCTTCCGAGTCATATTAAGATGTGATCCCATAGAAAATGGGACAAGAAAGAACCCCTTTTTATTTTTCTAGTGACCTCTACGAAAGGAAATCAACCATTATGCGAAGATGGGAATTGTTACTTACCTTCTCACCCGGTCGACAATCAGCACCACTCTCCCAACATCCCATAGAAACGTCTTTGGTATCAGCTGTAGATAATGAACTCTTGAACTTCGTAGAACTTGACGATTTTTAGCTTTTTTTCTCTTCACGGCCTGTATACCACTTCAAGCACTGTAAATCAGAATGAATAGCTCTGGGTCAGCAAAAAAAATATATTTTCTTTTTTTTTCTTTATTCCATATTCAGCAACTCTTTTTCATGTTTTTTTTTTTTTTTTTTTTTTTTTTTTTTTTTTTTTGTTTTTATGACGTGAGTTGCTTGTCACATACACTTTCTCCCGGACACTTTTGCTATTTTTCTCAATTTCTTGTTACGTGAGTATTTTCTCTTCCCATGAGTTCTGTTTCGTCTCTAAATCTGTATAGAATCCACACCTTTCGATTTCTTTCGCTCTTGTAAGTCTTCAACATGTTTAATTGTATTGTTGCTTACTTAAATATGAATTTCCTCTTTAAATTGTTGCTTGTACCTTGACTGTCTTCAACTTTCCTTCAAATTTTTGATGTTCCGCTTGTTGATGATGCTATGTTTCTATGGACGTTGTCGAGAGAACGATGCCAACTGCAAACCAAACTACAAGAATAAGTTAGCAATTCTGATGACACCCTCATGGTTGATAAAAAATAGCACTCAAGAGATCAAAAATAGTGCTGAAAATTGGTGCGAGGTTAGGTAGCTCATCATTCTACCCGGAATTAGCGCAGATGAAACACTCTAAACGTATAATTGAAGGTCTGGTGCATCACTCATGGGTATTGAATGATCGACAAGTCTAACCTGTACTCTCTACCGGCTGTTTAGGTCCATTTTGGTCGGCTCTAGCCTATCAAAAACTAAGCACTCCGAATATAGTTCTCTAATATTTCTAAGTTCAGTTATTTCGGTTAGAAATCCGTATGTAAACGTAGCTAGAAGTATACTAAATGACTCTAAAATCTCTAAAAGTTGAAGGTTTTCATGCAAATGTGTGTATGCTTAAATATTCTACCTAAAAATCTATATGCCTAATTACTCCCCCACACTTAAACTGTACATTGTCCTCAATGTGAATTGAATCCTCCAATGTAACGTCAAGATGGGAAATTCTAACATGATATAAAAATAAAAATAAAAAACAAAAGATAGAAATACAAAACCAATGGGTTGCCTCCCATTTAGCGCTTAGTTTAACGTTGATAGCCCGACGAGGCATTCTGTGCTACTCCTCCAAAGGGAGCGCCTCTTCTAACTGTATGGCAACCTTTTCAGGTTCAAACGGCTCAAAGTATGGATTTAAGCAATGCCCATTCACTTTAAGCTCCTTCCCCGTTATCAAGCAACGGATCTTCACTGCACCATGAGAAAAAACATTAGTCACAAGAAAGGGTCCTTTCCAACGAGACTTCTTCCAATAAAGGCGAGAGTTACACAGTAGAACTTTTTGTCCAACAGTAAACTGTTTTTTTAGAAATCCTATTATCATGCAAAGCCTTTGTTTTCTTCTTCCTGTCCAAATCAAACACTTGTTTAGTCAAAGAATCAATAACATTAATAGAAAAACAAGAATGTACGTCACTAGGATATCGCATCGTCTCATAAATGTTGAAACGTATTATTTCTCCATCGAAATCCATTGTCAATGTCCCATTATAGACATCAATTTTTGTTCGCGCCGTTCGCATGAATGGACGTCCCAGTAGCAATGGTATAGACGAATCAGTTGATCCATCCGCCATCTCTAGTACACAGAAATCTGCTGGAAAAACTAACTGATTAACTCGTACAAGCATATTTTCAACAATACCTCGAGGGTATACATTAGAACGGTCAGCTAGTTGTAAAACAATTCCAGTTTCTTTTAAAGGTCCTAACTTGAGAGATTCATATATAGATGCAGGCATAACATTCACTGATACTCCTAAATCTAGCATGGCCTTATTAAACGTTGTGTTACCAATAACAATAGGAATATCGAAACTACCGGGATCTGTACATTTGAATGGGAGTTTCTTTTGCAAGATTGCCGAAGCATTTTCCCCCACTCTCATTATCTCATTACCGTTTAATTTTTGTTTATTGGTGCACAAGTCCTTCAGAATTCTCGCATACTTGGGGACCTGTTTAATTGCGTCAATCAGTGGAATGTTCACATGAATCTTTTTGAAAATTTCTAAGATATCCTTATCTTGTTCCGCCTTTTTCGAATTAGCAAACCTGCGAGGAAAAGGTAGAGCAGGAACGTAAGTAGATAAAGGAGTTTTAGAATTTTCGTTAGGTACCTCAGCACTTTTAGAGGCGTCAGGACTCTCTTCAGAGTTACAGTTACTCTCTTTTTCCGGAACCGGCCCTTTCGGGTTTCTATTTTTCTCGACTTCTTCTGGTTGTACAGTTCGTGTACAACTTCTCAATGTCACGGCACTGACATTTTCTCTAGGATTGATGGGTTGAGAAGGGAGTTTCCCACTATTCTGTGTCTCCAGAAGGTTCAATCTACCGGCCATAGTGCTCATCTGAGTCTGTAACTCTTTTATCGCATTGTCCGTTGTCTGCTGATTTTTCTGCATTGCTGCCATCATATTTTTCATCATGGAGATCAGCTCCGATGATTCTGAATTTTGAGCTTGTTGTGGAGGTTGTGCTTGCTGTTGCATCCCATTTTGGTGATTGAAAACCGGCCTCGAAGCTGCAGCTTGCTGATTTGCATAACTGAAATTCGGATGATCTTTCCAACCTGGATTGTACGTGTTGGAATAAGGATCATACCTTTGCCTCTGCTGATTTGGAAATATTGCATTCACCTGTTCGGCCTCCCCCTCATAGGATGGGATGATCACGGCAGCCATTTGTTGTATCGTTTTTTCCATTTGACTGATTTTGTGCTCTAGGTGCGGTGAAGAGCTAACTTCGGCAACCCTTTTGAAGAGTGACTCACGGCCTGAAAATTGTTGAGAGTTTGCTGCCATATTCTCAATTAAATCTCTAGCCTGAGTTGCAGTTTTGTTTACCAATGCACCACCACCTGTGGCGTCAAGAAGATTTCTGTCGCTTGGTTGAAGTCCGTCATAGAAGTACTGGATGATCAAAGCATCACTAAATTGATGATGTGGGCAGCTAGCGACTAATCTTTTAGAGAGATATTATGCGTGGAAGTTATTAATGAACTACACCAAATGATGGCAGTTCAAGACATCACGTTCACTGTCCATCAAGTAATTCCGGTAATTTCTCACTAAGCAAAGGTTCAAGACCTCATGTACCTACATATAGTGTTACTTCTCGCTTTCTGATTTCTGATTTTTATCTGTATATCATTCATGTGGAGGATTGTCGGAGAAAATAGAGTTTTATTAAAATATTTTGATTTGAATTTGGTATCTATGGGTCACTAAGGTTCACTACCTATTTTTATTATTGTGAATAAATTAAATCCTTTAGTCCCATATTTGCGTATACTAAAGATCAAAGTCCTCCCTATTACTAGGATTCTAAGTATGACCCTTGGGTCGACACAATTTTATGTGAGAGGAGGACTTAGGCAATGCCTAGTATGACTTTCACACACGCTCGGTGTGATAAATTCATAATTTATATAATTAAATTAATATTTTCTGCGCTTCTTTTAGTTATTTTCCTTGTATTTTGTATATTTTACGTTTGTTTTGAGTTTTATAGGTACTTTGAAGTCATAAGAAGCAAATAAGAAAATTGGGATCCTATGATATTGTTCGGAGTCATTGGTTGTTGGCAAGCTCGGAGCTAGTAAGCATACAAGTCTCGCTTGTGTTGAAAACAAAGAATTACTAGGAACATCCATATTTACAAAGGAATTAAGAATTACTAGGGGGAGGCCTACTGTTCTATTAATGTGCTAAAGGGAGTCATATCATTAAAGACATACGCGACTTACTCAGGGAAGCCACCTGCTATGCCATTGAATATAGCTGGGGTATTATAACAATACCAATACATTGGATAAGTGCCACTTTCTCCAATTAAACCTAAAACTGGGTTGCGAGTAGGGCTGCACAAAGGTCGGTTCGGCTCGGTTCTTGATGGTACCCTGTACCTGTACCTCCCTAGGGTCGGTTCCTAAGTTTCGTACCTGTACCCTGTACCCCGTACCCTCGGTCCGGTTCCGGTTTTGTACCCTGTACCCCGGGTCCGGTTCCGGGTACGTACCATGTACCTTTTTTTTTTTTTTTTGTTATATATGAAATTTAAATATAAATTGTTGAAATAAAAAAAAAAATTAAGTGTTTCTACCATTTCAATCTAATTACGAAATGTATACAATAATTAGTTCCGTCAAATAAACACAAACACAAAAAGTTTGGTTGTTCCGTGACTTCCGTCAAATAAAATTTGATACTTAAAGAAGTTATTTTTAACGTCAAATAAACACACAAACACAAAAAAGAAGAATAACCAACATATAAATAAATCCAATGAACTTCAAGGATCAAAAGATTCTGGCGCTGGCGTAGGACCCAATAACTCTGCAACATCCATTAAGAAATGAATTCATATTAAATATTGAATTGATGATTAATAAAGAAAAAGAAAAAAAAAAGTCATATTACCTTCCTCAACGTTAGAGTTGTCGTCCGGTATATAATCATTTAAAAGATCAAGAGCAATTGGTTTTAGTAACCAACTTTGTGTACAGAGCAATGCCTCGACCGTCCTAGTAGATAAGGAACTTCTCCATGGACTAAGCACTCGTTTTCCGGTGCTAAATGTTGATTCAGAGGCAACTGAAGTCACAGGCATGGCTAATATATCCTTTGCCATATATGAGAGTATCTTGTACCTGCTGCTATTGTTCTTCCACCAAACCAATATATCAAAACTGGAATCAACTTCCTCACCTTCGGACCCAGACACATCCATCACATCCATCAAATACCTGTCCAACTCTGTTGTAGTCTCAACACCAGATCCAGATGGGTTCTTTTTATGCCTTTTCTTCCCTGATTTAATCCTGGATAGAAAACTTTGCTCTTGCATAGAAACTGCACTATCAGTTACAGAAAAAACACTAGTGCTGCTACTTGACCCCTCGTGTCCATTTGAATGCATAGACTTATACTCTTCAAAGAGTAACATAAAATCTGCTTTCACCTTTTTCATAACATATGCAACCTTCAAAGTATCCTTTTCATACAAACATTCAAGATGATACTCTAATCCCCTTTCTTTCTCTCTTGGATCCAACAATTGAGCAAAAAACAATGCAGAATTCATCTTTGAATAGTCCCCCCAATACTTATTGTACTTAGAAAACATCATACTAGCCATACGTGTAATAAAAGGACTTGATGTTACATTGTCTCTAAACTCAACTAATTGTCCATGAATTACTACTAATTCCCATAAGAAAGTATGAGTTGTAGGTTTTGTAGTTGCACAAAAGTTTACAGTAGCATCGAAGAATACCTTTAAGCATTTCACAAGACCTCTGGCATATTCCCAATCCTCTTCATAGGGAGCATGTTGGTGCGCCTTTCCCTTTTTCTTCTTCTTTGTCTTGTTCACAACCTCAACATGCATGTCTTCAAGCTCAACCTCAACCTCAGATTCGGAACCAGATTCAGAACTAGAAGAACACTCATCAATATCATCAATGCCCATATCATAATCATTAGGTAAAACATCTGCCCTTACTTGTTGGAAAATGTACTTCTTTCTGTAGTCTTTATCATACTTTTCTAACCTTTTAAAAGCCTTTTCATACTTTTCAGCAGCATCTAATATCAAATAAGTGCTATTCCATCTAGTTTTCACATCTAAGCTCAAACCTTTCTTACAATCAAGATGCTCTAGAGTAACACAATTTCTAAATTTAGCCAACCTAGCAGGAGAACTAAGTACATACTTAACAACTGACCTGATCCTTGTAATCGACTGATTATAGACCCGTACTGCATCTTTTATAACAAGAGCAAGAACATGAGCAGCACACCTGACCTGAAATATTAGAAATCACACAATTAAGCATAGCTAGAAACGAGCTAAATAATCAAGAAAGGACGTAATTATGATTTAAAAGAACTTACATGCAAATATTCGGCTCTAACGGTTGCACCTGTCCAACTAATCACACTTTGCTTCAAATAATCAATTGCCTTTTTATTAGCACTAGCGTTATCAAGGGTCACGCTGAACACATCCTCAAGCCCCCACTCTGTCAAACACTTCTCCAATAGTTTACCAATTGCAGTACCTGTATGTCCTTTAACTTGACAAAACATGAGTATTCTCTTTTGCAAATTCCATTTTTGATCGATAAAATGAACCGTCACACACATATAGTTAAAATTGTTTGGTGACGTCCATGTGTCGGTTGTCAAAGATACCCTCATTTTTGATGTCTTAAAGAAATCTTTCAAACTTTTCTTCTTTTCTATATAGATTTCTAAAAGATCTCTGTACATTGTCATACGACTTGGGATCTTGAATCTAGGCTCCACCATAAGCATGAAATCCTTAAACCCCGTACCTTCTACCATTCTAAACGGCATCTCATCCTTAATTATAAACTCAACTAGCGCTCTTCGTGCCTTATCATAGCTATAAGAATGAGAAACTAATTTACCATCCTCACCTGGTCTTGGGGGTGGAAACATCAGGGTTGTCTGTCCATCCACCTTCTTCTTATTAGGATTCTTTGGACATCGCTTCAAATGCTTCCTCAAACCAGAAGTACCATTTCTCTCAGAATTAGCCGCTAGTTTACGGTTACAATGATTACATTTTGCTTCTTCTGCATTTAACCTTGTAAACTCGTTCCATACAGTAGATATGATTTTGGACTTCTTCGTGCCTTCACCAACAACATTGGTTGTATCTTCGTTTTGTGTAAGTGGATGTTGTGGAGCTTCCGGTGTACATGTAGGTTCTGAAAGTTGGTTAGAGGATCCAACTTGGGTTTCTAAAGTTGTAACTTGACTTGAACTCTGCATAACAACATGACAATAAAATTAAATTAAATAAAAATGACAAACATGATTATTTATTTTATTTAATTATCATGCAAACAACATGCAGCAAAAATTGAGCCAGACCCTACACGTAGTAGTATATCATAATATATATGTACACCCCAGCAGTAATAACAAAGGAAAGGAATCCCAACATAAAACAGAAAAACAGAACCGAAAAACAGAAAAACATAAAACAGAAAAACAGAAAAACATAAAACAGAAAAACAGAAAAACAGAAAAACAGGACAAATCAAAATTTTTATGCAACTGTACAAGCGTTCGAAACGGTTACTTGAAAAACTTCAAAAAGTCTGTTTCAAGATGCTGCAAGCAGATGAACATCAAGAATATTGCTGTAGGTTTCTAAAATTTTAAACATGTTCATAAACAGGTTCACCAAATGATAAATGAAGCCTCTAAAATTGACACAAATCCATTCATAACAGAAGAAAAACAAACATAAACAGGTTTTGAATCACTGAATGGATGGACATACTCACATACATGACTGGATACTTGGGAAATGAATTGGCAATTGATAAAAAAAACATACATCAAGCAATCATAAGAAACTGAAACATACAAAAAGACAAATGTGCACTGACTTACCATTTCGAGGTACCAAATTCACATAAAACCTTCAGTTGGTTGTAATAAGAAGGAGGTTGTCCAGAACATCCAGCAGTTGGAAAACTAGTTAAGTCTGAACTTAAGATTGCAATGGGAGAAAAGCAACTTATTCCAAAATGGCCAAAGCAGCTTCTAGCAAGTGTGCAACTCACCCTAAGGAAATAATCATGAATCACATAAATATCATATGCTGAAATTAAAACTAAGATGAAAAAATGCAACAACAAGCAACTCATAACGCAGCTGTAACCTATTTCTCTTTGACATTTCACCAAGTAAATTTCACCAATGATATCATTTTCAACAGAGTTCTTTCAAAAACAGATTTTTCTAAACCAGAAGTAATTCAATCCCTCTATACTACAGGTTTTCCTACTTCCAGTTTCTGTTTCATACTACTTTCAAAGATGTATGTGTTCACACATAAGCTATATGCATAAATGCATGTCGGTAAGACTTTCCTTCCAGGGCTTAGCACAAACAAAAATTCTTAGTGTACCACTCGAACAAAAAGTCTCAACAAACCCCTAGTCTTTTTAGAATTCCCACTTCCCCATCAAACACGCCGCAGTCTGTTTAGAACAACCGCAACACAACCCAAATGAACTGGTAATGAGCGCAGGGATTGAACAATAGAAAGGCAATGAAAGCAGTATGTGAGCATTGAACAATAGAAGTTGCACGCAGAAAACCAACTCGTGCAGAGCAAATACTGAAGCCTAAACTCCCTTGGGGTCAAAACACAATTGGATGTCATTCACAGACTAAGTACCCCAGCAGCATTAAACTGATTCATAGCTTAGCTTAAGCCTTCCTCAGACATGAAAACCAATCCATAATTCGGCCACAGCATCAACAATGTAAGCTGAAAGCAGCATTGACATATTATTTCACACTGCCCAATTGTACGAGGAAAAAAAATGCAGATTCATCAACTTCAGAAACTCCCAAGTCCCGATAGTCTAATACAACTAGGACTTTATAAAGAGACATTTCACAGATTGATTAGTATTGGACTTCCTCTAAAGAGACATTTCACAGATTGAAAGTAAACCCTATAAACACTTTCAGACTTTCAGTAACAACTAACAACAATCAAATTCACAACTATAATATTAATTTTGACAACCCATTTACTTGATTTAACAGAAATTCAACAAAACAAGCTCCAAATCTCATCTAAAGACTAAAACCCATGAATTTTATGAGGATAAAAAAATCAGACCAGTGCAAAACAGAACATAAGTACGATAATAATTGATTCTAGAACTAGAAATCATAACAATAAGAACTAAGAGAATAGTAATCCTTACCTCTTTGATTAGGATTACGTGCGTAGATGTTGGAAATTGAATTTTAGGTTTCTGGTTAGAGATTACGGAAGAGGATTTCTGCTTCTGCAGCTCTGCTCCCTAAACTTCGATGTAATTTTAGCCTAAATTTCAACGATTGAGATTAAATCAACATAAAACGATCAATGGTTAATATTGATCGGTTCCTTGGGTCGGTACAGGTCGGTTCTTAGGCTGTACCTGTACCTTGTACCCGTTTGTACCCGGTTCCTAAATTTTGTACCTGTACCCTGTACTATGTACCCTCGGTCCGGTTTTTTTGGGGTACGGTTTTGTCGGTTCCGGTCCGGTTCTTCGGTCGGTTCCTGTGCAGCCCTAGTTGCGAGAAATAAACTGTTTCGTTTCTTTTAACTTCAGTTTCTCTTCTCAACCAAGAGAACTTCACTAGGTGCTCACTGCCGGCGAACTCAGGTTCAATGTCAAGACTAGGAGTTGGGTCTGTTAATACAACGGAAGTACGAATCGGGTGCTGGTTGTTGGGTTTGAGTTGTGGAGAAGAATGAGATTTCAGGGAAAGATGGAAGTGAGAAGACAAGGGTTGATTAAAAGATGAAGAACAGCAAGAGAAAAGGAGTAAGATGGGTTTTTGGGTGAACGGGAAATCAATAGAATGGATCTGTGAGAAGTATGGAAGATGAGAAAAATCAGAGAGAAGGTTTTACTGTCGCTGGTTCTTGGAGGAGGAATTGAATAAAGAGATGGGTTATGGTAGAAGGAAATAGGTTGGGCTTTGACAGAGATAACAGGGACGTGATACGGTGGCCGTGAAAATCAGTGCAAGGAATGTCTCGAGGCAGTTGTGGTGTTGGGTCAGGTTCTGGCTGGCGAGAGTTTGATGTCCATAAGGGTAAAGTTAGAACTTGAGAAGTGTTTTGTGTTGCTGAAATTGAACTCGAGAATAACCAAAGAAATAAGTCTATTGCCATTAATGGTTGATATGTTAGGGTAGATGCGTTGTTGTTGAATGCTAAAATTTGCAGGAAAGGAGAGAATTTGTGATTGAAATCACCAATTGTATATGTTGCATTCACAAACAGAGATGCCCACAAAAGTGTTTGATTAAATGACGGAAACAGTGGCCGTGAATGAGTTGAATTGCCTTGTCAGTCTGGTGACAAGTGAACTGGCTTAACAATTGGATTAGTAGTGAGTTGGACCAGACAGGTTTAGTAGTGAGTTGGCCCTTTTTTCTAACTTTTTTCACCCATAAACCCACTAAAAACTTTTCGGGTGCGCCTGTTTTCTTAATAAAGTTTTTTCACAGACCCATTTTTTTAAAATTATATTTTTTTTATTTAAAGTCTAAACTACCCTTTTTCACATATAATACTCTTCTCCGTCTGTAGTTTGAGAAATGAGAGTAGAGAAAAAACCTTCCTCTTTGTTAAATCACTCCCTAAATCATTTTATGATTAAGTATCTCAATAAAACTAGGGTTTCTGTTTCAAATTCTCCATTCGAATTTGGAGATTTTAGGTTTCTTCTCTAATTCCGTAGTTAAGATAGAGAAATAAAAATAATCCAGGTCTGGTGGTAAGGGAATATTCGGGGATTCAGGTTTGGAAATGGTGAGTGAGTTTAATTGATCGTGTTGGGGACAAAATGATGTTCGCCCGAAGTGATATCATCATTTTCACGAAGTAATGTCATCAAATCCGAAGCCTAATTTGACCCGAAGCGACGTCATCATTTACGTCCCGATCCCGAAGCGACGTCATCACGTCCCGAAGCGACGTCATCATCCCGACCGTTCCAGCTTGTCCCGATGCTATCCTATCCCGAAATGACGTCATCATTTCTCACAGGGACGTCAGCAATTCCCGTTCCAACTGGTGCCCGATCTGTCCTGTCCCGATCCATCCTGTCCCGAACATGCTGTCCCGATTCGGTCATTTTCGCTGGATCAAGTCAATCCCGATGGACCAACTCAATCCCGCAAGCCAACTAGACCAGCCCAGACCGTTTGAGGGAAAGCTGGATAAGAAGATAAGGTGGACAGATGGACGGATAGGGAGGTGCCACATGGAAGTATTAGGAAGGGAAAGAGTGGACAGGTGGTCACACAAGAGGAGGACACATCACTTGAAATTGAAGACTACTTTTTAAAAGAAAAGAGAGAAGTACAGAAAGGGATCGACTTCTTCTTCCACCCAGAAATTGATCTGACTGTAAATCCAGAGCTCTAATGGAGCATCTTTTATCTGTAACTTCAATTCCAATGAATAAAACCCTTCAATTTCAGTACCCGTGGACGTAGGCTGTTCAGGGCCGAACCACGTTAAATCACTGTGTCAATTTCTTTTCCTTTTCTTTTGATGATTTTAGTTATGATCTTTGGTTGTTTTGGGCTGATGAGATTTTCTGCACAAACAATTTGGCGCTAAAAGGAGGGGTTGAGGAAAGGATTTATCCTACCTGAGATGAACGGAAGCTTGATGGTGTTCAAAGAAAGTATCCAGCTTGGACACAGTAGCTGAACATAGAAACAGAGTTGAAGAAATGGCAGCGAAGAGAGAATCAAAGGAGTCTACATCATCAATCAGTTCAAAAATGATGAGTTCCCTTTTGATCCATGAGATTTCATTTTCAAATATTTCAATCTGGAGTTTTAAAACAAAAGGTCATGAAGAAGTTTTATAAATACCAGGGCTTGTTCTTCAACAAAGATCCATTATTTTCTCTCAAACTTTGGTTCAAAATAACTTTTGGTTACAGATTTATAATAACCCAATCTTGCTCTATAAACCCATTTAACGAATTTTAAAAAATATTCGATGTAAAAAAATTTGGATGATTTGGGGATTTTTTGCCCTGTATACATTCAATGTCAAAAATTTGCAACATTCAATTTTAAAACATGTCAAGAAATTTTCTTCTGAAATTTCATCTCAAACTAAGGTTTCCTTACAAATTTGCAACATTCGAATCATGTTTTATAAACTCATTTAATTAAAATTTCAAATTTATTTGGGAATTTTTCTCATCGATTTGATTTAGTTTTACTTTGTGAATCAATTGCTACGATTTTTATGATATATGTATGGATAGAACATTGGGTTGTTTAAACTGATTGCAGAGAAGGAGAGTGGATGATTGAAATCACCAACATGACCATTTGAGGCTCTTTTGCAGAATGCGCACTGCGAGTTTGAAGAAATACCCGAACCACACATTTCTTTCCAACCTCAGCTGAATTATTTTTGCCATCAGTTAGACCATAGTCGCCACAATTTGTACTCCTCTAGAAGACGTGAAGGAGAGTGGATGTGGGTGAACTACCTGAAATGGAAATCAAATTGTTCCCAACTGATTTATGGAATGAGTGAAATGTCAATGCCATTCAAATGGGCAGGGAAATGTCTTGCAATGCTCCCAAAGATTTATCAAGCGGCAACTATCCACATGCTGTTTCATTTATTTTGCGGTTCAGTGGACATGGGAAACTTATACACTCAAACTCAAACCCGAAAAAGATAAGTGTTCATTATCTTTCTCATTTATTTGATTACCATATCCATTTTACACCTTGAGCAGTGGCTTTAACTTCAACATGATTCCTAATCGTCATTTGTGAATGATGGAATCATGAACTTTCTTTACTCCCTAAAAGCATAAGCCTATTCTCATATGTTTGCAATAAAATCCAGACTGACCCATAGTATCAATCACAAACTGAAATATTTTTGGGAATTTTGAGCTTCATTCTGTTAAGCTTGATTTCTAGTACATCTGCATAATATAACACTGAATATCTACAACTCAAATAATCCTAGTTAAAAGCCTGACGAATGCATCTTGCGACATGTTCTGTAGCATTCCAGTTCTAGTTTTCCTGAGCATACTTCAAGTTTCATGCTTACATTTAGCTATTGGAATTTAATTCATGAGTATAAATGTCAAGTCAACTGTTAAGTCTAATCCTTGAGCTATTTAAAGCTTCTTTAACTTGTTCTACAACTCAACTACATTGTGTTAATCTTTAGAAAAATTTCTATGCAATCTAACAACTATAATTCCACAGCTTCATATGTTTGAGACTAGTTCTTATCTCAATATATTATTGACAGTTAACTTGAAGTATAAGAATACAATTTCATAACTCAAAACATACAATTGTCTCTCATATGTATCAGAATTGTGCATCTTAATCTCAGTCTCAACTGTATTTCATTAATCTAAATTTTAGATATTTTTTGTTCATCTTGTGTGAACTGATATAACTTCTAAGCATGCGTCCAAAATCAGTTCAGTCAGTTAATTTCATGAACTCCTAGTTCTGCTTTGTAGTTCACATAGTCATATATGCAGGAAACATATTGATAGAGTAACTGATTAATAACAATATCTACTATTATTAAGTTCTATCAATCGCTCTAAACTTTTATCCAACACAGAAAATAATTGTATTCTAATTTTCATATAAGCTTAGTTTATGATACCTGTACATGTACAAAACTTAACAAGCTTCAACGTCTGCGGCTTAATATGCAACTTTAAGATGCAAATGATTAGGACTCCATTAGTTATCTATTTATACTTGAGTATGAAAATAACTTTGATGTATCTAATTCCTTGCCTAGGTTGCAATATGTTTTTTCTTCTGATTTTCTAATGCATGGCGCAAAGGCTTTGGCTGTTCTGTAGCTACTACAGACATAAATGAGTACTGAAAGCTCAGCACCAAGTTAACTCCAACAGAAGAAGTGCTGAGTACTTTCAAAATTAACTATCTAGAGCTCAAAACAACTGTACACAAAGCCCAGAATTGTACTAATATGGATTTGTGAACTGATGCTACTGCCCTCAACTCCAAGGCGAGTTATGTGATTACTATGATGCTAAAAAGGATAACCTGACAAGTGATGTACAAGGATCTTGGTCGACAGGCAGCAAGCAGTTTTGAGCAGAGATTCCAAGCCGTAAAAAGAGTACTGCATATGAAGCCAGGCATCCCGTCTACTTCCAGCTGCCACTATTCTTTCGTAACCAGGCAGCAACTCAAACTTCATAAATTTATGGACATGGGAATAGCTGCTGTGCAACTTTGGTTTGCTTACCTCAAAGCTTGAAATAGGATCCTTCTGATGATGCGTATATGCTACTGCTAATGGACAAACCATCCGGTAATAAGTATTCCTAACTTACATTGTGAATAGAGGCATGAGTTCATCTTTGATTTTCAATAATCATCTATGTGTGATTTAATAATGAATTTTCTTTACTGCTGTAGAGCATAAACTTATTCTCACATATTTGCAATCAAATCATGCTTGAGTGCTTCTTTAGTTGATGAAAGGATAATTCTTAAGTTTTCCATGATGAATCCATCAGTATAATAGCCTTTCTTCTTGACTTAATTTGTTGTCTGATGAATGAGTGATTGATTCTTTGTTCATTTGAATTCAGTTCATATGCTCATTAATTTAGCAAGTGAAACCTCAAGGGGAAATCTCTATTGTGTGAATAAAATGGGTTTGATATGTTCTGTTCCTGTTGAGATGAATGTGTAGGAATCATTACAGGGAAGAACTAATTATAATAGCCCGAATTAGGCTAGAATACCCAGAAAACAAATAAGACTCTGCTGAATTTTCTTTCCAGTGAGTCGACTCACTGAGTTTGATCCAACTCAGTTGAGCCAGACAATTAGCTTAATTCAAATCTCTTTGCTTATAATTTTGTATGCTGCATTCTTAAAAAAAAAATAAAAAAAAATAAATAATATATATATATGGTAATAATAATTATAATAAGTTAAGTTAAATTAAATTATTATAGCTAGATAATTATTATCACAGCATCAACAGATGGGTAGGGATATCCGCTGGTTTATAAGTATTATTAAAAAATAATAATAAATGTACTCTTTCGTTTTAAATTTTTAATTTTCAATTATAACATAATATTAATTGCGTATTTTAAGTAGCAATTTAATTTTTAAAAATAATTTTTAATTATCATTATTAGATGATTCAATCATGACACACCTTAATTATTTAAGAAGCATGAGTTAATTTAATTCTTCAATAGAATAACTTTATTAGATGATGAAAATTTCTTAATTAGCATCCATTGTTCATATTTTACTCGAGTATTACAAACTGTCATACATTATTGATTAATTGCTTTCAATAGCATCTGAATCACATGTGATATCGTGCACAACACAATGATAATTAATCCCATAATCATCTATGATAGAAACCTATTGATTTAATATGATAAATTTTTAGTCTGAACAAATTCTAATTTGTTTGATTAGATTTAATATTGATATTTAATTAAAAGCATGAAAATCATTTTTAGCTTGTACCCATTTAGTGTTATGAAATGTTTAAGATATTTTTATGAAGTATGAAGATACCTATGAAGGACACTTCAGAGATGCGGCAGCTATGCAATAATGATGCACTGGGGGGCATGTTATAAAGAAATAAAAATTTTAGCTGCGAAATGAGTTAAATACTGCACGCCAATTAGGTATTTCATTTTAATAATTTATTAATACTAAATAGAAATAATATATTTCGGGACTTTATGTTATATGCCTTGTACTTCTTAACATAAGGCAGCAATTAATACCTTAAATGAGCCTTCAAGAAATGATACTTCAAATGGCTCATACTTCACGAAGAATATTCAGTAAACACTTCAATTTATTCTGAACTTCTTTGAAAGGCGATACCTCTTATACTTCTTGCGGCAATCTGAACGCTCCTACAGGAATTATCATTCAAAAATGGGTATCTCTTTCAACATATCATCAAATATTTCCGGAAGGCGAATACTTCTACATTCGTATACTTCTGATATCTCAAACAACGATTACTTCGAAATAAAATGATATTTTATCTAAATATTTCTCATGTTTTATTTAAAATATATTTCATATTTTCTTTCTATATATGCTTCTCATATTTTCTTTTTATGATATGTATATGGAGACTGACGGTGTGGATCACTTCATGTTAGAATTTTTCCGCCCTTTAGACGCATCTATCCTTCCGGCTCGGGGATTTTCTAGTGATTTTCAAGATAATCTCAATTATACAGCTGACTATACAGCTCATATATAAAATACCACCATGACATTTTATTCAAATTTTCTAAATTGTTTGTTCCATAGTCGAGTCACCTCAAAGTGTGAAGTGATGGTTGAACGTCATTTGCACTAATAGATATCAAATTATTTTAACGTGAGGCTTCTTTAAAAATCCTACTTTCTGGTCTTTTACTACCATCAAAATATTAATCAATTACCAAGGCCGGTGTACTCTTCATGTCTTTTTCCATTGTTGGCTACTCAAACAAATGTTTGTTTGAAGATGCTAAGCAAACCAAATTGACAAAACCGTGTCAAAGAAAACATAGCACAACCTTTTTCGAGCTTCACTTTTTTTTTTTTTTATCATTAGAAAACACGACCTTCATTCGAAATAAGTATATCTTGCACAATCGATATGCTTAGAGGACTGATATTAAAGTACGACAAAAGCTAAGTATAAAAACTAACGCAAGTTTCTATGATGACTGTTGTGTAGAAACAACCTAGACTAATTCGTTCTGGTGGATCACTTGATTGATTCCTTAAAGCCTACAACAGAGGAACACTTGACTATTTAGCAAGATTCTGTCTTAAAACCAACTGATTCATTTTTAACAGAGGGTGATCATGTAATGTCTAACCCACTCAAACCTCCCATTTTGGGATTGATAAAAAGGCATAGAACAAAAGTGGAGAAAAAAAGTAAAGGAAGAGATACAAAAATAACAGCTTATTAAATTAAATTAACTGTTCTCAAAGTGAAGGCAGAGATACAAAAAGGCAATTACAAACTTATTGAGTAAATTGCATTTTGGTGGACTTGGTGATGGAGACTTGGTGCTGGACGACGTAACAAAAAATTGTGAAACAGAAAACATAGACTTTCGCTTGAGTTCAATATACATTCACAATTGAGACACATCACCAAGTCTTCACGTCCTCCGCTCTAAAGCTCCATAAGCTCGTATCACGGAAATTCTTATTTCACAATTGAGACAGACTACCAAGTCTTTATTAGGAAGTCAATAAAAGTCATACAAGTCAAAGGTCAAGGTGTCTGTTAGTGTAATCAGTAGTGCAGTACAGCTGTCGTAGTTGTAGTGAAGAACAACTGTCAAAGTTGTAGTGAGTATAAAAGGACTTCTTGATAAATGTAAAAGTAACGTCAGATTATAATAAATACAAAAGATTTTTCTTTTCAATATCTGTTCTCAATACAAGCGTGTCTTTGTCTATTCAAGATAGGCGTGATAAATCAGTACAGAAGAAATAACAGTCGTGCTTCTGTATTAACATTTTTATCATTTCCAAGAATTCTTCCGTTGTTCAAGAACTCTATTATGGCATAAGAGCTCATATCTTTAATGGCATATCATGAATGAAAGCAATTAATAAATTTTCTATTATTTTCAAAATCGTTTAGAGTCCCAGAAGAAAAATCTATTAAAACATCAAATACTTCAAGAAGATGCTCAGAATCATTTTTCATCAGTTTCTTTTTCTGATCTAGTATCTTGATTCAGGAAAGTTATTCTCCTTAAAATCAAGTTTTAAAATCTTTGTTCTTCTGCTTGTGTTTGTTCTTCAAAATCAAGTCCTCATATTCAATTAATCGTCATATCATTCTTATCAGTTTCAAATCTTCCAAAAATATCAATTCCAATATTAATCGTCATATCATTCTGATATGTTATTTTTAATTCATGCCAACTACAAGAAGTACGGCAAACAGACCAAATGTATGGAATACAAATGCTAACTCATCTACAGCTGATTCATCAACTCTCAATAATTTCAACCTTCCTTTTACAAATATCTCAAACTTTATTTCAATAAAACTGGATTCATCAAATTATCTTCTGTGGAAAGATCAGTTTGAGTCTATTCTAATCTCAACAGATCTTATTGGTTATGTCAATGGGGAAATCGAAGAACCATCAACATAGATACTTGTAGATGGTTTTCCAGCACCAAATCCGAGATGGATAAACTGGCGAAAACATGATCGATTCGTGGTCAGCTGTTTAAAAGCTACATTCACGTTAACAGTTGCGGGTGATGTGCTTGGTTTATCTTTAGCAAGAGAAGTTTGGGTATTTCTCGAAACTATGTTCAAGCAACATTATGTTGCAAGAAGAGGTATGCTTAAAAATCAATTGAACAATATCAGGAGAGGTAATCAATCCATCCAGGCATATCTTCAACAGATCAAGAATATTGCAGACTCTCTGTCTGCTATTGGGGAAAGAGTTAGTGAAGCAGATCTTACGGTTCACATATTAAACGGATTAGGCAGAGACTATGATAATTTTGTCATAGCTGCATATCATAGAGAATCTTCATATGTGTTTTCAGAACTGAAGGCAAGGTTACTAATCCATGAGCAGTGGTTAACTGAACAACATCAAGCTTCTACAGAAATATTGGATACACAGAATTCTTCTGCTTTCTATAGCAAGAATTCTTATTCTGGTGCAAGAAATGGTAATACTCATCAGTTTATAAGAAACAGATTTTCAAGAAATCCACAAGTATTAAATTCTCCTTCATCATCAAATGGATCTAGTACCGTCTGGTCCAATTCCTATTTCTAATGGTGCACGACGATCTCAACAAGATTACTCAACAATTGAATGTCAAATATGTCGAAGAAAGGGACACTATGCAAGTCGCTGCTATTTTCGGTATACTACTACCAAGAGTTTTCCTGGACCTGGATCTGGTGGTGCGGCAAATGTGGATGAGGTGGAGCAAGACTTTACTGGTCTTCATATGAGCTTTGCTGACTTTAGTAAAAACAAGTCTGTTCCTGGTTCACGTCATCCCACATGGATTGCGGATACTGGAGCATCATCTCATATGACGGGTGATAGGACTCTTCTAAACCATACTTCTCCTTATGCTGGCAAGGGGAAAGTTATGGTTGGATCAGGTAATCAACTACCAATAACTTTTCTTGGAACTTCATTGCTGCAAACATCTAAAACTAGATTTAGAATGAACACAGTCTTGTATGTCCCTGAACTGAAACATAATCTGCTGTCAGTAGCTAGTTTGACTAGGGATCATCAATGTTATTTTATTTTTCATCCATCTGGATATGAGATTCGTAGTATGTTAGACAACAGTCTCTTGGCTCAGGGTAAAATGATCAATAATCTATATCCCATTTCTTCTCTTCCGGTATCTCAGACCTATTCATCTTTCGTATCTTCTGTTGTGTCTTCTTTGTCTACTGTGTGGCACTCTAGTCTAGGACATCCTTCAGCAAAGGTTTTGAAAAGGTTGCATAATGATCAGCACATAAAATCTATTGATTCTGCTCAAAAATTACTCTGTCAACCCTGTCAGCTTGCGAAAAGTAAACGATTACCTTTTTACTATCTTCATCTCATGCTACTAAGCCACTTGTTCTAATTCACTGTGATCTTTGGGGAGCTTCTCCTGTGGTATCTATCTCTGGATTTCGATATTATATAGTTTTCATAGATGATTTTAGTAGATATAATTGGATCTATCCTTTGTCTAACAAGTCAGATGCTTTGTCCTGTTTTACCCATTTCAAACAACAAACAGAGAATCTATTTTCGACTAAGATCAAATGTTTTCAAACTGATGGTGCATCTGAACTAGTTAAGGGTCCTTTTAGGATGTTTCTGGACAAATGTGGTATTTTGGTTAGGATTTCATGTCCCAAAACTCCGAAACAAAATGGCTTGGCAGAGAGGAAACATCGTCATGTTACTGAAATGGGTAACACGCTGCTGTTTCATGCCTTATGTCCTAAAGAATTTTGGTATGACGCTTTTCAGACAACAATCTTTCTTATAAACAGAACTCCAACAAAAATCTTGAACTATAAATCTCCTTTTCAAGTTTTGTTTGACTCTATCCCAGACTATTCATTTCTCAAAGTGTTTGGATGTGTTTGTTTTCCTTTCTTAGGACAATCCAGAGTAGATAAATTGTATCCAAAGTCTGTTAAGTGTATCTTTATTGGTTACAGTTCTTCACATAAGGTTTATAAGTGTTATAATCCAATTTCTAAGAAAACACACATTTCTAGAAATGTGGTATTTGATGAGTCAAATTTCTATTTTTCTCAACCTTTTCATACTTTATCATCTGCCTGTGATCCAGTGTCTCCTTCTTCTGTGGTGTCTGAGTTGTCTGCAGGGATTTGTACTGATCCTAGTCTTACCAGTTCAGTTATTACTAGATCAACGACTGGAATTTCTAAACCAAAACAAATTCCTAATCATGTTTCATTCACAACTGTTAAACATCCTATATCTGGTGTCTATTATTCTCTATTGTCAACAACTTCTGAGCCAAGAAGTTTCAAGGCGGCAGCTAAGATTCCAGAATGGGTTATGTCTATGAAGTAAGAAGTAACAACTCTAGTTGATAATGATACATGGGAATATGTGCCTGTTGAACCATGGATGAATATCTTAGGTTGTAAGTGGGTATATAAGGTCAAATTAGAGGCTGATGGGACAGTAGATAGGTACAAATCCAGACTAGTGGTTCAAGGGAACATTCAACTAGAAGGGGTTGATTATTTTGACACATTCAGTCCAATAGTAAAGTTTACCACTGTTAGGATAGTTCTGACTATTGCGCTAACAAAGGACTGGCCAGTAAGGCAATCTAATGCCTTTTTGCATGGGCATTTGGATGAGCCTGTTTTTATGACTCAACCACATGGATTTATACATCCAGACTATCCTTCATATGTGTGTAAACTGAAAAAGAGCTTGTATGGGATGAAACAAGCGGCGAGAGAGTGGTTTCATGTTTTCAGTACGTTTTTACTGAATTATGGTTTTGAAAATTCAATCTCAGATCATTCGATGTTTATTTACCATAGAAACAGTACAATGCTTATACTCTTAGTATATGTCGATGACATCCTATTGACTGTCAGTTCAGATGAGGTGATGACTAATTTGATACAGTCTATGAGGTCCAGTTTTTCTATGAAAGATCTGGGCAAGTTGAGCTATTTTTTGGGAATTGAGGCTGACAGGAAGGATGATTCGTTGTTACTGACTCAAAGGAAGTACACAATTGAATTACTGAGTAAGGAAAAAATGCTGGATTGTAAGCCATGTGCTACTCCGGTTGCAAAGGCAAACAGGGTCTCTGTGAACGCTGGAACTCCTTTGTCTGATCCTGTGGTATATCGGACTCTGTTGCAAGTCTTCAGTATTTAACTTTAACTCGTCCGGATATATGTTTTGCAGTGAACTATGTATCCCAGTTTATGCAGGTTTCGACAGAGGTTCATATGCAATTGGTGAAGCGTATTCTAAGATATCTAAAAGGTACCTTAGGGGCTGGTATTACTCTAAGGTCAGGGAATTTACAGAGTCTGCATGCATTTTCTGATTCAGATTGGGCAGGATGCCCGGATACTAGAAGGTCGACGTCTGGCTATGTGGTTTTTCTGGGGTCATCAATTATTGCGTGGTCCTCCAAGAAACAGCCGACCGTGTCAAAATCGTCAGCTGAGGCTGAGTATAAGTGTATCACTGTGCCTGCAGCGGAATTGCAGTGGGTCTCATATGTGTTGACAGAACTTAAATTACCTCTGTTAAAGTTTGTTCATCTGTATTATGATAATATTAGTGCGATATCATTGGCGACTAACCCTGTTTTTCATGCCAGGTCCAAACATATAGAGGTCCATTATCATGCTGTCCGAGAGATAGTTGTTAAAGGATTTTTGAAACTGCATCATGTATCCAGTGAGAATCAACTAGCTGATGTGTTCACTAAGGGCCTGTGCAAGCCTATGATTTCAAGATTGGTGGAATTGTTGTTTGGAAATGTAGCAGTGAACAGGGGACAGGTAGCAGTAACTTCTGATGGTTCAGCTATCACATGAGAATTTTAACATTTCTATCCAGAATATTACAGATTATATTTTCAAACTGTTTTGTTTTTTTCCTTTCTTTTTGGCACTCAACAGTTTGAGGGGGTGTATTAGGAAGTCAATAAAAGTCATACAAGTCAAAGGTCAATGTGTCTATTAGTGTAATCAGTAGTGGAGTACAGCTGTCGTAGTTGTAGTGGAGAACAGTTGTCAAAGTTGTAGTGAGTATAAAGGGACTTCTTGATAAATGTAAAAGTAACATCAGATTATAATAAATACAAAAGGCTTTTCTTTTCAATATCCGTTCTCAATACAAGTGTGCCTTTGTGTATTCAAGATAGGCGTGATAAATCAGTACAGAAGAAACAACAGCCGTGCTTTTGTATTAACATTTTTATCATTTCCAAGAATTCTTCCGTTGTTCAAGAACTCTATTAGTCTTCGCGTCCTCCATCTAAGGCTTCGTTAGTGCGTATCCCGGAAAATCATATTCCTCGATTACCACCGCACCCCTCGGTAAACTGTTGGAGAAAATGAACTTAAAATGAAATTAAAATGATTTAATGGTCTTGGTAGGAATGGATCTTAGGACCATTGGTTCACTAAGATACACTTGCTCATTTTCACTTTGCTTGTGAATGAAGAACCTTTAGTCCCACAATGGAGAGACTAGAGATGAGTTCTTCCTTTATTACCAAAAAAAATGCAATTAAGGGAGGGCCCTTAGGGTTTAGAAGCTTTTGTGGTTGAGGGAGGACTAAGGCAATGGGCTAGTAGCTTGCGGTGCTTATGTGCTACGGGTGCGGGCGTGGCTAAGGCTGCGGTCCAACCAAGACTTACGTTTTTTGAAATTATTTCCTAAATTCTGTTTTAAATGTGGAGGCGTTTGACCCGGCTAAAATTAAGGTGTTTTAATGAGAGAATATTTTATAACCGTTTTATTATCGTTTCAAATTAAATTTCACTCTTAATTACCGTGATTAATGCACATAATTAATTTTAATCAATACAAAATTATTCTCATTAATTACACCACTAATTTCACTCCATCTTTTGGCTATAAAAGAAAGAAGAATTTTTCATTTCAAACTACTCCAGAACAGGCTATATCATTAGTTCTTTTCCCCTTTTCTTGCTTTGTTTTGCGCAACATTGTTTGTTTATTTCCCTTCATATCTTGCTGTTAAGTTCTAGAGGGTGATTTGTATTGTGCTAATTCAAATCATAACAGACAGTTTTATCCTGGACACATCTTCTCTGTTAAGGTATAGCATCTCTCATTATTGAGGAGTATCCGAGAACTATTGTGTTAAGGACAATTTGCTGAGCAGGTGGCCCTGTCCTAGCGTGTACATCAACATCAAAATTTAGTGATTTCTCTAATGTTAACAATTTTTTTCTGTTTAGTTTTTCCATTGTTGCAGAACCAGCATAAACCCCATGAAACTTACACCTATCCTTCATCACTGCCTACCCAACACCACCGTACACCACTCAGTAAACCACATGCTACCTACACCTATTTCCATTACCCCCTACCCACCAATGCACAATCAAATCTCCCTATTGCAATTGTAACAATTACTGTCTCCCTTTGGCTGTAAAAACATAAAAAAGTGATTGTTATAAGAGAAGAACAAATAGATTAAACTGACAAAAATGCGATAGAAAGTACTACATATTAAGTAGATTGCATCAATGCATTAACCACAAAAAAAAAAAAAAAGTAAAAAAAAAAAAGTAAGAAAAAAAAAACACTCTGCTTGATTGTTAATAGTTACACTTTGATAGACTTAGTGTCGAACATCTCTGCGAACAGTTATGTGTGGTCCTGGCTTTTGTAAATGTTTATATGGGTATTTTCTACTGCCACAAATTGATTACGCTGATCGTCAGGCACACTATTTAACAACATCTCTATGCCGCTAAATCCATATTGCGTTGTCACATGAAAAGAGAAAAATAGTTTACAAAAAAAGACAACTTGAGAAAAATCATTATGGATAATTTTTAAACGAAGTTAAAAATAGTCTAAACACTAAAAAGACCATAGTATGAAGAATGTAATTATCTCAACTCAGAGTTAATCTTATTGTGCGTCGTCCGACTCGTCCCCGATAACTGTCATTCATCTCTGTAAAATCAATCGTTCTTCTTCCTACTAATTGATTCTTTTCTGCATAATCAAAAAGATAATGAGTATTATATGAAATTCTTTATAGATTGTATCAAAAGGGATATTAAATAATATTAACTTTTACAATCAATTTTGCGAAAGATCTATCGTCGAAATTTACACTGAAAGGCCGTTTTCTAGAGATGATTCCCGAAAATCAGTACCCACCCGGTGTTTTTTTAGGACTTTTAAGTATCGGAAGAGTTCAGTCTGATAAGTTCAGACCGACACTGACGATAATATTGATGCCAAAGCAACAATAGTATTGGCAAAAATTCAACAAAATGAGATGGACAAAAAAAAATTACATGCGATATAAACACTATCATAACATGCTCAAATGAGGATGTAAGCATACAGTTTTTAGCTTTGAACCAAGGGGGCACAGAACTTTTTTTCTTATCATAAACAAAACATGTTAACACAAATGGAATTAAACACTCATTGAACAATAACCAATTAATTGCACAACTAAAATAAAACATTAACCAAAACCCAATGAAAAAAAATCAAAATTTATCGAATCCAGTTCAACTGATATAGTTGAGAGAGGAAAATACGATTAACTTTTTAAAACAAATCAAAGACCCATTTTATTTTTCAGTTGTCTACTCATGCAAAAAAAACAAAGGAAATGTGCATCAAAGAATACAACACGGTAGTAAAATTAGACTACATGGATTCTCAAAAAAATAATATTATGATACAGTTATTAGATTAGTAAATAATTGGATAAGAATATTATTAGAACACTGCATGCATTATTAACTTTTTTTAATTTCATTCACAAAATAAAGTTTCCAGTAAATTATTTCTCCCCTCTGCTATTGATAAATTTCCAGTAACTTATTTATCTCCTCTATTTTTGTATATTACGTTTGTTTATGTTTATTTATCTTATATTACGTGAATCATCCAAAAAGGAGCTACAAAGTGCTAGATTGTGCAAGGAAATAAATGCTACAAATGAAGAAGAGCCAAAGACCAAGTGGAAGTCGTACAAATCAGGATTTCTAATCACCATATTGAAGAGAATGAAGAAACGAAGCCAATGGCAAAAGAACGAGGTCATTCCGATTCATATGAAAAATTTATAAGAAAAATAAGTTCAGAATTTTCTCGGTGGGTCAAGTCATCATGAAACTCAATTTTCTCGATGGGTCAAGTCATCTAGAAAAGAAAATCCAGAAAGAAATAGAATTCTCGATGGGTCAAGCCATCGAGAAAAGAAGAATTCTCGATGGGTTATCCCATCGAGAAAAAAAAGAAATTTCAATGGGTCAGCCATCGAGAAACTGAGCGTGAAAACCTATTTTTGGCATATTTTGGTATTTTGGAAACCTATTTCGACCGGGATTTGAGCACGGGTGCTTTTACAACTTGAGTCACCTATTTAAGAAACTCTTATAATTATTTTTAGGCTATTTATTCTTTTATCAAGCTTTTGGAGAGAAGAACACAAGAAGGAAAAGCTAGGGTTTTGGAGCGTTTTTCACCATCGTAACTATTTCTTTTCTAC
>JAJJMC010020031.1:1517794-1574347 GCA_023531435.1 Papaver californicum | reverse complement strand
CTAGGGTTTTGGAGCGTTTTTCACCATCGTAACTATTTCTTTTCTACTTTATCATATTATATCATGGACTTTACTACATCCATGAGTAGCTAAAAACCTAATTGATTGAGGATGAATTCTAAGTTCTAAACATAATTTGATTTGATATATTAATTTATTTTGATTTCTTCACATGATTATTATTTGTTTCTACTATAAAGAATGTTTATGATTGATTAATTGATTGTGCTAGGTAGCCAACTAAATCAGTTTCTTGATGGATCTATGCTAGTAAGGGTTAGGATATCTGTAATTGTTGAATAACTCCTACATAAGTAAAACACTGAGACCTTGTGGAGGGATTATGTGGAGCTATCGCGTGTAGAGACAACACTAAAAAGTGGACCTTGCGCTAAGAGTCTAACTACTAGCATCAATCTATAAAGTCATAAAATATAAAATATTCGGCCAAATTACACTTAGAGTGCGCTACTTCTAGGTTGTTTAGACGAATAGAATCTGGTATTCGAGCGTTTCGGTACCCAGTGACCTAAGGACTTTCGAGGACAACACTGCTCTAGCTGCTATCCTACGGTTGGTAATAATCTGTGATGTATGAATGATATATGAGTATATTAATTCAATGATTGTTTAGTAAGGAAGAAGGATTCCTCGATTATATCTCTCTCCATTGCTTACAACCTAACTACTTTTAATTGCTTTCTTATTTATTTTTGCTAAAAAACAAAACCAAAACCCCCATTTGTGACAATTTAAATAACTTCAACACCTCGCTCCTCGTGGGAACGAACTTGACTTCTATTATATTATCTTTAATGAGTGTAAATAAGATCATCAATTTGATTGCATCTACGGCATGCAACAAATTTTAGCACCAATGCTGGGAGCAGTTGGTTTTAGTTGTTATTTATTTTTATTTATTTGTGTTTTTAGGTTTAATTTTAGTTTTTAACTTTGTTTTCTAGATATTTTTAATTTTCAGGTACATTTTCTTTGGTGAATGCTTAAAAAAGGCAAACCAAGCCCCATTAATAGAATAATTGTTGAACATCATGTGAAATAATTACGTGTGGTCAAGGTTTGCCTCCGGAGTCGCAACAGTACAAAATAAGGCACAAAATGAATACTGGAATAGGTGTATGCAATATGCATGACATGGTTTATTATTTGTGAATGCTTGGTCGCATTCGTAGAGAATGATGTGTACTTCCCTGTAAAAATAAGTGAGAGTTCCTTGGTCAAATGTTGGTGCCAAGTTTGTCCATTAATAAAAAAGGCATGGTGAAAAGCAAGCAATTACTTCACTATTTCTCAAAGGTTGAGCGAACCGCAACTACGACGACCAATATTCACTTACTCTTCAACATTACAGTCGCAGTGAACAGTGTTCCCATAGGCTGAAAATCATTAGCAGTTTCTACACAATTCACCAAGGTTCTCCAAGGTAAGTCCACTGATAATAGGATGCCCCGTCACAATTTGCAGGCCAAAAGGCTTTGGTTTCTTTGTGGAAAGATTGAACTTGGAAAGCGAAAAGACAGAACCTTCATGGATCAAGGGTTAAACCATCCAAATAATTTTCTTGGGAATGACACCGTGAAGGCCGTCTCCCTGCACATGGAGTCATCCGGGATTAACCCACAAACTGTCGCACAAAATAATTGTAATGGTAAACACAGGTGGTGTACATCGAAAGATGAATTAAAAAAGGAATCAAACGTATAACAAAACTTATTATTTTAGACGCACACTGAAAATTGTGATATGAATCTTGCTTTACAAACTTAACGGAAACATTACATCGACTATCGCCTTAATACTCTGGTACGTGATTAGAGGTCGTAAGCCTACAATATTACACACAAAAAATTGTCATGATACAACAAAATCATAATTAGTGTGTGTAAAGAAAACCGTCAAACATATCAAGAGCATTAGTTACTTAATTCTCTCAACCAAATAAATTCAATGTTACCTTGATAATTAGCGTGTTATTTAAACTAAAGTAAATAGTCTATCAGCAGACAATGAGATAAATAAGGAGTGGAACTTACAAAAAAAATCGGGAGAAGAAACTCCCGCAATCATCCCCTTACTAACTGAATGTTAGAGTGACTCTCATAAAAATCACAAAATACAATTTACTGCAATTGGCCATGACATCCTGCAATTCAAAAACAAAAAAGATGTAAAAACCCTTAGTAAGTAAAAAACATTTGAATGAAAAAGTGGTTATACTTATTATAAAAATATGCAACTGCTACAGAAAGTAGTTAGTCGAAGTTATGGATAGTGAGGGTTCTTCTCTTCCAAGATAAGTGAGATGGTAATCTAAAATTTTCATACTCTGAATCTGTCACCACCAATATTAAATCCTTTATGTATTGATTAATTGATACTTACTGATGAAAGCCTACTGATTACATTCATCACCATTCCTAGAGTCAAGAACAACCCAACCTTTATCATATCCCAGCTTTAAATTGAATTAGAAGAGAGTTGTTACAGAAAACGAAGAGTGTAGGTTTTTACTCAAATAAATCTGACCAAATTAACCAAAAAACAGCCATTCAAAAAATTCAAGTGAATAGGTAGTTTTTTTCTTCTTTTATAATAGGAAATCAAATGACGTTTTTTTACTGATTAGACCCATGACGTTGAATTACAGACTTACAATTGATTAATTGCCTCCGTTTCCTATGACCCTAATTGATGAGCATGCTATAGAGTTACAACATTTTATGTTAGAGTTACAATGAAGAAAAAAGAACTAGATTAGTCAACCTATGCATACGTAATGACAGTCAATTCCAACCAAATAAATTATACTACCTTCGTTTCAGTAAAAATGTTACTATCACTTTTTTTATTTTGGCCTATTTTTAGGTTAAAATGAAAAAGTGATAGTAATACTTTTGCTGAAACGGAGGGAGTATAATAGATCAAACCATCTTAACACCAAATTTATTGTTCTCATTGAGGAATAAAATCAAACACTTAGAATATCAAAAGAATTGACCCAATCAAAAAAATTACTTCATAAATAATTTGTTGAAACAAATAATCAGAATGATCGTTAAAACAGATTCACAAATCATGAAACCTACCTGCATTTATAGGCATATGAAATAACTGAATTCTCATGTTGTTCAAAAATTTTCACAAACCTACGGAAGGCTGTCCTTGCAGGATGTTACTGTATCAGATTCTCTTGATTTCTCTTCTGAAATCATTACACCAAATTCTTTAGATCTCCGCTTTCCGCAACTAATGAAATTATGAAACCCAAATAAATACAATGAAGACTACAAACGTTAAAGCAAGATGGGAGTATTAATTTCAAAAAATTCTCAGAAAAAGGAAACTGTTTTGCAGTTTTAGAACCAAAAACCAACTGCCTCTTGCCTCTCTTAAAAAGTGAGATTTCATCCAAGCCATTCTTTGTCTTTTCCAAACCTGAATCGTGACCGCTCTTTGTCTTTTAGAAAAAAGAAAGACAAAAGAGGATAAAGATCAAAAAATCATATAAAGGACAGTCCAGATTCGTCTAAGGCGTGGCCCACACCACTTTGCTTTAGTATATTGATGGCTGGCCATATACGCCTTAATACATATATCTGACCATATATATGTGACTGACCGTATCTGGCTTTCCACATATGGTTTAACATATATGTTTTATTATATATGTTTTTTTTGTATATACTGTATTATACATGCTAGACTACTTCAACCTTTATGAGATTGTCTTTTATATTCCTTCATTATCATGAATCACCTCATGTTGATGTTATGAAGTGCAATATTCGACTCACTCAATATCAACATCCGGCATCACCTATTTACAAAGGAATATAACTATTGATTGATTCCACCACATCCTCTGAGCTTTCACTACTCATCTGAGCTTTTTAGAAACGTGATATAAGGTCTAAGTAAATGTGTATTTTATTTAGCTTTCCAGTTTTCTACAGGTATTACTAGTCTCATCAGTCATGTCTAGTCAGACATGATAAGTCACAAGTTAGTTGATTGACTAAGTAAGTCCAATCTGACTTAACAATAGTAATATTTAATTCTACTAATATTATACGAGGCATCAAACATGTCTCATGGGGAGGGAAGAGTATTCATCAGGGTTTTTTTCTGGTGGTCTACGAAAACCGGTGTATCAATACACCCACTATGGGAAAGTAACTGGGATGTGCGAACGGTTGAAAGAGTAGAAGAGTATTGTGTGTGTAACTTCCAAGTCTTCACTGAAAAAGTGGACACAATTTCATCACATTCTCCACAATATTCACTCCAACACTACTTCACAACTCCCACTTCTAACGAGGTCAGTATGTACAGTCATTACTATAAATGGGATACTCAACCTATTCACAAAGGAGAACTTACCAACAAGTTTACAATATGATTTTAAAGAAGAATTCTCTTGGTCTCACACAGAGAGTTCTCCACATACAATAATACATACATATCAAACTACAAAGAGCCTTATACTCTGATCTCAACACTTTTTTTTGCTTCCCTCTCTAAGACAAACCTTTTTTTCTTCCTATGTGACCGAAGCAAGGCTTGAACGACCATCTCTTGGTTTAGGTTTGCCTTGTACGATTTTGACTATCGAATCTAAGTACTTTTACAATACATATGTTTTCACCCTAAAAAAACAAGTTATATCGGGCAGTTCTATCCTGGAAACATGTTTGTTGTTGTGGTACAACATCCCTCATTCTTGAGGTGTACACGCGGATTATTTTGCTAAGAACAATTTGTTGAGAAGGTGACTCCGCCCTCATGTGTTAAATTGTGCTTTCGATTTCAGTTTATTATTTTTCAGTATTGCTAGATTCATCTAACGTTTGTTGTTTTATTTTTATAAGTTCCAAGAATAAATACTACTAAAAAAGAGTACATTAAAAACAATACATCATAGAGGGGGGACTGGCAACGACTCATAAACATACTCATGGTTGACTAACACAACCCCATGGGAGATTCTAGGAATTATTGCAGATGTAACCAACCTTAAATTTTTTTTCTCAACCCCATGGGAGATTCTAGGAATTATTACAGACGTCAACGACCTCAACTTTTTTTTCTCAACTGTACAATTCAAATATACTAGAAGAGAAGCTAACAAAGTGGCACTTATATTAGCTAAATTTACACTGGTGAATCAAGTTCACGACTGGTGGAATCTTCTTAACCATCTCCATTTGCGTTTTTGGCATGATGGGTCTTAATCATTGTTTTGTTTTGTTTTTTTTATATTTTTTTTGTTTTGTTTTGTATCCCTTGGAAATCTTTTTTTGATATCATTTATAAATTTTTAAGAAAAAAGAAACTAATATAAATGTTATTAAATCCTTTCACATCCACATGTCTATGTATTTCCGGACGAGTCTGACAGGTTGTACAATCGGTTGTCTCGGGACTGAATTCAATATTTTTTTGTTTGGCCAGTTCTTCACCGGTTGCATTTAATAATTTTTGTTATGGATGAGTAAAACTACCGGAATCCGTGGATTATACCCGACTCAATCCGAAATTTAGAGGGTGGACACCTGATCCTCTTATTGATATATTAGATACGGATGGATTTTTCAAATCCCTCATTTTGGTGGATGTCAAATCAATCAACTATGTATTTTTTGATGATATTATTTTTCTCATCATCAAGATTACTACTATATGTATAATCCATAATTTAAGTGAGACACCTGGCCATTGTAATCTAACTTATATCCAGAATCAATTCTTGCACTACAAAAACCGGTTGTACAAAGGATTAATTTCGATTTTTTTTTTCAATTGCGCATCTCTAACTTCAAATTCTTGAATCTTCTTAAGAAAATATATATGGTCGAAAGGTCCATAGTTCAAATTCTTAAATCTTCTTAAGGAAATATATATGGTCGAAAGGTCTATATCATTACCCATGTAGCTAGTTGAAGATATATTATTCGATTGAAACCTTTTATCTTTAATTAGATTGGATTAATGTAATTTTGAACGTGATGTGTTCAAAATACTATCGAAAAAAAAAGAACAATCTGATTTTTTTTTCTCTCACTAAAAACTACAAAGAAGAAAATAGATCGATGTGATACGATAAAGGAACAATGGAATTTCATTAGTTCAATGTCCACAATTGATTTGATCAATTTATGAAAAAATTAATTATATTTTTTTTCTTCATTTTTTATTTGGGAATTTTATAAATCACCCAATTCACTCACATCCAGTTCGTCCATCCGCCCACTTATATATCATTCACCGGATGATGGACTTGGCGCAGATGATAATCTCAAATCCGCCATTTAGATTGACTAGATGAGGATGCCAACAAATCCACGTCCACCCATATACTTCTTTTCCCTATTTTTTGCTCAGTATTTTGGCCACTTGAATGTCTTTTATGGGACCAAATGTTGTTTCTGCCTTGACAGATTATCTAAATGGCTTTTATGACCTAAGGGTGGGCAAAACAACCAGATCTGTGGATTTTACCCGATCCAATCCGTACTTTGGCAGGTGGACACCCGATCCGTCTCTCGGCGGATTGAACGCGGATGAAGTTTTGAAACCCGTAATTTTCACGGATCGAACGCTGGTGGAACATCACTCATCCGTTGGACACCCGATCCTAAAGATAATATTGGTATTATACATATTATGGAAGTAATTATAAGAAATTGGTAGGTAATGCATATAGTTTCTTATTGATTAGGGCTTAGTCTTTTCTCTTAGAGACCTTTGTTCTCCACTTCCCCCATTTAACCATTGTATCTCTTGTTCTCTCTTGGATTTTTTGTTTTGCCCGCATTAAATTTTTATTTATTTTGTTGTGAGTAAGAAACTTATATCTTCTTCTCTATAAATAATTACTTAAATTTCAGTAACCCAACAAGACATTACTTTGTTCTTGTTATGTTGTAACTACTTAAATTTCAATAATCTAGGTTTTAAAGTTACCTTAAACCTGTTAAACATTTACCTATTTTTTTCGCGTTTTTTTTTTAAATATGCAAATTCACCTGCATCCTGTCCGTTCATCCGCTCACTGATAGACACATTTTTGTGTCTAAATTGCGCTCGATTATCTATTTTGATAGTGTTTGATTTTGTACTGTTTATGGGTTTATATGTCTTTGTAGGTATTTTCTAGAAATGAATGATTTGGAAAAAAATTGGCTCCAAAAGTTGTTAAAGGCACCCCGGAAAAATTGCTAAAGGCACCCGAGTACAATTGATAAAAGTACCCAGCTCTTGGATTGGGGGCACCCCTTTTTGAATTTGAAAAGAACGAAAATGGCGGGAAAGACTTTTCTTACGGAAGAAACTCCTTTATAGTTGTTGTTGCGTATTTTTAGTGATTTGGAGTAATTCAAATTCACCCAAAGTGAATTCAACAACCTGGATAACATTAACACACGTCACAAAACGTGTTTCATCCGGAAAAATTGGACACGGGATTGAATCTGGATGGAAAATAGAGTTTGGGTCTGTTTCGGATATCACAAAATGTGAGATTGATTTGGACGTGTTCTTTGAGTTCTTATCGGTTAAGAAGAGTCTCTAGGGTTTATTAACCCTATAAATACCCAAGAGAGTCGAGGAGGAATCCATCTAGAGGTAGCCAGAGCACCGGAAAAAGTTGACAGAAAAATAGTTTCTGCTGCTGCGAAGAAGAAGAGGAAGAACATAAGGCGCGGAAGATTTTTCGCTGATACTGTCGCTAGTTATGTCGCTGACGCAGGTGCTGAAGCAGTCTCATACCAACAGTACATACAGTCTGTACTTTATTTTTGTTTCCTTTACCTTCTTTTATAATGCTTATAAGCATGTCTGTTCTGCCGTCTTACCTCTATTTCATCATTGGAAGCACTTTTTGATCTATGAAATACATTTTTGAGGGTGTTTCCTATACAATGAGCTAATCATCATCACTGGGGCGATGGAGGAAGCTATTTCTCCAATAATTAAGTTGTAACTTCTATTTTAACTATTATTTTACAATTCTTTATTATTAATTGCTTTGAGTTAAATTGAAAAAAAATGGTTTTTCTTAAATAATTGTGTTTTCTTTTGATGGGTCATGCTTAGTTTTAAACTTTTGATGTCCCATGCTTTCGATTTACAATTATTCTTTCAAAAACCTAACTTTGGCAATGTTTTGATTAAACTGAATACAAGAATTGTAAGATTTTATCACTTGAAATATTGGTTAATAGTGGAATCCTTAACCCTAGTTCTTCTCATCAATTTTAAATCAAATTTGTTTTAATCTTCTTTATTTTTAGTCATTGAAAATTAGGTCTAGAAATCGAATCTTCACAAGTCTGAGAATCAAACCCTTTTTACCACTATATTAAAATCAACCCACGAATCTCCTGCAAGTGGGTTTACTGTATTCCTTCGTATGGATATGTGTTGAGGAATTGAATACGGTTTTACTTTTTTAGTAAAGGGCAAGAACTGCCCATACAAGATAAGGACTCGGATTTCATCACCGTTCCCTTCTTGCCCGCTTTAGGAACACGTTACCAAACGCGAACCTGAACCTTAAAAATTTGACTAGAAAGAGACCGACAGGGTAACGAGCTTATAGGAAACTCGTTTAAAAATGTACTGGTTACTTTATTAGCCTAACTCGAAGTTCAGGAAGATTATTTTAAGTTGATTAGAGCCGCCTTGTAACCTAGGGAAAAGTTCCAAAGAGATAGAGTTATCAAAGCTCCTTAGAGCTTATCCTGTTTCTCTTCGACTTAATCTAATTCATTTCGTTCTAAGAGGTTTGCTAAAACGGTAACTAGTTACCTTTCGAAAGAATAGAAGCTGGTATAGAAATAATCTAAGTGGAGCCATCATCTTTTTTGTTTGCTAGATTCAGTAGATTTGATTTGGTTGAGTCGGCCTTGTTTGTGTATGTTTGGATCCCCCTTCATGTTAGGATTTATTTTTTTAGATTTTTTTAAAAATATTATGAAGTTTTTAGAAAATGTCGAACTGGTATTATTAGGACCAATACAATGAATATCCGACTGAATTTCAAAATAGACATTATCCATACTATCAACATTGTGTGGATAGTAGTCGGGATCACCACCAACCTTTTGGAGGTTATTACTCATACCAGGGTGATCCCGATACTATTCGTACATACACCCGTCTTATGAACATGAAAGTGAGCAAAATTCTAGTTCTTTGTCTTGGAGGGATAACCTGAAACAGATGCAATCTAGTACTTCCTATGACGATTCGAGTTCTTTGTCTTAGAGGGATGCCCTAAGGAAAATGCAATCTAGTACTCCCCATGAACCTATTATGCCTCTAGAAGAATCACATGAGCAGTTGCAAACCATTACCCCTTATGATCCATTTGATTTTCTAAAAGAATCCCTCAGGGAGTTGACTGAGAGTACAAAAAGGTTTGGATTAAGTGTGAATGAAATTTCTGCAAAGAATAATATTGCTCAAAATGATCTTAATTGCCAATATAGTTCTACCCTTGATAATTATTCACCTAGCCAAGAGGACGAGGATAGAATTGGTAACAATACTTATGTAGACGAGGTTCAAACATCTTCATGTTATTATGATGATGAGGATATTATTGGTGAAGAACTTAAAATATACAGGCAGAGTGATCGGGAAACTGTCACTCCAATTGTGCTTCATGATGGTAATGTTAGTTCTCGTTCAAATCCAAATAATTTTAATGATTATTCACCTATTCAAAAGGAAGAGGATTTGACTAGATATACCACTGTTTTAGACGATGTAGAACTTTCTTGTTTTGAAGCCGATAATGGTTTAGAAGAACGGGTTTATCCTGAGAATGCTGTTTTAGAGTCCAACGAATTAGAAACAATAGTATTAGATAAACAAGATAAACCCGTAGAGATTTTAAATATGAGTGAGGATGCACCACTTGATTATAACTTAGAAGAAGCAATTGAGCATTTTCAGGAATCTGATGATTTAGAAATTAGGAAAATTGTGACTAGTCTATCTAGAGACACCCAAAATTCTAAGTTTGGGGGTGATTATCATTCTCCTTGTGCTTTAACTTTGACTCTTTTAGAAGTCCCTCACTTTGGACTTGATGTTTGTGCCTCTACCATATTAAGAAACTATCTTCAATAACTGTTTCCCGAGCCTATGTCCAGAAAGAAGCTCAGTTGTTAGAAACCCATCCTCTGGTCGATGTGGTTTACCTAGGCGATAATACCAAGATTGACTTTGTTTTCCCACCAAAATATTTTCTTCCATATGTGGGAACGTTAGAATTTCAAATGTGTCAGTTATTAAGTTTTAAGACTAAACCTAATTACTTTAGGGAAACGACACATTTGCTTAAGAATGACCACCTTCATAGTAGTCAACTGTGTGGGTCAAATCTGATTGACTTTGAGGATCCACAATTATTCAGATTATTATTATGTGCTTCTAAGTTCTTAGTTGAGTTTTTCCAGACTTTACAACCTGACCCTGTTGATCCTGCCTATGAGGAAATCCAACCCATGAAATATTTTATATAGACCCTTTTATAGACCCTGAACCTGAACCACAGCTAGAAGTAGTTGTCTTAAATAGAAAACTAGATAAGGGTGTGGTCGGTTTGTTCATTTTCTTTGCCTGTTGTAGTTTTCTCTTTGTGATAGCATTATTTGATTCAGATGACCCGTAGTTGTTCCGACTATTGTTATATGATTTCATGAGGTGACTAATTCTTTCTTAGTCTGGCTGAAGACTTTAAACTTAACACTTCTTGGGAGGTAACCCATGCTCATGCGACACGGTAATATCTTTCCTTAACTCCTTTCTCTCGATTGGTAACAGTTTCTCCTTGTTCATGCTTTTAATCATTCATCTTTAGAAACATTGAGGACACTGTTTGATTTAAGTTTGGGGGTAAGGGAGAAACTTTTTAGTGCAATAATAAAAACTCCAAAGTTTAGAAGCTTGTGAACAATTCAGGATGACACTAACCATTGTAGGTAGATGGAAACTTAGCTCTTTTTCTATAGGAATTGGTGTGCCCAGTGAAATGGTCTATTCATAAAAGGACAGAGTTCAGGTGTTAGAAATAACATGATAGTTGTCACCATATCTTGGAGTCTATCTCAACCATATCACTTTCTGTTTTTATTATTGTAATTTTTGTTTCTTTAAGTGATTTGGTGGGGCCCAGTATCAAATTGTTATCGCCGTCAGGATGAGATAGAGTGTTTAGATGAAGCCCCATTTTTAGTTATATTCCTATAAAAAATAATAATAAATAAATAAATAAAAATAAATCGAGTATTGACACTTTGATAGCAATATGTGTGTGTTTTCCCTGTCTCCGTCGCCTAAGAAAGCGTGGAACGCAGGATCCATGGGAACTATCATGTAAGATGCTGATAAGGACCATGCGCTTGGATTCAATTCGATCCAATCATGTTGTCAGTACATTTATAAGAGTTTTTATTTTCAATAAATCGATCGCTAGAACCCTTGTATATACCAGTTGAATCGATATTATTAAATGATTAAAGACCAGTGGGAGCGTATCTCAATCCATTAGGATTCATCCTGGCACTGACCTTCAGACATATATGGGAAACACCGTTCACCTTAGTCAACACGCGCAAACTTCATTTTTTCCACATCCATCTTCTAAATCTTTTCATGTGATTGAACTTTGATAGATTCTGAGTATTTTGGTTGAACGACTATCTGAGTAGAGCTTTGTTTTATTATATATGAATTTTAGTACGCTTGAGTAAAAAACTCGTGTACAACAATTGGACTCATATAGGGTAATGATTCCTAGAGCCGAAGAATTTAGTATGCCAACTAAATAGCTTGTTTAGTGTTTATCCTCGATCGTTCACGAGTAGCTAAAATTTGGAGTAAAGGTTTTGTGGGTATACCTCTTGTAAACCCTCACGAGACAAAACTCGTCCACTAGGGACACCTAGGGGTTTAAAGGCTTATTACATATGCTAAATGTAGTCGCGATTCCTGCGAAAGTGAGTTAGGATTTTATTTTATTTAATTATATTTGCTCGAGGACTAGCAAATAGTAAGTTTGGGGGTATTTGATAGACACATTTTTGTGTCTAAATTGCGCTCGATTATCTATTTTGATAGTGTTTGATTTTGTACTATTTATCGGTTTATATGTCTTTGTAGGTATTTTCGAGAAATGAATGATTTGGAAAAAATTGGCTCAAAAAGTTGTTAAAGGTACCCCGGAAAATTACTAAAGGCACGCAGAGAGAATTGATAAAGGCACCCAGATCTTGGATTGGGGGCACCAAGTTGTTAAAGGCCCCAAAAAGACTTTTCTTACGGGAGAAACTCCTATATAGTTGTTGTTGCTATTATTAGTGATTTGGAGTAATTCAAATTCACCCAAAGTGAATTCAACAACCTGGATAACTTTAACACACGTCACAAAACGTGTTTCATCCGAAAAAATTGGACACGGGATTGAACCTGGACGGAAAACAGAGTTTGGGTCTGTTTCGGATATCATAAAATTTGAGATTGATTTGGACGTGTTCTTTGAGTCCTTATCGGTTAAGAAGAGTCTCTAAGGTTTACTAACCCTATAAATACCCAAGAGAGTCGAGGAGGAAGCCATCTAGAGGTAGCCAGAGCACCGGAAAAAGTTGACAGAAAAATAGTTTCTGCTGCTGCGAAGAAGAAGAGGAAGAACATAAGGCGCGGAAGAACTGTCGCTGATACTGTCGCTAGTTATGTCGCTGACGCAGTTGCTGAAGCAGTCTTATACCAACAGTACATACAGTCCGTACTTTATTTCTGTTTCCTTTACCTTCTTCTGTAACGCTTATAAGCGTGTCTGTTCTGCTGTCTTACCTCTATTTCATCATTGTAAGCACTTTTTGAGCTATGAAATATATTTTTGAGGGTGTTTCTATATAATGAGCTAATCATCATCACTGGGGCGATGGAGGAAGCTATTTCTTCAATAATTAAGTGGTAACTTCTATTTTAATTATTATTTACAATTCTTTATTATTAATTGCTTTGAATTAAATTGAAAAAAAAAAGTTTTTTCTTAAATAATTTTGTTTTCTTTTGATGAGTCATGCTTAGTTTTAAACTTTTTATGTCCCATGCTTTCGATTTACAATTATTCTTTCAAAAACCTAAATTGGCAATGTTTTGATTAAACTGAATTCAAGAATTGTAAGATTTTATCACTTGAAATATTGGTTAATAGTGGAATCCTTAACCCTAGTTATTCCCATCAATTTTAAATCAACTTTGTTTTAATCTTCCTTTGTTTTTAGTCATTAAAAATTAGGTCTAGAAATCGAATCTTCACAAGTCTGAGAATCAAAACCTTTTTACCACTATATTAAAATCACATCACTCACCCGCGGGTGTCATATCCGACGGATAATGGTCTGGACGTGGTTGAAAATTTTAAATCCGCCATTTAAATAGAATGCACGCGGGGATTACCAAATATGCATTCACTCATCGGCTGCTCACGCATATTATGGCTTGACATTGGACTAAATATCTCTTTTCTTTACCATGTTATAAATATGAGTCCAAATTTGTGCAACCCTCATAAACCTGGGTGCATGTTACGGCTCATCCTATTGGTTTAATAATTTTCACATACCGAATTCTTAATTTATTTACTTTATTTATTTTCTTATACTAAAATTGCATCGAAATCACAAAAAAACTAGATACTAACAACAATTTAGACCTCCATTAACATCACTTCTTTTCTTTTCTTCTTTTCCCTCAACAACAAAGAAGAAAGGCATACTTAATCAAGCTGCAGTTGGTGTTTCTTTTACAATCTAGGCACTATTATCGAGAAGAATTATCAGTTTATTTACTTTACCTAGCAAACAACATGGTGTTTCATGGAGTTTATGATTCAGATAGGGATATCAATCGAGATTACTGATTGATTGTTGTTTCTGATTAAAATTTCGATTCATAACGAAAGGATAACAAAAACCCAAATCAAAAAATTATCCAAAGTCACTGAGATTACTAATTGATTGTTCATTTTTGTATTTTAATCTGATAGAAGATTTGATTTCTGATCAAGTTTTGAACTCTTTAATCCAAAAACTTAATGTCTCTCTGCCATTAGAGCTTTAATGAGCTACTACTACAAAAAAAATCAGAAAAAACTTGTCGTACTATTTAAAAGATCGTCTTCTTTTCTCTGGACTAATAAGTCAAATTATACCAAGTTGGATTTAAGGATATAAAAATATTCCTTGTTAGGTAGAAGAGAAAAGAAGGAGAGAAAAAAAAGTTATGTTAGTGAAAGATAAAATATTATATGCAATCCAAGTTTCTTAGGACCTGTTTGGTATAGTTTTTAAAAACAATTTTTTTTAAATAGAAAAAACAGAAAAAGAGAAAAAACTTGTTTGGTAGGGGTATTTTTAGAAAATATTTTTTTACCTATTTTTTATTTTCAAAAATGAAAAAACAAAAACGATAAATTAATCATTTTCTCCATTTTTCTTTTACTTTCTCTCTGTGAACTCTCTTTGTGAACTACTTGGATATTTGTTACCCAAGGTTTTGGAGAAAGTTGCTACCACTCCATCGCCACCACTCTCAACGGTAACGCCACCAGCTTCTTCTTCTTCTTCTAGTCTGATCAAGTAACAAACATCACCATCAGTCGAACCTAGAAGCTAGAGTAGAAGACACTGATTATGAGCTTGATTATAAAGGTATTGCATGTATCATTTTATCTCATTTTCTTCTTTGATTTTGATATTATGAGTTAGATTTGAACTGATTTTGATAGTATGACTTTATGAGTTAGATTTGATATTAGGGTTTTGTAAAATTAAAAAAAAATTGGGGATATTTTAAAATTAGGGTCATTTAGGTTGATTTACACAGTAATATGAATTGGTTTATGCTTAATTTTGATAACTTTTACAAGTTACTTCAGATTGGTATTCTAAGTTTTGAAGATATTACTGTTGAGTTTGATTATGTTATTTCTTCTTGTTTTATTTGCTTATGATTTTGTATTTTGTAATTCTATGTGTGTGCAGTACAGGGGGTACTGAGCTTCCGAATAAAGATTATTCTTATGATATTGCTCTTCCTTGCATCAAGAAAAGGTGAGTTCTCTTATGACAATATCTATGTTACTATCTTTGTCAACTTCTATTACTAGTGTCTGTGCATGAATGGATGGATGTGAATGTTTGTTGGTTCTTCATTATTTGGTTAATGTGTCCAAACAAATCAATAGTGCTTTTCTTGTTTTTAGGGGTGGTCAAAAAGGGGTACGACTTGCTCTGTTGATTTATCAATGAATGAAAAATGGTTTAGATGGTTTATTGTTAATGATAGGGTCATGTTGGTGGTTGTTCCCTTGGTTAAGTGCTAGTTTATGGTGTATAAACGTACACGTAGAAGGTTTCATACCTCATTTAGCAAATGATATAAGAATCTCAATATTTTTATTCTGACCCTGTGTTCTTAGGTTCCTTTTGAGTTCCGCCTATCTCTTTGATTTCTTTGATCTCCTCTTAGCTTGTTACTAGATTGGCTCACATAGAAAGGAGCCTTTAGAAAGTGCTGATTAATATGAGTTAGCTGCATGCTTTCTTGTTTGCTTTCTTGATAGTGGGCTGTGTATACTAGTTTAGTCTCTTGAAAATCCTCTCAGGTGCTTGTCTTGTTAGTAAATTTTTAGGAACCAACTTTTAGCTTACAGTGACTTAAGCCCGTTCTGATCCTGTGTTCTTAGGTTTCCTCTTGAGCTCGGTCTATCTCTTTGTTGTTTCTAGTAAGGTAGCCTTTTTCTAGCCTCCCTCTTTGCCTTTACTCTGGAAATTGTAATGTTATTTTAGAGTTCGAGTTCTAGCTACAATTTAATTTAGTCCTGTGTTGTTCCTTGTTTGTGGAAATGCCTCTCTCATATTTTGTTGGAGGAATCACTCTTAAATTTAGCTAGAGAGAAGAATATAAATGACCTCATTGACCATGAAACCTTTAATAGATAAGACTGCAATTCTATGGATTTGGGTTTTGTATATTCTAATAGCTGGATAATGGTGGATATCAGTGATCTGTGAGTTTTAAGATACTTCAAGAAATAGTCTCAGTAAACTATAATGTGAGTGATCACTGTTTTATCGTTGTTAGGTTAGGATTAGAAGCCTTTGTTGTATAAATTATATCGATGGGTTAAGTTTTGTGGTTCATAAAAGAATTTCACATTTTCTTCTTTAATTTATCTTTTGGTCAAAATAAAAAATACATTAATGAGATGAAGAACTGTTTGGAGGCTCATACATGTTGTAGTTCCTGGCATAATAATTGAGATGCCTTACCAAAAAGATAGGCAAGCTTGCAAAATTAACGGATGATGTTGCATTGGGATGTGATGCCGAAGCACCAGCCACCTGGTTTGCCTTACATTTAATGAAATTAAACTTACTAGACTGGCATTTAAATAGTCTTTGCATGGATTTTAAAGGTTTTTTAGAATGCTTTGATCGCGCCAATGAATGCTTTGATCTGCTTCCAGAGCCACTTTGTTGAGAACCAAAGACCTAGCCTAGAATAGAGCATCTTCCAAAGCTTTACTTCCTGTTTATATGGCTCCCCTTCACTTCCTTCTGATGATCTTAGACTCCCTGGAATATCTAAGAGTTCCTGTTTTCTTCTTTCTTGCACACTTCCCTGGATCAGGATGCCCACTCATTTTTAGATTAACTGTCTCTTGCTCTGGTCTTCATATCCTTGGTAATGGTAGAGTTTACTCCATGTTGGTAGTTTGAGTTATCCTTTTAAAGGATAGGGGGCAAAAACCATTTTAGTTTAACTGCTATTTTGGCATCCATAAATGTTTTTACATTCATAGTTATGTGTACAAAGGTTCATATTCTTTGACATGAAAATTTCTGATTTTAACTGCTAACTTGGTGTAACTCATTCCATGAGGCAGATCAGCATCCCGTTGATTTTTTTTAGTGAGATAGAGCGACTTGAAGTATCTTTTAGGTTAATAGGCTTCTAGTTCTTCAATTTTAGTAAGTTAACTTTGATGGATGTTGTCGTTGAAATCGTGATATTAATGCCTGACGTGTCTGTTATCCCATGATCTTGTTGGTATATAACTGCTAAGATGAGATTTTTGCAATTTTCAAGCAGTATGTTTTTGTTAATATTGATTTGGGTGTTTGCAATTTTATTGAGTAGATCAGCTGCAGAAATGCGTTGAGTAGGTTTCCAAGCACAGTTCCGATGGTTTTACATAGGCATTGAATATGCAAAGCACAGTTCTAAAGGTTTTAGATACACCACTTCGCCATATATAAGTACATAGTCAAGAAGCATCAACAAGTATGCAAGAATTAGCCAAGAAAGGGTCTGATCCAATTTGGTGGACTTCTTCTGGATCCCAAAACCCACAGAGTTGACCATAAGCATAAACATGGAGTCCTCTCCTCCATATTGTCGCAATGTAAAACAGTTGGGTTTTCAGCTACAAGATCAGGACTCATCCTCGACCCAATCAACTGGTCAATCACATCATGAAGTATCAAATATGTCAGGAGACCACTCTAATGGGCAATGCGTTTCAGCTCAGTCTGGTATATTTATTCTCTATTTCATGTGTTGAAATTTATAAAGCGAGAAGAAAGATAAACATTCGGTTTGTTCCCGAGGTCACCTTTGTTTTACCTTTCCCTTATTTTTGTTTTGTTCTTTTTATGCACACAATATATTACTTAGGGAATCAAGGAGATGCACAGAATAAATCAATTCTATCTCTTGGAACCCCTGAGTTTGTTTTCCCTCGTCAAGTTGATTATGCCCGTTCAGTGGTAAGTTGATTCTTTGTTTGTCAAAAGGTGATTTAGTTGATTATTATTGGTCTTGATTTGTCATTTTCGTTTCAGGCTCACCTACCCTATCTTTATATTGACCCATACTATAGTGGCATATTGACTTCTTATGAACCACAAGCTATTGTAAGTACAATCATGTCTTTTCTATTTTTTTTCCTGTATTTTTATTGATGTATAACAACTTATTTTCAAGTTATATTCGAGTTCAATCATTGTTTTATATGATTACGACCTGGCCTTTGTGGTAATTCATTTCCATTGGACAGGCGTTACATGTTCTTCATTACCAAGATGTACATTAACTTAGTTTAAGAGTTTTGGAACTTCATAATTGCATGAATTCCCAAGGTTTCGCATGTTTTTTTGTACTCCCTGTTTCATCTGTTGAGGTCCTTTATTGAGGTGAGGTGGTGTTATAGCTCAGTGTACCGTTTTCCTCGACCATTCATTCTTGGCAATCGAATATAAGCGCCGTCACAGATGAGTTGGCAAGCATCCATAAGTTGACCGTTTGCTAAATTGAACGTTTCTTCCTAGTTTGCCCTTTTTTTCACCTTGCCCCTTACCTATGCTTGTTTCTCCTGATCCTTGTTAGTGCTCGTGTCCTGTTCTGTCTTTGTGTTCTTTCTTTGAGTACCTGTTCTAAATCTAGACTTAGATTCAGTTCCATAGTTTTGTAATTGCTTATCAAGAAGAAAATAATTTGTTGTAATGTGTGAAGTATCTGTGCAAGCTTATAACTAATTTTGAATTATTTTGAAAAAAGCTTAAAACTAATTTTTGAATTATTAATTTTAACTTATAACTAATTTTTAAAAATGTGTTTTTGAAAACAGTTCTACCAAACAACTTTTCAAAATTTATTAAAAAATAAAAACAAAGAAAAGAGGTATGTTTTAAAAATATTAGAAAATAATTTTTAAAAGCTGATTTTAAAAATCATACCAAACACACCCTTATGTTTTTTATACAATTTACAAATAAAAAAATTAAAAGTGAATAGGAATTTGAAAATCAGGATAAATTTATTTAACTGAATAGAAGGAACCGATGTACAAATTTGGACTCTATCAATATTTTCACAATGTAAGTACGGATACTCCTCGTGTCTATATTATTAATATTCCTTCGGTGAGAATATATTTCCCTTTGGGGGATTCGTATTCGAATTTGTTTTATAAGAAATTCTAGCCAGCCAAATGATAATACTTCCCTTCGGCTATTTAATGCGTGATCCAATAGCCGAGTTAATATCTATTTAATGCATGATCCAGAGTTGAGTTATATACTAATTGGTCAGAAAAATATAATTTAACTGATCAGCACGATTTGGCAACAATGGGGGTTTGACCCAAAATAAAATACTGTATGTAACTAGGATTCCCTATTAAACACGGTTTTGGTATTATATTGTTGGTACGATGAACTAATAATATACATACTGTATTATGATTCAAAAGAAAAATACATACTGGATTCTTCCATAATGCTTAAAAAAAGAAACAGTATTCTTCCATCGGAAGAAAATACAAATACTAGGGAGTAGGGAGGCTTTTGTTCAATTGCCCATCCCAAGTCCAACGACTCCAACCATATATTAAAACTAGACTCGGGTTTGGGCTAAAATATTTGACCCATAAAATTAGGGAAAGAAAATTCAGACAAAAACCTCTTCTTTACTCTGTTCTAGGTTTTCCATCTTTCTCACTTCTTTTCATCTCTCCCACTATCTTCATTAGTCAACCTATTAGGGCACAGATTTCTGGTAAGTTTGATCTCTATTTATCTCTCTTCTCATATGGATTCGATTATCTCTTTATTATCTACTGTTGTTGTTTTTATGGTCAACCGAGGGTTTTGTTTGATGAATTTATATATCAGGAATTGAATTCACAGTACTACCTACCACTAACTGTCTGTCATGGAGGACGTGAATGAAAAGTAAGATTTCCTTCAAATTACTTCCGTTGATTCTGTCTTAATTTCATTATAAGTTACTCATAATTTTGATTTTTATTGGATTTGGTGTGTGTTAATGTATCATCAGAGTGGCTAATTTGGACGTGGCTAACAAAAAGGAGAAAAAAACACCTAAAGTTAAAGCCCCTAAGACTACTGGTATGTTCTTTCCATATACCTTCAATTGTTTTATGAGTAGCTATGATTTCATCTTTTTTTTAAGCTGAATGCTATGGATATGATATTCAGGTGGGGGAAGCGGCGGCGGCGGCGGTGGTGGTGGAAAAAAGAAGGAGGTAAAAAAAGAGACTGGTCTTGGTTTATCTAATAAGAAAGATGAAAATTTCGGGGATTGGTATTCTGAGGTATTTAATTGACCGTTTGTTTTCTTAGTTTGTATTCGTTTGTTTTGTAATCTGACAGTGATTAGATCTGTAATGAATGCGTATCTTGCTCTCTTATTTTATGCAGGTTGTTGTCAGTGGTGAAATGATCGAATACTATGACATATCTGGGTGTTATATCCTCAGGCCATGGTCCATGGCTATTTGGGAAATTATGCAAGTATGCAAACTTTGGATTTGGTTTAATTGATGGCATTCTATCGAACATATTGAGGTGATATGAGGATGTTACTGATTTACTGTTACACTGTTGTCCACATGCAGACATTCTTTGATGCTGAAATTAAGAAAATGAAGATCAAGAATTGCTACTTCCCTGTGTTTGTGTCTTCTACTGTGCTACAGAAGGAGAAGGATCACATTGAGGGCTTCGCTCCAGAGGTGAGAATCTAAACAACCATACATTAGCTACTTGTTGTAGAAGTATCTAATAATCTCAAACTGTAAGGTAACTCTGGCTTCAAATTGCTGTAATTATGTAGAATGCTGTCTTTTTTTTATGTATGTAACCTTTAATTTGCCATTGGTGATTTCTCTTGTTTGGGACCTCCACTGAGTAGAGGTTTCTTATGATTCCCCCTGATAGACTGATGTCTGTTTTTTGTTTACACTACGCCAAGAAGTTTTTTTTGACTTAACCGTTAACCTCTCTTTATCGTCTAACTTTGCATATACTTTGTAACCTTGCATGACCTGTACGTAACTCACGCACTCACTCATTCACACTCATACATTCAGGTTGCGTGGGTTACAAAGTCTGGAGATACAGAATTAGAGGTTCCTATTGCAATTCGTCCTACCAGTGAAACAGTCATGTATCCCTACTTTTCAAAATGGATTAGAGGACATCGTGACTTGCCCTTGAGGCTTAACCAGTGGTGCAATGTTGTTCGCTGGGAATTCAGCAATCCTACTCCCTTCATCAGGTATTCATTGTTTCCTATTGTGAGTAAAATTCACACATAGATTTATGTTTGTACTAGGTAGAGATGATAGTACTTATGCCTCAGTTATGTCTCGGAGAACATTCACCTTATAGATGACTCAATGAGAGTTCTTGCGCTTAAGTCGTAGTTATGTCTAATCCATATACATCTCTAAGTGTTGCACTACCATTTACTCACATGTTTCATGCTTGCAGGAGTCGTGAATTTCTTTGGCAAGAAGGGCATACGGCTTTTGCAAAAAAGGATGAAGCAGATCAAGAGGTAAATGTTTAACATAACTCGGATTCTGTAATATCTCTTTGTTTTCTTCTTTCAGTATCATGTTTGTTTCTATGCTTTATGCTTTCTTTTGTTCTGCGTATGTTTGGATGAAACTGTTTATGGAATTCTCAATAAAAATTAGGGGCAAAAAACTTTTTATGGCATGCAATATGGTCAATATTATAATAGATATACATGATCAGGTTCTTGAAGTTTTGGAGCTGTATCGAAGGATTTATGAAGAGTTCTTGGCAATCCCAGTGGTTAAGGGGAAGAAAAGTGAGAATGAAAAGTTTGCTGGAGGTTTATATACAACCAGTGTTGAGGTGAGACATAAGTTCCAATTTGCTTTATCTTTATATTCCATATGAATAATCCGTGAACTTTATTTTATTTTGTGCTATTACGTTATTCCTTTTTTGCTCTCAGGCTTTTGTTCCAAATACTGGCCGTGGAGTACAAGGTGCAACCTCACATTGCCTCGGTCAAAATTTTGCAAAAATGTTTGAGATCAATTTTGAGAACGAGAAGGGAGAAAAGGGCATGGTGTGGCAAAATTCTTGGGCATACAGCACTCGAACGGTAATCCTCCCATTAAAAATTTCCTTTTCACTTGTAAAACAGATATTTTATTTATTATAGGGGTTGATTTCATTGAAATGATATCTGTGTGGCAGGCAGGGTAAGTAGGCCATTTCTAAGAAACAAGTTAAGGAAATTGTTTAGGATTCATTTTGGAAAAAATAAATTATCTCTGATGGTCCATTCTTGTTGGATCAAAAGCATCTTTATTCATTTTGCATGTACACTTTTTCCAGATTGGAGTGATGGTGATGGTTCATGGAGATGACAAGGGCTTAGTATTGCCACCTAAAGTTGCATCAGTCCAAGTCATAGTGATTCCCGTGCCTTACAAAGATGCGGACACTCAAGCCATATGTGATGCTTGTTCCGAAACTGCAGAAGAGTTGAATAAAGCTGGTTTCCGTGCTGAGACAGATCTAAGAGACAACTACTCACCTGGTTGGAAGTATTCAAACTGGGAATTGAAAGGAGTTCCCTTGAGGATTGAGATAGGTCCAAAGGATATGGCCAAAAACCAGGTCAGTTGATATTAACTTTGTTTCTGCTATGTCCATAAGATGTTCAGTCAGATTGAGTACTCCATTTGGACGCATTAACAGGTACGTGTTGTTCGCCGAGACAATGGAGCAAAAGAGGATATCTCAAGAACCAGCTTGGTTGATCATATTAAGGACCTGCTGGACAATGTCCAGCAAAGCCTATTTGATGCTGCAAAGCAAAAACGCGATGCTTGTGTTACGGTAGCTAAGACATGGGAAGAGTTTACGAAGGCCCTAAATGAGAAGAGGATGATCTTAGCTCCTTGGTGCGATGAGGAGGTATGCTTCCATTATCTAATTTCTTACTCCTTTTGCTTGTAATAAGAATTTCCAGCTACTGGTGCCTTTGTTTCAATTATCAGTTTATTTTGGAGTAATTAATTCCTTAACTTTAGATGGGCACATCATTGTTCTTTGATTTATTCTTTCAGGAAGTTGAAAGAGATGTTAAAGCACGCACCAAGGGTGAGATGGGAGCATGCAAGACTCTTTGCACCCCTTTCGATCAGCCAGAGCTCCCAGAGGGTAATTTTTGCTGTAACCCATGCTGTTGAAAATTAGATTTTGTTTCATCCTTTAACGTTCAAAATCATGGACCTGCTTGTCGTTTATTTATGCCCATTTGTGTTTTGTATTTACTTTATAATATTCGAGACTTGCGCTTTCAGGGACGCTATGCTTTGCCTCTGGAAAACCCGCTAAAAAGTGGACTTACTGGGGCAGAAGCTATTAGTTCAACTGGTGTTATTTGGAAGCAGGTGTAAGTGTTCATGCGCAACAGTTAAAAAGAGTAGGAAACCAGTTGGGAGATTTTTGAAAGTAGAGGCTGTTTATTTATTTTTGCTATCTAGGAAATTTCTGATTTGAATTGCATCTTGAAATTTTCTGATTTTGAATTTAATGAATTCAAATTTCATAATTTTGTTTTCTCTGGCCTTTCGGACGTTTAGATTTTGTATGCTGTATCATTGAATCGGCATGTAGCCTGTTCTTAGTTACTTTTGATGATTAGGGTTCCAAAATAATGCCCATGCTTAGATTAAATTTTCAAGTCTTATAAAAACTAATAGTTCCACATCGACCAATCCCGTTCAGAATAAAATAATTTGTCCAGAGTAAACTGCAACTAATGGAAGAGGCATGGGAATACCTCGCTTGTTATGGCTGTGAACAACTTCCTGGATAGTACTGCGGGAAACTGGCCTGACCTCCCCAGTATACTTGGGAATAACTCAGCATGTACTGTAGTATGTTCTCCCAGGTCACTTATTGACTTCATGCATAAACAACTTCATAAAGGAGCGATATCTCATCTTCCTCTAGTCAGGAATGGCTTGCTTGGGAATAATAACAGGGGTTTTTATATGATGAATTTATATATTAGTAATTGAATTCACCAAACATCAACTAAAGATGGTTAACTACCATTGTGTTCCTTTTTGAAGGAACGTACTGTTGGATTTGGTTTTCGAGCTGGTTATACGTGAAAATGAAAGCTGAAATGTAACAGAAAAACAAACTGAAAACCCAAAACACACTGCTAAAATTTCTCAACACGATTACATTTAGGGGTGCACAAAGGTCGGTTCGGCTCGGTTTTTGGTAAAACCGTGTACTTTCTTATGGTCGGTTCTTTATCCGTTTACCAGTACCCTATATTTTCGGTTCGGTTTGGTTCTGTACGCTGTATCCGTCTTCTTGGTTCCGATCCTGTATCTCCTTTTTTTTCTTCTAATGTAATATGCTGATATGAGAATGAGATGATGCTTGGTGCCTGACCAACCAACCGTATGCCTTATTGACTCACTGCCCACCTGTTAAAAAGTCAGGTAATTTTAGAGAAAGAAGCATGAGAAGAAGCGCCATCTTTTCCAAGAGAATTTTCAATGCAAGTAAACTACAATAGATTGCTCAAGCTCCAAACATCAGAGACAATATGGTACAGATAATCCTGGGGTAGTAAGTAATAAGCGGCTGAATCAAAATGGGGGATCCAGAGAAAAAAATGAAGGATAGAACACAAGATATCAAGCATTTCTTCAGACGAGGTTGGAAAGTTGTTGGTTTATGCAAGAAAGGATGGTACAAACTCAGGAGTAAATTCAAGATTTAACAATGTATAAAATGTGAGAGAATGAAGCATTTTGATCCCAAACAGATTAGAATCTATAGCGTGTAAAGTTGTCTGTAATTCTTTGATTTCTGAATTTGTAGAACAGATGCTAAAATTAGCAACCGAATACAAAATCATTTTACTTTTCAATTTTCTATGAACAAATCAAAGCAAAAAAAAAAAACATTAAGATGTTAGATCAATCTGGAACATTTTTGTTACATGTTGAAATGATACAGAAGCAGTTTCAGACATCATACGATATGTGTGTTTTATAGGCAATAGCAAAAGAAAGATGGAACAGTCAAATCGTCCAGGTTCCAGCAGGTAAACTCATCTTCATTTCATAGCATTGAAATGGTTTCTCTATTTTATTTAACTTTGACTACAAGGTAAAAACTACATTACATTGATCTGGAGAACAAAAAAGCCATCTTTTTTCTTCAGGGTTCTTTCTACCCTGCTAGATCAGACCTGTCCAGCTTTGGTTTCCTAGGGGGAAAGACCAATCATACAGTCAGAGCTTGAATCTACCCACTCGATTTTCTCTTCTTCAAAATATTCGGTACCATCGGTCCGGTACAGACCGGTTCCTAGGTAGAACCTATACCTGGTACCTGGATGTATTCGGTTCTCTTTTTTTGTATCTGTACCTTATACCTATACTTTCGATTCGGTTCGGTTTCGTCGGTTCCGATTCGATCTTTCGATTCCGATCGGTTCCTGTGCAGCCCTAATTACACTAAGAAAAGAAAACGAGAACAGTTGTGTGCACTATTCAGTGTCTTGCATTTAATAGTTTACAGAAATAAGAACAAATATCACTCTGCAAAGGATGCGTAACTTTAGCACGACGATGCAACCTGCAAACGCCAAGCACATCAAGTTCCATTAGTTATTGCGTGCAGCGACAACTAAGCTTCCATCTTACTGTATTGTTCGAGACAATAAGCTATATAAAGAATTCAATGTCAATGTGGATGTAGATGATCTGAATATTATTGTAACAGCACTTTCTATAGAAGGAACCTAAAATCTATAATGCAGCATTATAGAATCCAACACCCAAATCTTTAGAAATTGATTGAAGATATCTTAACAAAAAAATTAGGAATTAAATGAGAATCAAAGTGAAGGGGATAAAAAATGGTAGTTACCAGTTGAGATTTTAGTATGGATGAGTCATGTTAGTATATTGTCTTTGGGTACACATTGAGAAAGATAGAACCAAGAAAGGGAAATTACAAAAAAAAAACCTAAGTTTCATTCAAGCAGATACAACTGTTTTACAACAGAAGTTTAAGTTCCTACTACAAACTCATTCCTATTCTTCTAGTACTACTACTACTACTAAAGTGAAAGAACCAGTTCTTGCTACTACCGCTATATACGACTAGTATTAATATCACTACCATGGTTTTGTCGCAGACAGCTGTTCTGAAATTCACCAAGTTCTCTTTTTCTTTTAAAGCGTACCTTGGACTCAAGAGTTAAAGTTTCTTTCCCTTGAGTCTTTGAAGTAGCTTCTAACAATATCATCTCTTTTCTTGAATCAGTCATCCTATTCTGAGTGATATGTGCCTTAACTTCTAAATCTCTTTAAGTTCTTCTTTTTTTCTCTATTACTTATTTCATCTATGCAATCAGTGTAGTCAATCTCGGCCGAGATAACCGAGATACCGCCAATAATATCGATTTCGGTGTTTATCCGAAATGTCGATATTCACCGACATTCGCCAATATTTCATCGATATTCACCGAAATATAGAGACGTACCAGTATCTTGGTTCCGACCGATATTCACCGAAATTCGATACTGACTACCTTGACTACAATACTACTAAGCTCATAAAACTTTTCCCGGAGCATCTTAACTCATAACGCATCTCGCCAGGTTGGAGGTACTCAGATTGGGGAAATGAAAGGTACCTTTAAGGATTGTGATAGGTCCAAACAATATGGCCAAAAACTAGGTAAGCATTGTTCTTCATACAAAATAGAGCCAAAGATAATATTTCCAGATCCAGCTTGGTTGAGCTGAAGTAGCAGCTTAAAGACATTGTCATCAAAGCCTTTTTAATGCTGCAAAGCAAAAACTTGAAGCTTGTATTACTGTAGTTAAGACATGGAAGAGTTTATGACTGCCCTAAATGAGAAGATGATCTTAGCTCCTTGGTGCAATGAGGAGGAAGTTGAGATAGACATGAAAGTGAGCACCATGCACCAAGGGTGCGATGGGAGCATGTAAGACTCCTTTCGAACAAAATGAGCTCCCAAAAGGAACACTGTGCTTCGCCTTTAGGAAACCTGCAACAAAGTGGACTTACTGGGGTAGAAGATTATAGTTCCAACTGGTTTGACAGGGGAGCAGGTTTATGTGTTTTTGCTCAACACAAAGAAAGAATACAAACCAGTTGTCAGTTTTTTGAAGTTACGTTGTCTATTTTTTTAGAGCCAAAATTCTTCTTCAATCATGTATTGTTCCGAATCTTTACCTTGGTATTGTCTGTTTTGAATAATCCAGAACCTGTACTCTAAATTTCTCGTCCAGTCCATAGACCATTTCCAGTATATTGTCGTATAAATTCGCTTAAACATAAATTATACATGAACAAAACTTAACACATGAACTACAAAAGTCAGTTGAGGTGCATCTTGTAGGAAAGGTCACTCAGCTTCAGATATCCCCACTGTATGGACATTCCCATTGACCAGCAAAATTTCCTCTATAAGTTTATTGATCCCACTGTCATTACCTACATGGATGCAAAATTTAATTCAAGACATAGTTAGATAAAATGATTGACATAGGGTAAAAAAACAGACAAAAAATAACACAAAATTGAAGGTATACCTTTACCCCGATCGCAATGGCTGTCTTCATCTTCACAATTTCACCCAATCTTAAAGAACCACCTTTCTTATCTCTGATGAAGATAAGAGGAACCCTCCTTGAATATGCCAAGCTTGGAATATGCTTTGTTAACCACCGTGGGTTGCAATCAGCAGCTAGAATTACAGCCTACATAGTAATGTATTTTCTAGCTCAAAATATGCATGTGTCTCAAGTAATTCTTGCAAACATTCTTAGAATGCTACTGGAGATGAGTAACGCAATTGCGTTTACCTGAAGCCGAACCGAACCGAGGAGCCTTTCTTTTCACAGCTGTCCAGAGCAGGCTGTGGAAAACTACTTCCGGACTCAGAGACTGGCTTCATTCGCTCCAATGTCCGAGTTACATCATTGACTCCAATTGAAAATTGTTGCTTAATCCATATTTTTTCAGCCGACACTCCCTCGGAAAGCTTTGCTGCCTCTATCTCCCTATTACATGAAATAGTTTCTTTGAGTCCCCGCATCAAACACGTAATACGCATAAATAACGATGAAACTTTACAATGGAGATTTTGGTTACCTATTGAAGATTTGAGCAGGGGAATGAGACGTTCTCCTTCATAGCAATTCAACCTTAAACCCCAGAAAAATACAAACATTAAAATATTAGAAATTGAAGACAAAATAAAACATTACAGAAATCTGCAACAAAAAACCCAAACTTTATTTTGGTTCACCGAAACTTACTGTTGCTGTTGCTGTTGAGCAGAGACAGCCACGGGGTTTTCATCATTACTTTGTCTCTTATTTCTTTTTCTCATATCGTTTATGTAGGTTGAAAATCTCAGTGCTCAAACTGAGGGGCAAGAGGGAAATATAGGCTGAGCCGCTGAGGGACTAAATTTTACCCCTCGGGTCCATATTTAGATAAAGGTTTATAATATTTTACAAGTCTCGTATTAGATAAAGGTTTTAATTTTTTTTTAATTTTTTTAATTTATTCCTATCTCAATATCATATACAGTACTAACTTAGGAAACACTGTAAGCTTAAAATTCTAAATGATATTCTTAAAATTTCTATTTAAAAAATAATTTTTATTCACAACTAAAATAATTTTACAACTCTACATCAAAAACTGGAACTAAAAAAGTTAGGAGCTATAAAAATATAATTGAAGGTATTTCTGAAATTTTTTTAATTTTTTTTTCCTTCTTAAAATGTGTAAAAATACCTTGCCCTTCATCTAAACAGGGACGGAGGAAGTAGTTATTTGGAGATGACATAACCAGGCTTGGTGCACAATGGGGGCAGTGGCTCCAAATCACAATGTGGGCACTTGGCCCACTACGTTTGCTGGCTCCCCTACTCCCATCACTAGCTTCTTGGCTGTATACTTTACTTGTACATGTAAAGTTATTGCGGCTAGGGGTGAGCAACGGGTTGAATCTATGGATTTGGTACTACCCAAATTCAACCCATAAAAATGACAGGTATTAGATTTACATCCATGTCCAATCCATTATCCGTGGATTTAACACTCATGGACGAGCGAGTGCACGGATTAGATATGAATAAATCCACGAATTTCTTATTTTTATTAGGAAAAATAAAAATAGTTAACATATTAATAAAAAACTAATTTAAACATTAAACTACTGAAATTTAATTAATATATTTAATTATTATAATTCTAAAATTATAATAATGTCATGCTCACAACCAAAAATAAAATTTAAGAATATATTCAGTACTACTTGTTTGCCAATTTAGATCATCGGTACATTTAGACTAGAATGAAACTTTAAAAGTTACACCCGTATCCAGCCCATTATTTACCCTTAATAAATCTCTGTATTTTATAAATTTTCTATTTACCCTTAAACATAACGGGTGTCGGTATCCAATGGATTTCTATAGTTGCACCCGCATCCAACCCATTATTTAGTGGATTTTAAAAATATATTTATATCCAACCCGTCTATAAACGGGTTAGGTGTCCACCCGCCAAACTACGGATGGATTGGATCAGATTGACGGATTTGGGTTCATATGCTCACCCCTAGTTGCGGTGTTGCTGGTAATAAAATTATAAGCTTGTTACACTTGCACGTCAATGTGGCCTCAATGCCAGTCTACGAATAGTCTGGCCTGCAAATGAATGTACGCCTTATTACATGCGGATTACATGAATGTATGCCTTACTGTAACAATACACCAAATTTGGTTATGCCGGGGAGGGGCTGTTACATAGAGATTGCAAACCCTGTGGGAATGCTGAGGATGATCTTAACTGATAAATTCATACACCATTGCAGGAAAAGAATAGTGTATTTAATCAGACATATTGAATTAAAAGTAGAAAGGATGGAATCATTAATGCCACTTTCAAATTTTGCTTTCTTCCAAATACAAAACAAAGAGACGAAGTTAAAGATCGGCTATAAATAAGTTATACATACAAGAACCCCAGAAAACAATTCTTTCTCAGAGGCTGAGAAACAAAAAACAAGTTCTCTTATCACTTCGAGTTTATTTCTACTGTGTTCTACCCAGGAGATGCCTCGTCTCCTTCTTTCTTCAAAACAGAATTAACAACCTGCCTTGAGATGTATGTATCGAGTTCCTGTGACACCCCTGTTAGTTTCAAATCAAAGTTGCTTCGATACTTTTGTTTTGGTGAAGGAACTACACCAGAAAATACTGTTGGCGAACCTGAATACCGCCTTCTTGGACTTGAAAACAACCCTGGAGATCCTGGGAACCACCCTTTAGTAACGAGAGGTGTAATTCCTGAATCTGTACTGTCTATGTTCTTCTTCTCTGGGTTCATCATTAAGGGTCCACTTTTCATTTCCAGTGGTAGTGGCTTTAATGACTCGAGCTCTTTCGTAGACGTTTGTTTCATGATCCTTTCTTTGGTCTTCTCTGCTGCTATTAGAGCTTTCTCACTGCTCATCTTTATCAGTTTCCATGGGTCAATGTTTGCCCGGAAGCCAGGCTTCTTGTTTACTGCTGATGGATTGGGTTCTCCGTCAATTCTGATAGATAATCTCGCAGGGTTTTGAATGGTAGTTTTGTGTCCATCGCATACGAATCGGGATATAAATGTGGGTTTTTCTGGAGAATCAAAGTCGGAACTATCATCAGAAGAAAATCCCGAATCGCTGAATGGGTCCATTTCTAAAGATTCGTTCGCTTCCTTCATAGCCAATATGTAATCATACGTTCTCATTCCCTGCAGCACATAATTTGAGCTAAATCTTAAGATAAAACTATAGGAGTACCTTAGGAAAAAGAGTGATAGAGAAATAAAAACTCAAAAGGTACTAACAAATAGATGGGCCCTGATGCTAGATATGCAACACGAATACTCATCGACAGAGATATGAAACCAGCAAGTCTGGAAAGCGTATCTACCTTTCGAATGAGAACCACGTGAAAAAAGAAAAGCTGCCCCAAAGCGGCAGAACCATATGCAGTCAACAGAACCAAAAACACCTGTGTCGGTACAGTGTCATTCACTTATTAACAATAAGACTAGCAACTGAAATTTCTTATTCATAATACTTTCACATCCTAAGTGATGTAGAGGAACTTTAATTGTATAACAAAGGAATAATCAGAAACCATTACAGATATTGCTGCAAGAACTCCTCTTGGGAACTCTAGATAAAGTCTCTTCTCTAGCTCTGCCTCAATGCCCTTTTTATCTGTAAAACACCTTACAAAAATTGCAATGGCAGTTCCCCCTTCTATAATAAGCTGCATTGAGTAGAAAAAAACAACATTAGAAGCCAAAAATCTCTCTTGAACTTGAAGAAGTGAGAGAATGATATAGCCACTACCATCAACAAGACGAAAACCATTAGAAGAAAGAATGTGGTGTAGTTCTTCTTTCCTATACAATTATTCAACCACTGCAATTATCAAAGACAATCAGAGGCGAAGTTCAAGTGGTTATATTTAATCTCATCAGCAATTAATTGAAGGCAATATGTTATAAAAAAGAAAAGCCTATGATTCTCACCCTGCAATGGTGATCAAATCCTTCAACACAGCGGTTGCAAGTCCTGCAATGCTTGCTGGTTTTCTTAACCTGTGAATAAAAATAGTTCAACCTTATTAATTTTCATGAAAACCCATGAATTTTGACTATTTCTCAATCCTTCCTAATACCAACTACAATCCTGATATTCAAATTGGCAATACACTAAAGATAAGTTTGCATAACTAACCTCAAAATCACAGTAAGAGCAAAACGTGATGTCATCATCTTTCAAATCAGGTGTCAATGCATCATCTTTAATAACAAGTAGGAATGGCAGTAAGGGATCAATCTGAACATTGGTACTCAATGGATCCAAATACTTCCTTCTTATACAATGCTTCAGTATCTTTCTCTCCAGTCTCCTAAAAAACCTCACTAAAATCTGACTAAATAAGAAACCATAATTAAGCTTTGCATACCCTCTCGTTTTCACTTTTCTTTTCTTCTTAAAACTAGTTTTATCGGTCGGGTCTATTGCAGTACACCTTACAAAGAAATAAATAACCGAAACCACCTGAAAATACAACACAATTTGATGGTAAACCAATGCCCAAGTTAGCTAAATAGAGAAAACAAAATGTGGGAGACCAATATAAAGGGCTTGCGATTAGGATACATACCACAACGAAGAAAACACTAGTTATCGTGATCTCAAGAGTCTTATTTCCAAGAAAAAGCCCCAAAAACGCGTAAAATGTGACAACTAGAAAACTGAATATTGCAATCCCCACTATCTACAATATTTCCAACAATAAAACAAAAATTGTGATTAGTTCCAACACACGGCAGAAAGACAAAAGGGTTTTAGAATTTGAGATACTGTTACATATGATACAACATTATGGTATTGAGTTTATTTTCACTTCTAAAGAGTGATGCAGTGCCTCGAGGCATGCACCACCACAACCACCTCCAGCAACAACACAACCACCTCCAACACCTCCAGCGACACCACTACAACAACCACCTCCAGCACAAACACAAACACCACCACTTCCATTTCAATTTCCACAGACAGTTAGGTTTCAACCACACACAGACGCACACACATAATGGTGAGCTTAATCCTTGGATATCTAAATATCAATACTGTGATTTCAAGCCATTGGGGGCAATTGCCCCCTATTTAAAACTACTGCATCATTCAATTAGGTATCAGCTAATGGGGGTCTTAATCGCAATTAAAACTAAATAAGCTAATAAAGTTTTCATATTTCAAACATAGGTTCACGAAATGGGTTTAACGATTCAATGTATTTCAACTAATAAATTACATTGATTTCCATATAAGAGACCACACAGATTTCATCAAATGGGGTTATTACAAAAACTGAAATTATGAAGAAACTATAGGATCTGGGGTAAGTGATTCTTACCTGTAATGAATGAAGAGGACGTTGCCATCCATGTCGTCTCATGTTTCTAACTTTTGTAGCAAAACTATAGCTTTGATCAGACATTTCTCCGTTCCGTTTTTATTCTCTTCCTATTAATGCAGATCCATCAAATTAAGTTAAAGAGAAAGTAGTTGCAGGTAAGGTTTTTGGGTTCATTTGGTGTTTCAGTAAGAAGAAGATAGGATACACTGTTTTTGCTGCTCAGGAGTCAGGAAGGAGAAGAGGAATTTTAACGGTCTTATTTCTCAGGATTCCAATTTTGAATTTTGAAATTGCGAGAGGGGCGGAGGGTTTGATCGAGTGTGGCCCGTAGTTGTGTAGGAAAGTGCAGTCTACATTTCAAGGTTGAAAATTAGGATCATAGTCACGTGGGCCCACTTTTCAACCTACGTTAACATTGGACTACATGACTACACTACTGATTTAGTTCACGTTTTTTTGACGAAGCTGCTTCCTACCCCTAAAATTCTCCCCCATTTTGTTCCCTCCATAGATGGTATCATCTCTCGCTGTTGATTAATTGGACCAATAACTTTTTATAAAATTTGATAATTCCAATAGCAACCTGCTGAAAAGTTGTAGATAGCTAAACGAAAGCATAGTGATCTAATATTCAGAATTATTTTATTTTATATAAATTAGTATCTTTGTTAGCATTGGAATCTCCTTTATCCACAATCACATCAAAACCTGAAAGCATATTGGGTCGTGATGAAACTTCCAAAAGTTAAAAAGGAGCTATGATGCTAAGCTATATTTGGCAGGAGAATTTGGCATTTGTCAAATTTGACATGGGCGAAATCAAAAGCTGACTAACCCTTGCTCCAGCCTCTTAAAATCTCCAAAACTATACACAAACCCTTAATTTTATTATATATTTCATATTTAGTCCATGTAATATTTAGCACTTAGCCCACTAAAATCAAGATGCTTATTTTAATTTTTTTTAGCTCCCTGTAATATTAATTTCTGGTTCTGCCGCCAGACAGAAATCAAATTGTGCCTAGCTTCTACTGCAGTTTAATTTCCATCCGATTAATGGGCTCAACTTTTGTTGACGCCTGCTTTGCTGGCATAATTATATATGAAGGGCGTAAATAGAAAGTAGGAGCACATTAGAAGATCACTTACAAAAAGGACGAGCTTATAAAGTGCGCCCGAAGTAAAATATACTCTCTCTCTTTTAAAATATCTGTCATCTATTTTATTTTCGTCATTTTAAAAATTGTGTCCAACTTCTATTTATAGTCGTATTATCTCGATAAACTCTCAAATATATCTTTATTTTATACTCATAAATTTATTTTTAATGAGATCCAATTTAAAATCTTAAATAATATTTGTATAATTAGGAAACAAATGTACTAATATATTTTTTGCTTATACTTCATTCATTTTAAAAATAAAATGATATTTGTATAATTAGGAAACAATCTTTCCTTATTTTATATCTTAAATATATTTATTTTTAATTTTAGTAATACTAAAGCATTTATTGGGGACCATTTTTGATATTCTTCTGGTCTTTTTAATATTTTGACTTAGTCAAAGCGGACATATATTTTAAAACGAAAGGAGTAATTTTTAACAGTGCGTGACTAAATTTAGTTCTCTCCCATTGTGTGTTTTTACGAAAAGCTAAACCTGAAAACCAAATATAACTTTAGGCTTTTAGTTTTTTGGCATTTGTGATTCTGAATGCTTTCCTATGGTATATGTATGCCATTTGATTTAGTAGTCGCTAAACTTGATATGGGGGTAATTCAAACAAATAAATAAACGAAAATTGAAGTGCAGTCATTTTTAAATGTTGCCCGAAACGATGGCAGAAAAGAAATCAAAATTAAATTACGCAGAAAAATAAATAAACAAACCAAATTGTAATTAAAACATTGTTTTAGTTGGTGGCTCCTAGAGTTCCTCCAAACCCTTCAGTAGCATATGTACATTATAATGTGCATATATTACTGAAATGGCCTGAGGAACTCCAGGGGATGCCAATTTTTTTTTTTATCGGAAAAGGAGAAAATTCATTGAAAAGAGGAGGTACTTAAGAGGGGTACCTCAACCCAATGAATACAAACGGGAGTAAAATCAACTAAAAACCGTTAAACTCGGTATTGGAGCCTAGAAGCAAAATCAAGAGTAGCAAAATAAGGAGTCCCATAGAGTGATAACCATATTTTCCGTTAAACCTAACATCCTTGTGTTTGATTCGACTCAAAAGAACGCTTGAAGTTTAACGTTTCTAATCAGGTTTACCAAACTTTTCTTTTTTTTGTCAAAAACTCTTGCATTTCGCTCTTTCATATGCACCACCATATTGCGACCGGTATGTTGTTCCATATTCGACTAAGTCTTTCGTCTCCCCAATTAAATCTCCAAGATTTAACATTCATGGTAACATCCGAGTTATATGTCCAACTACTACTAACCCCTTCCGTAAAGTAATCCCAAATTCTCCGGGTCCTCCAACAATCATAAAATAAATGCGAGCTATTTTCATCAACTTCACCACAAAAGCAACATAAGCTAGAAACATCCATACCCCTTCTTCGAAGTTTATCCTTTGTCATTATCCTATCATGAGAGATTAGTCAAAGAAAAAAAATTGATTTTGTAAGGGTATTTACGGTTCCATATAACGTCGGTTGGAAAAGTAGGCTCATCTTGATCTTCTTCATTCCTAATACCATCCTTAACCGTGTAAGAGCCATGATCATTTCCGACCCAAAATCGACTATCCGAGACTCCTTCTTGAATAGAGATGGAAGAGAGAAGATTTGATATGGATGAAACTTCACTTGAGATTGTTTGATAATATCTTTGTCTAGACATAAACCTCCATCTCAAGCCACCATCAACCACTTCATACATGCTTGCCACCACAAACTCCTTGGTCCTTGAAGCATTGTAAGCCAAAGGAAACAAATCACATAATCTACCTTCACCGAGCCATGTATCTTCCCAAAACCTAGTTTCCTTTCCCGCACCTATCATAAATCTAATATTTTTTTTGAAGTTCTCAAGCTCTTTATATATATTAAACCAAAAACTCCCACCTTTTGATCCTTTTGATTGTAGGGTTTCCCATCCGGAAGAAGTTTCGCCAAATTTTTCAACTATAATCTTCCTCCATAACGAGTCTTTCTCTATGCCAAAGCGCCACCACCATTTTTGTAATAAAGCCGAGTTTACTTGCTTGGATCTTCTAATGCCAATACCACCTTTATTCTTTGATTTCGAAACCAAAGTCCAACCAATATTGTGAATTCTCTTCTTATTTTGGCCATCATCCCATAAGAAGTTTCTCACCATTTTATCGATCTTCTTAGTCACCATTTTATCGATCTTCTTAGTTATGGAACAAGGAGCAAGAAAAATGGAGAGGAAGTAAATTGGTAAACTAGCTAGAATACTTTTGATGAGAGTTAGCTTACCTCCTTTTGCTATTGTTTTTCCGTGCCAAGAGGTAATTCTTTTCGAGCAAATTTCGAGTGTATTTTCCCATTTTTGAGTACCTCCTACCTTATCTCCCAATGGAAGACCAAGATAAATACTAGGAAAACTAGCATACTTGCAACCCAACATGTTTGTAAAATTTTTAACTCCTTCTTCGACCGCGAACCCGTATATGCTACTCTTAGAGAAATTTATTTTTAAACCCGAAGATAGTTCGAACCAAAGAAGTAGATAACATAGGGCATCAACTTGTTTTGTCTTCGCATCAAGAAAGATGATAGTATCATCGGCGAATTGCAAGTGATTTATTTTTGTTCCCCCATTCTTGACCGAAAAACCCGAAATTTGCTCGCATTCTTGAGCTTTGATCAACATACAACTTAAAACTTCACCAACAATGGTGAAAAGAAAAGGAGAAAGAGGATCCCCTTGACGAAGACCCTTTTCACTACCGAAGTATCCATAAGCCGATCCGTTAACAAGAATCGAGAACTTGGAATAAGTTAAACAATTTCTAATCCAAGCCCTCCAAACACCACCAAACCCCATTTTGTATAAAACTTCATTTAGGAAATTCCAATTCACATTATCAAAGGCTTTCACAAAATCAAGTTTACAAACCAACCCCGGTAGTTTTTGGCGAAGTCTAGAATCCACACATTCATTTGCTATCCATCAAGAATTTGTCTTCCTTTAATAAAGCTAGATTGAGACTGGAGATTATAGAAGGAAGATATACCTTTAAGCGCTCCGCCAAAAAAACTTTGAGATTATTTTGTACATGCTCCCAATAAGGCTAATTGGCCGAAAATCTTTTACTTCCTCCACACCCGCCCTCTCGGGTATGAGAGCAATAAAGTTATTTTTCAACGACGAGTGTAGCACATTATCGTTATGAAATTCTTCAAAAACCTCTATCAAATCTTCTTTTAGGAAGTCCCAACAAACAATATAAAACTTTATAGGATATCCATCCGTTCCCGGCGACCGATCAATACCCAACCCTTTTATTGCATTCTTCACTTCTTCTTCACTAAAAGATCTCTCCAACCAAGTACAAGCATTCTCATCAATACGCTTTAGGCACATATTTTTGATTCTAGGCCGGTTGTTTGAAGTCTCCTTGAAGGCAAACATAAAATGATTTGCGATACCCATCTTAATTTCTTCTTTGTTTCCAGTCCATCTTCCATTAATACGAAGGTTGTTGATGTTATTGAGAGCTCTATGACCCTTCATCACTCGGTGGAAATGTTTTGTGTTGCGGTCTCCATCTCTAAGGTATCTAACTCTTGATTTTTATCTCAACATTACGTTTTGACGACGATGAGCTAATTCAAAATCTACTTTGGCCGTCACAAGCATATCTTCTTCTTCAACGGAAATACCCCTACTATCATCAAGATCGTCCAATTCTTTCATCTTATTGAGTGCCGTGCATATAGCCTTATCGATGCAACCAAATTCCTCTTTATTCCACACCTTAATTTTCTCCTTTAAAGCGTTTAACTTCTTTGCAAAACTTTCGCCGGCCGTACCTATAAAAGAAAAAGACTCCCACCAATCTTTCATTAAGGGAATTATGTTAGTACCTTCAAGCCAAGCTAATTGAAATCGAAAGGGGAAAGTGCCCCAATCTGCGTCCAAAGAGCATAACTCAATAGGAAAATGACTCGAAAAAGGTCGAGCAAGGCGTTTGAGAGCAATATTTGGAAAGTGATCTTCCCAATCCGAAGTAATTAAGAAACGGTCGATCTTGCTCTTCTTATTTGGCGGTCTACCCCAAGTATACTTAGCACCGGAAAGAGGCACGTCCACAAGATCAAGCTCAATACAAAGATCATTAAAGAGTTTCATAGAGTTTGAGACTAAACGACAACCTCTTCTCTCTTCCATAAATCTTATCTCGTTGAAGTCCCCACCAAAGCATAAAGGTAATCCGTCCCAATAACCACGTAAAGAAGCTAGCTCCCTTCGAAATATTTTTTCTCATACACCTTGCAAGGGCCATAGACACTAATTAAGGCCCACCGGAAGTTGTCCTCCATATTTCGACAAGAAATACTTAAGGAAAAAGTGCTTTCAAGAAAGTCTTTTACTTCTGTCAACTCCGAATTCCATATCACCAACATTCCTCCCGATCTTCCGTAGGAATGTAAAACAATCCACTTACACGGATTTGTACCCCAACATTGGCGCACAATAGCATCCGTGCAAACACTAAGCTTCGTCTCTTGAATCATAAGAATGGAAGGCTTCCAACGTTTCACAAGTTTTTTAATTTGGAGCGCTTATCCGGATCTCCAAGACCATTTACATTCCAAGAAATAATCTTAAACATTTAAAAAGAACAACCCAAGAATTGTAAAAACCAAATATAACCATTAGTTTGTACCATAGCTTCCGTATCCAATTCATCTCTAAATGCATTCACATGTTGGAAAATAAAATTTGATACAAAAATAATTTCCTTACTTGAGAATTCAATCCCCGCTTGCTTGCCGACTTCTTTAAGTTTGTCAAAAATAACCTTGAATTTCACATGTAAACCTTTATCTAACTCCACCTCATCACCATCCACATGCGGAGCTCGCTTATTGCCATTACTTGATTGCGAATCCGCATCCTCATTGTCACCAAATGTTTCGACATGTATTTCTTGATTTTCATTTTGAGCACAATTGTCTTGCTTGTAGTTGGATTCCTTCTCCATAACTTTACTTCCTTTCTTGTTTGGAATTTCCTCAAAAGGAGAGACCGATAGACTAGAATTAGAGGTGACCTCGTTAGAAAACTTGTCCTTAAAATCTTCTTTAAGCTCCTCAAAGAAAAATTATCCAAAGAAGCATAACTAGGTTCAATACTTCCTATAAGGTTAGTTTCCGCAGACCCATCTTCTTTTGGAGTTATTGACACATGCGTAGAAGCAAATTCTACTGTCTTGTGAATTGAGGCTTGCTTCGATACCAGCGAGAATAAAGAAGACCCATCTAGCACAGCAGCAAGCCTGCCTTCTTTCTCTTTGTTTTGGGCTAAAATCTGATTCTGGCCCAGCGAGGATAGACCAATTCCAGCTAATTCAAGATCCGTCTTCTTCAAGCCTAGGCTCATGAGGTGTTCCACTTTTTTCTCACAAGAAACAGAAACAAAATTTGAATTAAAGGTGTCCCGTACCAAGTCAGAGTTGTCTGACACATGTGTCACATTCTTACTCGTCTTTTCTTCCTCCACCTCTGCCAATCTTACGCCTTTACCTGGCTTTTGACCAATAGAAAAAGCATTGTAACCAACCAATCCCACGCTTCTTTGTTTCTCTGTTTCTTCTTCCCCATCTCCGGGCAGAGACAATTTTTTCCGGCGCCATAGTTTCTTCTTCCCCAACTCAACAGAAATTGGTTTGAACTCAGATTTTGATGTCTCTAGAGATTCACCAATTAATCTAATTTGAACCCATTTTGTAGTCCCTATCAGCAGCTCCTGACACCAGACACCCTTATTGGCTGGACCATTAACCTTCACTCTGATCTCAGAGAGGTCAGTTGCCATTGAAGTTTCCGGGCATACTTCTACTAGTCCCCTAAAGTGTCCTCCAATATCTTTGAATGTTGAATAATCCCATAAATGAAAAGCCACCCCCCTTACTCCAATCCAAACCTTCTTAGATTGATTTGGTTTGGGCGGTGCATTAATCCCTGCATACCAAGGGTATAATTGAATGCCTGTCTCCCCCACTTTCCACCCTTTAAATTGATTGATCCTAATGAATTCTTCATGAGTTTTGATGGTGAATACAACTTTAGTTTCATCAATTGGTTGTAGGTCAAAACCATAGTACCATCCAAATATGTCCATCATCCACAATCCAACTTCTTACCAATCGAATTCATCTGATTCCAATTCAACCACCATTGTTCTTTGCCAAATTGAATTTAGCTCCTGATTAGCCATTGTTCTCAAAATATTCTTTGCTGTGTTTCTGTTCTTATCGGTTATTACTTTGATCAAAAGTACAATATGCAAATATGCTCACTCACTCTCAACCTGCAAAAAGCTACAATGATGTTGGGAACTTGGGAGCGAAAGAGAACCAAGACGTGTTTGTAGCCTTTAGTTCCAGTGGATATATTGAACCTGGTCCTTTTTTGGGCTTGTTTACAATATAAGAAGAGATCCAAGTAGCTAGCAGGCTAGCGGAAGAAAAAGAGAATCTTTACCTTATCGGTACTTGCCTACTTGTCTCGGTTCCACTACTACTTTTAGAACATGGCTCTCGAATCATCCCCGGTTTGTTGCATTTCTTTAAATATAAATATTTTATTTTTTCTTAAAGAAAAAACATTTTAATTGGTTAATTGGGATGCATATCATTTTACATTTTAGAATTACGATATTTCCTTCCAGCGAAATCATAAATTCATAAAAGATAGAGAAATAGACAGTGTGTTAATATAAATTATTAACATTTGCATCTGTCGCTTAAGGCGAGTTTGGTGTTGGGATTTTAGAAAGCGTTTGTATGTTGTGTTTTGACGTGATATGTTGTAGAAAAAAACATATTTTTAACTTCCGGATATTATCAAAAAGAAAGGGAAACAGGAGCAATAAGCTCCAAAAACAACAAAGAAATTTAATTTATTATTTATTTATAAATACAGGAGAAGAAAGACCAATGAAGGTTTATTTGAAAGGTAAAAGAGTTATATTAAATAAAAGTATGTACAAAAGCTGATCAAAAGATCAGAATCCCACAGCTTAAAAAAGACTAAATTACATGTTAATTATTTGTTCCCAGTTAAACAACACTTGAGACATAGAGTATGAATCAAGGGTGGAGCTATTCAAGGACCGTAAGAAAATCGTCTGCTTAATAGCCACTAACATATCATCATAGGTTCTTTCTGTACGCCCATTGATTCTACCATTTCTTTTCAACCGGACTTCCCAAATCACAACAAAGATAAGTATTGACCAAACATCCTTTCTTTTATGACCTGACATATATAATTGCCAACTTTGGATTAAACAAGCACTTTCATTCGGCAGTACCCAACTGATGTGAAGGGTTTCTAAGAAATAACCTCATATCTTCATTGTCCATCTGTAATGCATAAGCATATGTTGAGCCGTTTCTTCGCCATCGCTACAGAGCACACAATTTGTGTTGTTAATGCTTACACTTATGCTTCGCATCATCATTTTTATAGGTAAAGATCTATGTAAAATATGTCATGCAACGAATAACATTTTAGGAGGAATATACCTTCACTACATATGCATAAGACTAATGAAGTTTAAGGAGGAATCTGTTCGAAAATGTCATCCCAACCAAAAATCAAGATATCCAAATTCAGAACCATAATCGGACAATATACCTTCAACCATGAAAAAATAAAAATATCAAAGCTTTAATTTTGGAAACTACTCCTTATTAGACTCTTTTACCATAGCGTTAGTAACCCGGAAGACTGTGTTGGAACGGTGGTAGACAACGTGACTGATCATCCCCACCTGCCACTGGAACGGTGTGTGTTGTCAGGCCTGCTAGCTCCCACTTACGAGTGGTAACCCGGAAGACCGTTAGCTGTAATGGTAGGCTTGTATCCGACTGCTATGGCAATTGAATTTGGTCCTCACAGTACTAAGTAAAATATTGCTTGTCATATTTGATGACCCTTTCAACTCTTGTGAACTTTTGGGATTCTTAAGTGTATAGTATGGGACGTCCACTTGAGATCTCGTGTTGAGGAAATCCTTTTGCATTCTTGAGCATGTGGTATGGGACGCATGTTTAGGGATCCAAATTGATTTTCTTGGTAGAGTTATAAAACCTTTTCTGATCCTCGAGCATACTGTGTGGGACGTATGTTTGGAAGGTCTTAATCGGTGTTTATGACAACTATGGACCCTATTAGGATTCCGGGATATATGGAATGGAACACATATTCCGAAGGTTTTAATCTGTGTTCATTAACAAACATTAGACCTTTGCAGGATTTCTGTGCATCATGGAATGGGACATAGGCGCAGGAAATCCAAATCGATGAAGCTTGTCCTTAATAGTTTTAGAGTTGAGTTGAATTTCGGGGACGATTTTTTTTAAAGGTGGTAAGAATGAAACACCCGCAATTTTTGCATGACGCTTACTCAGGGACACATCATGACCTGGGATGAAGCTTCACCCTAAGCTTATCAAAGATTTATTTCTCTCATTTCAAATTAGTTATCACGTAGCATGGATCAAATATCTCTAGATTTTTTGTCTATCACCTCGTAATTTCCTGCATTTACTCTCTGGTATCAGCTCAGGAATAATGATAGGAAAATATCAATGAAAGTTTGTAACTTGAGGAATCATTTCTCGTAAAACTTGCAACGAGAAAGAACAAGAAAGGAACACATGATTGACTGATTCCATGCTCACTTGCATCAAAAAAAAAATGAGCCTCACTCACTCACAAATCATCTCTCTAGAGCAATCCTTCAAGCAATGGATAATTCTGTTTATACAACATCTCCATCCCCTCCCGAAACCTTTCAGTCCTAACCTTCAAGTACTGGATTGATTTCTCAACTCTGGTCGACTCTTTCGACAATGCTTTCTCTTCATCCACTTTAGCCTTTGAGGATGGGATCATGTTAGCTATATAGACGCATGATCCATTTCAATGATGTCTAGACGTTGATAGACACATTTTTGTGTCTGATTTTTCTGATTATAAATATTGTTAGTTCTCATTTTTGTACTAATTTTGACATTTTATTATGTTTGTAGGTATTTTTGGAAGAATAAATAATCGTGGAGAAATCGGCTAAAAAGTGCTAAAAACACCCCATCAAAAGTGTTAAAGACACCCAGGAAATTATTAAAGGCACCCCCTTGGATTTGATGAGGGAACCCATTTTTTGGCTTAGGGCACCCACCTTTGAAATTCAAATATGAATTTTGGCGGGAAATTTTTGGTTTCATATCTTTGTGAATTGGGATCGAATACCGGAGGAATTAAGACACGTATTGCGTCTTTCCTATTTAGTAGGATTTGTGCACATTGGAAACACGACAAAATACCAAAAAAATCTCGTGAAATTAGGAAAGTTATTCTCGGGTTTATTTGAAAACGGGGAGAAAAAATCTCGGGATTTTCTTTCCTAAGTTTCATATGATTTTATCTCTAACTGAACGGTAAATCATGCAAGAAAATCACCGAGCAATACTGGAAAGATATGATCATTAAGAAAGAAAACCAGGCCGGGATTGATTTTATTCTGCCAAGATTTCCATCAGTAATTAAAAGAGAATTTCGAAGGTTTTATGAGATGGGATTGCTTTAGTATAAACGAAAGAATCAAAATAAAAAAAAATGCTCGTGATGAAGATGATGAAGAAATCGTTGCTAAAAGGTTAAATTTCCGTTGCCAAAAAGTTGAAGATTCCGTTGTTAAAGTTTACAACATTTATCTTCATTTACAACGTTTATCTTTAGTGAAACACATTTCCATCTATAACAATGAGTCTGTAACGCTTATAAACGTTGCGAATTTCCCGTTTTTCATTATTTTCACTCTTTTTCATCATTTGTAAACACTTTGAGCCATGAATCGTTATTTTGAGCAACTGATTAAAATGAGGAGCTAAACCCTTTTGCTGTGGCGACGGAGGAAACCATTGTTCCAAGAAAAGTGGTATATTTCTATTTTAATTGATTTTTACAATTTCTTTTATGATTATTTGCTTTGATTAAAAATTGATTTAAGGATTTTTATTAAGCAGTTGTGATTTCTATTGATAGAGCATGCTTAGACTAGGGTTCTTTATGTTCTATGCTTTCGATTTATAATTGTTACTTTGAAAATCTACTTTTGTAACATATTAGAATCACTTTAAACGCAAAGAGTTGCATGAATAATGATTAGATCGAATCACTTTAATTGGTTAATGGTGAAATCCATAACCTCAGTTGTGAATATTATTTTCATCTTTTGTGTATATTTTCTATTTTAAAATTAGTTTATTAAATCTAAAATAAATCTTCACAAGTTCGAGAGTTTGAAACCCTTTCCTTACCACTATCATAAACTCATCATTTTTTTGCGCCGCCGAAGCGGACTTGTTTTTAGATTTTTTTTTAGGTTAATTAGTTTAGTTAGATTTTTATTTTATTTTTTATTTTTATTTGTTCTATTTTACGTTTTTGGGTATTTTTCTTTGTATTACAAGTTTTGGCTCAAAAAGAAATTGGAGCCAAAGATTATATTGATTGATTAAAGACCTTGAGTCAAAGACAAATCGAAAAGAACGGAAAAAGAAGACAAGACTTTTTTTCTTGGTTAATTTTTTTAAATTATTTTTTTAGGGTTTTTTTTTCAGAAAACTTTATTAGGAAATTCTTATTATTTTTGTAATTATTTTAGGTATTTTTCCGTGTTTTTTAGGGTTTTTAAACCCTACGGAAGGGTATTTAAATATAAATTGCAACAGGGAAGGACGACAATTACGATATAGTCTCGGCCCCTCGGGTTCGTACACTGACACAGGAGTCGGTGGCCCGAGCCGACTACAACCAATTCATCCCCCGTCTGGTACGGAAAGAAAGACTCGATCAACCGACGAATCCCCTGTAAGTGGGTTTACTGTATTTCTTCGTATGCATATATGTTGAGGAACTGAATATATATTTATTTTCTAGTAAAGGGAAAGGACTGACCATATAAGATAAGGACTCGGATTTCATCACCGTTTCCTTCTTGTCCGCCTTAGGAACAAGTTACCTAACGCGAACCAATCCTTAAAATTTGACTAGCAAGAAGAACGATAGGGTATCGAGCTTATTGGAAAATCATTCAAAAGGACTGTATTGGTTACTTTTTTAGCCTAACTTAAAGTTCAGGAAGATTATTTTTAGTTGATTCGAGCCTCCTTGTAACCCAATGAAATGTTGCCAAAAAGGCAGGGTTATCAAAGCTCCTTAGAGCTTATCCTGCTTCTATTCGACTTAATCTAATTCGGATCGTTCTAAGAGATTTGCAAAAATTGTAACTAGTTACCTTTTGGAAGAATAGAAGCTGGTCTATAAACAATCTAAGTGGAGTCATCATGCTTTTTGTTTGCTAGATTCAGTTGGTTTGATTTGGTTGAGTCGGCCTTGTTTGTGTTTGTTTAGAACCCCTTCCGGTAGGATTTATTTTTAGAGTTTATTTTTGTAAATATATAAGGAAGTTTTTGTTAGAAAATGTCGAACTGGTATTACGAGGGCCAATACAATGAATATCCGACTGAATTTCAAAATAAATATTATCCGTACTATCAACATGGTGCGTATAGTAGTCGGGACCACCCCTAACCTTTTGGAGGTTATTGCTCATACCAAGGTGATCCCAATTACTATTCATACATACACCCGTCTTATGAACATGAAAATGAGTAAACTTCGAGTTCTTTGTCTTGGAGGGATGCCCTAAAGCAGTTGCAATCTAGTACTCATCATGAACCTATTATGGATCTAGAAGAATCACTCAAGAAGATATTTGAGATGGCAAATAGGTTTGAATAAAGTGTGAGAGGAACAATTAGTAGTCCAACTATTTCTCTAGAAGAATCCCTCAAGCAGCTGACTGAGAATATAAATAGATTGAATGAAAGTCTTGCAAAGAATATTATTTCTCAAAATGATATTAATTTCCAATACAATGCTAACCTTGATAATTGTTCACCTATTCAAGAGGACGAGGATAGAATTGGTAACGCTACTTATTTCGACGAGGTTCAAACATCTTCATATTATTTTGATGATGAAGATAATATTGACAAAGAACTTGAAATATACAGGTAGAGTGATCAAGAAATTGTCACTCCAATTGTGCAGCATGATGATAGTGTAGTTTTTAGTTCAAATCCAAATAATTTTAATGATTATTCACCTATTCAAAAAGAAGAGGATTTGACTAGAGATACCACTGTTTTAGACGATGTAGAATTTTCTTGTCTCGAAGCCGATAATGGTTTAGAGGAACGAGTTTGTTCTGAGACTAGTGATTTAGAGTCTAACGATTCGAAGACAATAGTCTCTAAAGAAGATGATAGACTCTTAGAGAATTTTAATGTGATAGATGATCATTTGATTCAGGTTGATAAAATAGTTTCCCCAGTGGATTTTGTTGTCCTAGACACCCAACCTTTTCAGGTCCCAGAGGCTCAAATACCAATGATCTTAGGTCGTCCGTTTTTAGCTACATACAATGTCGTCATCAATTATGGAAATGGAATAATTAAATTTTCTTTTGGTAACATGACTATTGAAATGAATCTATTTAGTATGAGTAGACAACCTTCTTGTGAGATCTATGATTTAGAAGAAGTGAACATAATTAGTACTTCAGTTCAGAAATCTTTGCCAAACACTTTGTTAAAAGATCCATTAGAGAAATGCCTAGCCCACTTTGGGGTTGATATTAACGATGATAGTGTTATTAATGAGATGAATACTTTGTTAGATTATGCACCTTTGATGGACACTTATAATATATGGAAAGCTAAGTTCGAACTTCTACTGTTTATAAGTCTACCTTATTTCCTTCTATAGAGGAAGATGAATGTAGTTATGACCTTAAGGACTCTAGAGTCCAACCAATAGTTTTTAGTCCATCTGAGGGTAATGTCCACCCTAAGTTTGAGGATACCGATGATTCTTGTGATTTTCAAGTATCCCTGCTTAAAGTCCCTCACTTGGGGCTTGACATTTGCACCTCTACCATTTTTCAAGATCATCTTCAAACTATATTCTCTGAGTCTGTTGATGTCCAAAAAGAAGTTCAGTTGTTAGAAACCCATCCTCTGGTTGATGTGGTTCACCCAGGCAATAATACCAAGATTGATTATGTTTTCCCACCAAAATATTTTCTTCCATATGTGGGAACGTTTGAATTTCAAATGTGTCAGTTATTAAGTTTTGAGACTATGCCTAATTACTTTAGGAGGTTAGAATCGACACATTTGCTTAAGAATGACCACCATTTTCATAGTAGTCAACTGTGTGGGTCAAATCAGATTGACTTTGAGGATCCACAATTATTCAGGTTATTATTATGTGCATTAAATTTATTATTTGTGTTTTTCCGGAATACAACCTGATCCTCCGGATCCTTCCTATGAGGAAATTCATCATAAAGAGATTTATCTAGACCCTTTCATAGAGCCCGAACCTGAACCTCAACTAGATGTAGTTGTCTTAAATAAGACACTAGATATGGATAAGGTTGTACTCTGTTTGTTCACTTTCTGGGCCTGCCGTAATTTTCTTCTATTTTGGATAATATAATTTTATTCAGATGATCCACAGTTGTTCCGACTATTGCTATATGATTCTATGATGTGACTAGTTCTTTCCAAAGTCTGGCTGAAGACTTTAAACTTAGCACTTCTTGGGAGGTAACCCATGCTCATGCGACACGGTAATATCTTTCCTTAACTCCTTTCCTTCGATTGGTAATAATTTATCCTTGTTCATTTTTTTAATAATTCATCTTTAGAACATTGAGGACAATGTTAAATTTAAGTTTGGGGGTAAGGGAGAAACTTTTAGTGAAATATGAAACTCCAAAGTCTAGAAACTTGTAAACAATCAAGATGACGCTAACCATTCTAGGTAGATGGAAACTCAGCTCTTTTTCTATAGGAATTGTGATGTAATTTTAGATAGTGGTAAATAAGGGTTTGTTTCTCGAACTTGTGAAGACTGAATTTAGATTTTAATAAACTAATTTTTTAAACTACAAATATGCACAAAATATGAAAATGATATTCACAAATTATTGAGGTTATGGATTTCACCATTAACCAATTAAGGTGATTCAATCTACTCAATATTCATGCAATTCTTTCGTTTAATTTGATTCTAAAATATTGCAATTACTAGATTTCTAGAATAAAAATTGTATAACAAAAACATGGAATATCTAAACCCTAGGAAAAGCATATACCATCTAACGCAATCACTTAATAAAAATCATTTAATCAAATTTTTAATCAAGGAAAATAATCATAAAAGAAATTGCAAAAATTAATTAAAAATAGAAATGTACCACTTTTATTGAAACAATGGCTTCCTCCGTCACCTCAGCAAATGGGGTTTAGCTCCTCATGTTGAAAACATTCTCAAAATACTCATTCATGGCTCAAAAAGGTGTTTACAAGAGGAATATAATTGACACAGAAAGTTTGCTACGGATATAAACGTTACAGAGAAGAGAAGATAACTATTGCTAGCTGTTACAAAAGAGTTGAATTCAAAAGAATAGGCGACGTGAATACACAGCTACGGCAACGATCTATTCAAACTTTTGGCAACGTTTCTTCATCTTCTTCATCATGATCATCACGAGCAAAATTTCTGATTTTTGATTATAAGCTTCTGGTCTCTCCAGACCCCCTTAACTCTTCCCAATAGCTTCTCTATTTATAGTGCAGCCTCCCCAACTCGTAATAGCTCCTCCAAATCTTCAATCAATCCTCACAAAAAATTCACGGGAAGAAAATATTTCTCGGTGATTTTTTTTTTGTCCTGATTTGTTTCTCTTTTTTCTATTGATTCTCGATCATATTTAATAGACAGAATCTTGTTGAGGCTTGTTGTTTCCTTGTTTCCTTGCCATATCCCGAGAGAATTCCTCTCAATAAAAGCCAAAAATGATCCTCGATTTGATTTGATATTTTCTGGAGATTCTCTTGGTCAAAGTTTTCACTTTGTGCACGATTCCTTATTAAGACAAGAAGATATCTTGTCGTAAAATCTGTAAAAATCTCTTCAAATACTCTTCACTAATTCACGCAGATGGAATATTTTGTTGATTATTTTCCCGCCACTTTTGAATTCAAATTCAAAGAAGTGGGTGCCTTTATCCAAATGAGGGGTGCCCTAATCCAATATGAAGGTGCCTTAACACTTTTGTTGGGGGAGTTTTTAACACTTTTTAAGCCAATTTTTCCCAAATGTTTATTTCTCTAAAAATACCTACAACCACAATAAAATTACAATATAAGTACACAAATGAGAACTAACAATATACAAATTGAGATCAAATAAGACACGAAAACGTGTCTATCAAATACCCCCAAACTTATTATTTGCTAGTCTTCGAGCAAATCTAATAAAAACAAATTCTAACTCACTTTCGCAGGCATCGCGATTGCACTTAGCGTGTGCAATAAGCCTTTAAACCCCTAGGTGTCCCTAGTGGACGCGTTTTGTCTCGTGAGGGTTTACAAGAGGTGTACCCACAAAACCTTTACTCCAAATTCTAGCCATCTGTGAACGATTTAGGATAGACACTAAACAAGCTATTTAGTTGGCATACTACATTCTTCGGCTATAAGAATCATTACCCTATAAGAGTCCAATTGCTGCACACGAGTTTTCACTCAGCGTACTAAAATTCATACAAGAATTCAAAACTCTACTTAAATAATTGTTCATCCACGATACTCAGAATCTATCAAAGTACAATTACATGAAAAGATTTAGAAGATGGATATAGACAAAATGAAGTTTACGCGTGTTGACTAAGGTGAACGGTGTTTCCCATATCTGTCTGAAGGTCAGTGCCAGGATGAATGGCTTGAGATACGCTCCCACTAGTCTTACTAATTATCGACTCAGCTGTATTTACAAGGGTCCCATCGGTCGATTTATTGAAAATATTGTAGTTCTCATGGATCCTGCATTCCACGCTTGCTTAGGCGACGGAGACAGGGAGAACACCGATGTATTGCTATCAAAGTGTCAGTTTTTTTTCTATTTTTTTTTTTTTTTAATAATAATCTAAATAATACAATAATGGGGCTTGATCTCAAACACTTCATCCTGGCAGTGGTAACAATTTGATACTGGTGCCCCACCAAATCACTTAGAGAAACACAAAAATTGTAAAAATAAAAACAGAGAGTGATACGTTCAAGATAGATTCCGAGATATGGTGACAACTATCATGTTATTTCTAACACCTGAGCCATGAATCCTTTTATGAATAGACCATTTAGCTGGGCACACCAATTTCTATAGAAAAAGAATTAAGTTTCCATCTACCTAGAATGGCTAGTGTCACCCTGAATTGTTCACAAGTTTCTAGACTCTGGAGTTTAAAATTGCAACTAAAAGTTTCCCCCATACCCCCAAACTTAAATCTAACATTGTCCTCAATGTTCTAAAAATAAATGATTAAAAGCATGAACAAGGAGAAACTGTTACCACTTGAAGAAAATGATAAGGAAGGATATTACCGTGTTGCAAGAGCATGGGTTACCTCCCAAGAAGTGCTAAGTTTAAAGTCTTCAGCCAGGCTAAGAAAAGATTAGCCACAACTTACGGACCATATAATAATAACCTGAAAAGCTGTGGGTCCCTAACATCAATCAGATTTGACCAGAACAGCTGACCACAATTGAAAACACGAAAGTGGTGGTCATTCTTGAGAAGATGTGTCGATTCTAATTTTCTATAATAATTAGGTTTAGTTCCAAACTCTAGTAACTGACACATTTGAAATTCATACGTTCCCACATATGGAAGAAAATATTTTGGTGGGAAAACAAAGTCAATATTGGTATCATCGCCTGGGTAAACCACATCAACCAGAGGATGGGTTTCTATAAACTGAACTTCTTTTTGGACATAATTAGGCTCAGGAAAAGTGTATGAAGATAATCTCGTAATATAGTAGAGGCACACATGTCAAGTCCCAAGTGACGGACTTTAAGAAGGGATACTTGACAATCACAAGAATCATCGGTACCCCCAAACTTAGGGTGGACATTACTCTCAGATGAAAAAACTGTTGGTTGGATTCTAGGGTCTTTAGGGTCAGAACTACACTCAACTTCTTCTATAAGATGAAATAAGGTAGACTTAGAAACTGGTAAAGGTTCACACTTAGCTTTCCAATTATTATAAGTGTCCATCAAAGGGGCAGAATCTAACAAAGTATTCACCTCATTAATAACACTATCATCGTCAACATCAAACCCAAAGTGGGCTAGGCATTTCTCTAATGGATCTTCTAACGAAGTGTTTGGTAAAGATTTCTGAACTGAAGTAATAGTTATATTCACTTCTTCTAAATCATAGATCTCACAAGAAGGTTGTCTACTCATACTAAAAAGATTCAGTTCAATAACCATTTTACCAAAAGAAATATTAATTATTCCATTTCCATAATTGATGACGACATTATTTGTAGCTAAAAAGGGATGACCTAAGATCACTGGTACTTGAGCCTCTGGGACTTGAAAAGGTTGGGTGTCTAAGACATCAAAATCCATTGGGGAAACAATTCTATCAACCTGAACCAAATTATCCTCTATCACGTTAAAATTCTCTATGAGTCTATCATCTTCGTCAGAGACTATTGTCTTCGAGTCGTTAGACTCCAAATCACTAGTCTCAGGACAAACTCGTTCCTCTAAAACATCATCATACTCAAAAGAACAAGGAAATATTACTCTATCCAAAGCAATGTTGTCTCTAGTCAAATCTTCTTCCTTTTGAATAGGTGAATAATCATCAATATTATTAGGATGTAAACTAGAGACAACATTATTATCGTTATGTTCAATTGGTGTAACAGTTTCCTCGTCATTATGACTACGGATTTCTTCATCAACACTATAAGCATCATAATAATATGAAGATGTTTGAACTTTATCTAAATACGTATTGTCTTCTATTCTAACCTCGTCCTTTAAATTAGGTAAATATTCATTATTATCAAGGGTAAAATTGAGAACACTAGTTTGGCAGTTAAGTTCATTTTGAGCAATATCAGCAGCTAACCGTTCTTCTTTTTCAATTTCAACTAAATGAGTCTTAAGTTCACTGAGAGCAGTATTTAAAGCTGCAAGTTGTTTATTCTATTCTAATGACTCTTCATGAATTTCTTTCATTAACATCTTACTCCTACGTGTCGACTCAGTTATCTGCTTGAGGGATTCTTCTAGAGGTGTAATAGGTTCATGATGAGTACTAGCTTGCAACTGCTCTAGGGCATCTCTCCAAGACAAAAAGCTCGAATTTTGGTCATTTTCATGTTCATATGACTGATGTGTATATGAATAGTAATTGGGATCACCCTGGTATGAGCAGTCACCTCCAAAAGGTTGGTGGTGGTCTCAACTACTATCCATATTATATTGATAGCACGGAGAATATCTATTTTGAAATTCAGTCGGATATTCATTGTATTGGTCCTCATAATACCAGTTTGACATTTTCTAATAAAAACTTCCATATATATTTACAAAAAATGTAAGAAAATAAATCCTAACAGGAAGGGGTTCTAAACATACGCAAACAAGGCCGACTCAACCAAATCAAACCTACTGAATCTAGCAAACAAAAAGCATGATGGCTCCACTTAGATTGTTTCTAGACCAACTTCTATTCTTCCAAAAGGCAACTAGTTACAGTTTTAGCAAACCTCTTAGAACGATCTGAATTAGATTAGGTCGAAGAGAAACAGGATAAGCTCTAAGGAGCTTTGATAACCCTGTCTCTTTGGCACTTTCCCTGGGTTACAAGGCGGCTCTAATCAACTTAAAATAATCTTCTTGAACCTTGAGTTAGGCTAATAAAGTAACCAATGCAATCCTTTTGAATGATTTTCTAATAAGCTCGTTACCCTATAGGTCTCTTTCTAGTCAAATTTTAGGCTTAGGTTCGCGTTAGGTAACGTGTTCCTAAGGCGGGCAAGAAGGAAACGGTGATGAAATCCGAGTCCTTATCTTATATGGCCAGTCCTTGCCCTTTAATAGAAAATTAATTCCGTATTCAAGTCCTCAACATATATGCATTACGAAGGAATACAGAAAACCCACTGACAGGGGATTCGTGGGTGGTTAGAGTCTTACCTCCCGTACCAGACGGGGGATGAATCGGTTGTAGTCGACTCAGGCCACCGACTCCTTTGTCAGTGTACGAACCCGAGGGGCCGAGACAATATCGTAATTGTCGTCCTTCCCTGTGCAGTTTATATTTAATACCCTTCCGTAGAGTTAAAAAAATAAAATAAAAATAATGTCCAAAAGTTCAAAATCCAAAAATAACAAAAAAACAGAAAAAATACCTAAAATAATTACAAAAATAAAATAACTCATAATACATTTTTTTCTAAAAAAAATAAAATCTATAAAAAAATAAAAAAATTCTAAAAATAGAGAAAATAAAGAAAACTTTGTCTTCTTTTCCGTTCTTTTTGCTTTGTCTCTAGTTACAAGTCATTAATCCCAAATATTTCTTTGACTCCAATTTCTTTTCGATCCAAAACCTGTAACACAAAGACAATACCCGAAAAGCATATACCATCTAACGAAATCACAACTGCTTAATAAAAATCATTTAATCAAAATTTTAATCAAGGCAAATAATCATAAAAGAAATTGCAAAAATTAATTAAAAATAGAAATGTACCACTTTTATTGAAACAATGGCTTCCTCCGTCACCTTAGCAAATGGGGTTTAGCTCCTCATGTTGAAAACATTCTCAAAATACTCATTCATGGCTCAAAAAGGTGTTTACAAGAGGAATATAATTGACACAGAAAGTTTGCTATGGATATAAACGTTACAGAGAAGAGAAGATAACTATTGCTAGCTGTTACAAAAGAGTTGAATTCAAAAGAATAGGCGACGTGAATACACAGCTACGGCAACGATCTATTCAAACTTTTGGCAACGTTTCTTCATCTTCTTCATCATGATCATCACGAGCAGAATTTCTGAGTTTTGATTATAAGCTTCTGGTCTCTCCAGACCCCCATTAACTCTTCCCATAGCTTCTCTATTTATAGTGCAGCCTCCCCAACTCGTAATAGCTCCTCCAAATCTTCAATCAATCCTCACAAAAAATTCACGGGAAGAAAATATTTCTCGGTGATTTTTTTTTGTCCTGATTTGTTTCTCTTTTTCCATTGATTCTCGATCATATTTAATAGACAAAATCTTGTTGAGGCTTGTTGTTTCCTTGTTTCCTTGCCATATCCCGAGAGAATTCCTCTTAATAAAAGCCGAGAATGATCGCTGATTTGATTTGATATTTTCTGGAGATTCTCTTGGTCAAGTTTTCACTTTGTGCACGATTCCTTATTAAGACAAGAAGATATCTTGTCGTAAAATCTGTAAAAATCTCTTCAATACTCATCACTAATTCACGCAGATGGAATATTTTGTGTTGATTATTTTCCGCCACTTTTGAATTCAAATTCAAAGAAGTGGGTGCCTTTATCCAAATGAGGGGTGCCCTAATCCAATATGAAGGTGCCTTAACACTTTTGCTGGGGGTGTTTTTAACACTTTTTAAGTCAATTTTTCCAAAATGTTTATTTCTCTAAAAATACCTACAACCACAATAAAATTACAATATAAGTACAAAAATGAGAACTAACAATATATAAATTGAGATCAAATAAGACACGAAAACGTGTCTATCAAATTGGTGTGCCCATCTAAATGGTCTATTCATAAAAGTATTTCTAGCTCAGGTGTTATAAATAACATGATAGTCGTCACCATATCTCAGAGTCTATCTCGACCATATCACCTTTTGTTTTTACTTTTATAATTTTTGTGTTTCTCTAAGTGAATTGGTGGGGCACCAATATCGAATTTTTATCGCTGTCAGGTGAATTAGAGTGTTTGAGATTAAGCCCCATTATTGTATTATTTAAACCATTATTCAAGAAAAAATTAGTATTGATACTATGATAGCAATATGTGTGTGTTTTCCCTGTATCCGTCGCCTAAGCAAGCGTGGAACGCAGGATCCATGAGAACTATCATTTAAGATGCTGATAAGGAGCATGGGCTTGGATTCATTTGATCCAATCATGTTATCAGTATATTTAAAAATAATAAATAATATTTTATTTCTAATAAATCGACCGCTGAACCCTTGTATATACCAGCTGAGTCGATATTAGTACAAGGAGTAAGGGTAGTGGGAGCGTATGTCAATCCATTAGGATTCATCCTGACATTGACCTTCAGAAAGATATGGGAAACACCGTTCACCTTAGTCAACATGCGCGAACTTCATTTTCTCCACATCCATCTTCTAAATCTTTTCATGTGATTGTACTTTGATAGATTATGAGTATCGTGGTTGAACGACTATCTAAGAAGAGTTTTGAATTCTTGTATGAATTTTAGTATGCTGAGTGCAAACTCGTGTACAACAATTGGACTCATATAGGGTAATGAGTCTCATAGCCGAAGAATTTAGTATGCCAACTAAATAGCTTGTTTAGTATCTACCTTCAATCATTCATAAGTAGATAGAGTTTGGAGTAAAGGTTTTGTGGGTATATCTCTTGTAAACCCTCACGAGACAAAACTCGTATGATAGGACACATATGGTATAACACCCGCAATTTTTGCATGACGCTTACTCTGGGACGCGTCATGACCAGGGATGAAGCTTCACCCTAAGATTATAAATCTTGCTTAGGATTGTATCAGGGTGTGGATGCCTTGACTTCGAATTATGGTGTTAAGGCCCTATAACGCGTGATGCATATTCGAGAATGCATCACAAGTCAAAAATGACCCTTACCCGGGAAAGGCACAAATGGCATTGATTCGTATCCGAGAATGTATTATAGTACTAATGCACGATTATGCCGTGATACATGATTGAGAATGCATCACTGAACAAATATCGCGTATCCGCGAGAGCATCATAGTGCTAATGCACTATTATGCTGTGACGCATGATTGAGAATGCATCACTGAACCCATGTTGCATATCCGAGAATGTATTTTAGTGCTAATGCACTATTATGCCATGATGCATGATTGAGAATGCATCACTGAACCAATGTCGCGTATCCGCGAGAGCGTCATAGTGCTAATGCATATTATACCGTGATGCATGATTAAAAATGCATCACTGAACCCATGTTACATATCCGAGAATGCATTATATTGCTAATACACTATTATGCCGTGATGCACGATTGAGAATGCATCACTGAACCAATATCGCGTATCCACGAGAGCATCATAGTGCTAATGCACTATTTGCCGTGATGCATGATTGAGAATGCATCACCGAACCAATGTTGCGTA
>JAJJMC010020031.1:1423597-1517148 GCA_023531435.1 Papaver californicum | reverse complement strand
AACCAGTTAGCGGATTTTCCTAGAGGCGCCAACCAGTTAACGTTTTTTCTTAGAGGCACCAACCAGTTAGTGTTTTTGCCTAGAGGCGCCAACCAGTTGGCGTTTTTGCCTAAAGTGCAGTCGATGGATTCACTTCCCTTTGTTTTATTTATTTGTAAAAATACGAATAAAACATATATAGGGAGGGAGATTTGTTTAAATGTGCATGAGCGGTAATGCACATATATATATACGATGTGGCCTATATGTTGGAGCATACTTGATGCTTAAGCATCTATATGTTTGTAGCTTAGCCATAAAGCTTGAATTGTGCGAAAACATCATTCAATCGTGTTGCGTACTCGAGAACGCATGTTTGCATAGTAAATAGCGATAGTTATGCACAAGCTAGTGCATACCTTGCGAAAGTCCTTCGGCCTATACGGTCTAGGCTTTGATTGACCTTTGGCCTTGCGATGAAGTCGGAATTGATGTTGACTTTGCCTTAATAGGCTTAAGTTGCTTGTTCCTTTCGAATTGACACTTTGATGAACTACGGTTATGCTTGGTACGTTGGCAGCCGCAATGAAATGCATTAAGGTGCAGCATCTCGTCGCTTATATCATCTAATTTGGGAGATGTTTGCGACGCTTTGGTAACTCATATCATCTAGCTCGGTAATACGCAAAAGATGATTGTTACCACACTTGATGAGGTAGTTTTAATCCATTTGATGGATGATCATACTTCCTATCAAGCCATACGGTATGAACGGAATATGCCTGGTTGCTGCACCATTGGCAAAAGCAAGACCAGTGCAGATCCCAGCGCATGGTCGAAACAGGATTGATGAAGTAAAAAATTAGGCTTGAAATGGCCTAGGTGCTAGTCCAAGGCATGAGTTAGGCCTGGACAATGATCTTAATTATGTGATGCTTTCCAAAGGCATTCACCATTGGTTTTAATGGTCATGTACCCTTTGTAGAATAAGGGTGAGTTGGATAGATATGGAAACTACATTTCAAGTATCATGCTTGCAAAGCATTCTTGAAAAGGCAAATATACCTGCATATGACAGGGAGAAGTTAAGATTTAAGGTCCAGTTACTATCTTTTACGTCGCGCATGGGGATTTCTGGCCTGCACAGCACACAGCGCCGGAGGAGGAATTTTCCGGTCCGTGACATATAGGTTTAAAGGCTTGTTGCACATGTTAAGTGTAATCGCGATGCCTGCGAAAGTGAGTTAAGATATTTATTTTATTAGATTTGCTCGAGCACTAGCAAATAATAAATTTGGGGGTATTTGATAGATACATTTTTGTATCTGATTTATCTCAATTCTAAGTATTTGTTAGTTCTCATTTTTGTATTATTTTGGCATTTTATTATGTTTGTAGGTATTTTTGGAAGAATAAATAATCATGGAGAAATCGACTAAAAAGTGCTAAAAACACCCCACCAAAAGTGTTAAAGGCACCCCTTGGATTTGATGAAGGCACCCATATTTTGGTTCAGGGCACCCACCTTTTGAAATTCAAATATGAATTTTGGCGGGAAATTTTTAGTTTCGTATCTGTGTGAATTGGGATCGAATACTGGAGGAATTAAGACACGTATTTCGTCTTTCCAATTCAGTAGGATTTGTGCACATCGGAAACACGACAAAATACCAAAGAAATCTCGTGAAATTAGGAAAGTTATTCTCGGGTTTATTTGAAAATGGGGAGAAAGAATCTCGGGATTTTCTTTCCTAAGTTTCATATGATTTTATCTCTAAGTGAATGATAAATCATGCAAGAAAATCACCAAGCAATACTGGAAAGATATGATCATTAAGAAAGAAAATCAGTCTGGGATTGATTTTATTCTGCCAAGATTTCCATCATTGATTAAAAGAGACTTTAGAAGCTTTTGTGAGATGGGATTGCTTTAGTATAAATAGGGGGTCGAACATAGAGTTTTGGGGGGGCTGAAGAGGCCAGAAACGAAAGAATCAAAATAAAAAAATGCTCGTGATGAAGAAGATGAAGAAATCGTTGCTAAAAGGTTGAAGATTCCGTGGCCAAAAAGTTGAAGATTCTGTTGCTAAAGCTTTTAACTTTGCAACATTTATCTTCATTTGCAACGTTTATCTTTAATGAAACATTTTTCCCTTTGTAACAATGAGTCTGTAACGCTTATAAACGTTGCAAATTTCCCATTTTTTATTATTTTCACTCTTTTTCATCATTTGTAAACACTTTGAGCCATGAATCATTATTTTGAGCAACTGATTAATATGAGGAGCTAAACCTTTTTGCTGAGGCGACGGAAGAAGCCATTGTTCCAAGAAAAGTGGTATATTTCTATTTTAATTGATTTTTGCAATTTCTTTTATGATTATTTACTTCGATTAAAAATTGATTGAAGGATTTTTATTAAGCAGTTGTGATTTCTTTTGATAGAGCATGCTTAGACTAGGGTTTTTGATGTTCTATTCTTTCGATTTACAATTGTTACTTTGAAAATCTACTTTTGCAACATATTAAAATCACTTTAAACGTAAAAAATTGCATGAATATTGATTAGATTGAATCACTTTAATTGGTTAATGGTGAAGTCCATAACCTCAGTATTTGTGAATATTATTTTCATCTTTTGTGTATATTTTCTATTTTAAAATTAGTTTATTAAATCTAAAATCAATCTTCATAAGTTCGAGAGTTTGAAACCCTTTTCTTACCACTATCATAAAACTCATAAGACGTTGACGAAGCCAGCTCACGTTGAAATTCAAAGCTTCAAAGTTGGTTACGATCGCATCCCACTTCCGTATTTCTCGGCTAGTAACTTCACAGAGTGATGCCTTGTTCATCGCTTCAATCATGGGAAAAAGACCAACAACCATAGTTACCAGAATAGGAGAAAACCCCTTCAACAAATCTGTAGTATCAATATGACCATATCGTCTCCATACTTTGGTATAAAGAGACGTGTAGCATTTTGGCACTACGAAGCCTCCCACGACATAATGTTTACGAGAGAAGGATCTTATGTTCATCTCAAAAGGAAGACCAATAGTTGGACACGTATGAATGGTGAGACCAAGATCACTGCTTGTGGGATTAAATGGTGGACTAGGGGAGATTGCAACTTCGACATCAACATCCCTATCCTCCTCATTCGGAGAAGGCCCTCTGTTTTTCCTTTTTTCTATGTACGTATCTAAAACTTCCATCTTCTTTTATATTATCAGAGAAGACATGCACATAAGGATGCTTGTTTGAGACAATACATGAATCAAAACCTAAAAAAAATAAAAATAAGAGAAAAGTTTACTCATGGTGGTAGGATGACTAGATCCAGTGACATCTGAAGAAGTACTACCCTTCCTGATAGTCCTAGTCCTCAATATATACAGTACTTTCTTAACCTGTACGGTACTTCTTAACCTGGGATTCCTAAAAGAGAGACAAAAAATCATCATGGTTATTATGAGTTGATTATTCATGAGTATTGAGAATACACAAGGAAGGAAGAACGTTCTTACTGGTCTAGGCATCCACGAGATGCGCTTGACAAGAGGATGATCCTGATCCGGACCACTATTATCGGACATGGCACTACATGAAATAATTGAGACTCTAGATCCGACCCTTAAATCTACTGGATGATGAAGGAGCTAAGAAACTCTATCCTTGCTAAGAAGGATGCCAGCGACATAGCCTATGGATCCATGTTCAATATCCACGTCCATCCACAACCAAGATTTATGGTGTCAATCTTGGAGTCTACTAGTCCCAGCGTGATATAACACTAAGGGGCGTCTACCTTAGTCATGAAATACAAAAGCTAAGTATACTCTTTTACTCTTAAAATTCTGGAGCGTATTGTCACCATCTAATGCTTACTGCGAAATATCACTGTTCCTCACTAAGCTGGAGACTTAATGTTTATGGTGGATTTTTGATTAGGTATAAAATTATAAAGTCGTTATCTACCCAGCAACAAAAACATATAAATATCTGCGTATATTTCTAGTTTTATATCACAATGAGTATTGTACTTCTATATACATTCCGCAAGAGAATTAAAAAATAAAATCTTTATAAATAACTACAGGCGTTCTACGATGATCCGGTAGCCTTTCTGAATATGTATAATATTTTGCCATATCGAACTAGTATCAAGTCGCATAACTTCCACGATTGAATTCCTTGAACTCGTCTCGAATGTGCATCAATGATTGAATAGAAATAAACCTACTATTATACGCAAGAAAGTGTCATACCTATATGACTGATCCCTGAGAACAAGTGCCAACATCCTCAAAGGCTAAGGCCAAGAAACAATACTAGCATCACCGGCCTATGGAGCTCCAAAACTATCAGTGCTAGCCTATGGTGCTCAAACTAAGCAGCGCCAGCCTATGATTGATGCTAACTCTGGCCTAATTGTAGCGCATATTTTGTTCTTGAGAACATTACATTCTTTAGGATTTTTGTATAATCTTGGTTTCAAACACTTCCAAATTTATGATGTGTTACTCTTGAGCTAGTATATGAATATTAAGCTTACTATTTTACTAGACTCGACGCTGATCAGTCTACTTAAACAACTGAGTGAAATGAGCAACGTGCCTCACTAATTCAACATGTTATTGACTTAACCTAACCTAAATAGTAGTGGTCCGTGACTTCACTAATTTTCTACGAGATATCAAATACAACACATTGGGGGATTCTCATTGGGGCATTGGTCTGTTAGTCTACTGATAGATACATTTGTGTGTCTGATTTATTCCCAATTTCTATATTGTTAGAACTTAATTGTGTACTAATATTATGTTTTTAGTATGTTTGTAGGTATTTTTGAAGAAAAACAATTATGGAAAAAATGGCTTAAAAGTTATAAAGGAACCCTTGGAAGTGATAAAGGTATCCAAGTAGCTGGCTAAAAGCACCCATACATTGGATACGGACACCCACTCCTTTGAATTTCAAAACAGATATTGGCGGGAAAAATTGTGTTCTCAATTATTCTAATCTGTGTAATAACTTTTGGGATGATTCTTTCAAACTTGTTAAGACAAAAAGATATTTCGAAAATTTGTACAAGACTGGATAAGGAAAACCAAACTAAAGATAAATTAGTTGTGCGTCAAAAAGGGAAGGTTGTTATTCTCGACAGTTTGGTTTAAAAAAAAAAATCTCTAATAAACAATATCGACTCGAGCTTTGAATAAGGAAAAAAAATATTATTCTCGAGTCTGGGTATGGAAACAGGATCAAATCATGATATCACCGAGGATCAAAATCGAAGAAGAAAATTAGTGCCGAGAGTGTTTCTAATTATTGAAAAAGATCTTCTAGAGATATGGAGAAGAGAGTCGAGTTGTTGGGTGTTTAGTATAAATAGGGGATATGTAGGAAGAAATAAGGTGGGGTGGGGTGGGGGGTCTGGCGTGAGCCAGAGAAACTTAAAAAAATTCAGAAAACTCGACTGCTTTTGAAGAAAAAGATGAAGAAACCGTTGCCATAGCTATATATCCCTAGCAATTTTTCAGTGCCATTTTCTTTTCTTCTTCTCAAGCACTTTTTGAACTATGTACCTATCTTTTGAGAGTGTTTTGAGCGTGATGAGCTAAACCCCATCGCTAGGACAATGGAGGAAGCCATATTTCATGAATGAATGATAACTATTTTTGATTCTTTACTTTTGCATTGATTTTAATTGAATTATGATTTTTACTAATTAGTTGTGATTTTTTTTTGATGGTGTATGCTTAAACTGTTATATTCCTGGTAGCCCCAAAGTAGTCTAGTTAGCTCAAGTAAATAATATGGGTGTTGTGAGTAGAAGTAGTTAGTTTAATTAAGGAGTCTGTTAAGTAAAAGTTAGAGTTAATTACAGTTAGTATTGAGCAGCTGTGATCGTTTAGCAACATCTCAAGGTAGGTTTGGTTAGTTACTACTATATAAGGTAGTTTGTATTGTCGTTGTTGCTTAAAAAATAAAAAGATAAAGAAAAGGTTGTCTTCTTTAGCCAAAAAGCATAGTTACTCAGGGTTTCTTACATCAAATTATTTTATCATAATAATTGGTATCATGAGCAGGTTATGATCCCACCATGACAGGTCCTTCATTCAAAGATATAGACAGTCACGTGAAGAACTTGGAAAAATTATGGAAGAATTGGAAGCTTTCTCTTCACGAGAAGCTATTGCTAGATCATCTGCTTCAATAAAGACATATGAATCCATTGAATCCATACGCATCCTGGTGATTCAAAACACCACTATCCAAAAACAAAACTCAACCACACAGGACTCTCTAGTTTTTCAACACCACCATTAGATGGAGAAACAAGCTTTCAGTTCTCTAGTAACCCAATATTTTCTTCTCACGGACCTCCTAAGCTAGATTTCCCAAAGTTTGATGGAGAAAACTCAGAGCTTGGTGATGTAGTTTTGAAAGTGGTAAATAAGGTGATCGATTCTCGAACTTGTGAAGGTAATGATTTTAGAAAATAATAATTCTAATTAACTCTAGAAAATTCCAGGAGTAAGAAAAAGACTAAATAACCTAAAGATGATTTTTGAATAATTTTAAAAGGACCAGGAATCAGGAATCTGGTAATTCTAACAACCTATGTGATTAATCAGATAATTCTTTTTAAATTAATTGAAGCACAAGTAATTGCCAAAATTGGTTTTGTTATGCTAACAAACAGAGGTAAATCACAAGCATGGACTATCAAAATTAATTAACCAAGCATAATCCATCAAGTAAAAGCACAACTGTTGAAAGAAAACCGTTTTCACTATTTAAAACTATGCAATTCTAATAACAAAAGAATTATAAATAATTATTAGAAAATAATTAAATCACATAAAATTGAGAAAATTACCTTATCCATCATCCCAATAAATAAACTTAGCCCATGGTGAAGAAAACTTGCTCAAAAGATCTTTTCATTGCTCAAAAAGTTGATTGCAAGGTGAAATAATAGTGCAACAGCTGAACAGATACGTTTATAAATGTCACAGAACAGGGTTCAGCCGTTACAGAAGTGTTTCGAAGCAATAAATGGTTGAAAGAATAGGCAACAAGAGAAGTTTGAATCAGCAACAGAAATAAATGTTGCTGAGTCGTCTTCTCCGATGGTGGCTGATGAAGAACACGCCTGCCGGACCAGCAGCAGGTGACCGGCGGCGACCGGAAGTGGCCGGAATTGCTCTGATTTCTTCTCTAGGTTTTTGTTCTGATTTTTCTTGGCTTCTCTTCATATATATAGGCTCTACAAACCCTAGGGAGAGTTCTAAACCTAATAGAACTCTTTAAAATCTATCCAAATCTTCACAAATCCGATTCCAAGCCGGATTCCATTTTTCTGTCCAAATTCATGATTGTGCAATATTCTCCGGCGTAAATCACTCTAACTTGATGTGTTTGAGTTGGTCTTGGACTCTTGTAGCTTTTGGAACAAATTAGAATCGAAAACAACTTGAAAATCTCGTAAAAATTGTACACAGTTGAACACAGTTCTTCCCGATGAGTTGGATCGGTGACTCGCCGATCCAGCCGAGTTGACCCGCTGAGTTGGCCCGATCAAACTCAGCCCGATCCAAGGGTGTCCCTTATCCATTCTTTGGGTGCCAATAACACTTGTCCTTGGGTGCCTTTATCACTTTTTGAGCCAATTTTTCCACAAATCTTTATTCTTCAAGTGTACCTACAAAAGCATAAAAACACGTAATATTTGCAAAATCGAATACTAACTTAATAGAAACTAAGGTGCAATCTAGACACTAAAATGTGTCTATCACTTGGATCCAGAAGTGTGAAAAGTTTTTCACCATGAAAAACATAGATAAAGCTGATAAAATAGGTACAACTTCTCTCTACCTGACGGATAAAGCAGATGCTTGGTTATTAGATTATCAAACTTGTAAAGACTCCATCACTTGGTCTCGTTTTCTCTTGCAGTTTGTACTCGTTTTGAAGATCTATCAAATGATAACTATGTGGGAATGTTTAATAAGTTAGTTCAAATATCCACCGTGGAAGATTATTTCGAGATATTTGAAATCCTCAAGACATCGTGCTTAGCATAAAAAACATCTGACTGAGACTTATTTTGTATTAAGTTTCATCAGTGTACAGATGTTCAAACCATCCATTCTTGCAGAAGCTTTCCATATAGCCAAGTTAAAAGAGTTGATAGTTAATGGCCAACAAAATAAGTTTAGATCTACCCTTAAACCACAACCACCACAACTCACTACCCATCTTCATCTACCAACACATCAAAAACCACTTCATCCTATTCACCAGCTTAACCCACTTTCAAAAGAACTCCTTTTCAAGCCAGAAATTTCAGTTCAAGCCCCAACACTTACCCTCCTCTCAAAAGGATAACACATGAACAAATGAAAGAGAGAAGAGATAAAGGTCTATGCTATAACTGTGATGAACAGTTTAAGCCTGGATATAGATACAAACAACAATATCTTTATATGTTGCAGGTAGATGAACTAGAGGAGGAAGAGAATCAAGGAGGAGATCATAGTGTAGAGGAAGATATGGAGATTTGTCTTCATGCTCTCACTGGTAGCACCAATAGTGAGACCATAAGAATTCCTGGGTATTTAAACAAGAAGTTCATATCTATATTGATAGATACTGGCATCACACATAGTTTTATAGATTCTGACTTAGATCAACAATTAGGGTGTGTGGTTGAACCCACTGCTCATTTTACTAGTCACAGTAGCAAATGGAGATAATACTATTAGTACGATCTGTGCAAGCAATTACAATGGTGAATGCAAGGTAGCAAGTTTACTGGTAACTTAAGGTTATTATCACTTGGGGGTTGTGATATGGTTTTAGAGGATGACTGGCTAAGAACTCTTCGGTATGTTTTATTCAATTTTGAGACATTGTGCATCAGATTTGTTCACTAAGGGGAGAAAATCACTCTCACTAGAGCTAGAGAGGACCCATCATTGAAAATGATTAATGCAAGTGCTGTTAAAAAGTTCTTTTTAAAGAACACCCATGGATTAGTGGGTCATTTTTTTCCTTCAATTTTTGCTTCACCCATTCATCATTCAATACCCCCACCAATTCAAACTCTTCTCCTTGAATACATTGATGTCTTCCAGGAACCAAAGTCTTTCCTACCCAAGAGAAGCCTTGACTACACCATTCCAATAAAACCAAATTCAATACCCACAAACAAAAGGCCTTACAGGTGCCCTTATGTGCAAAAATATGTGGTGGAGACACTTGTGTAAGAAATGTTAAAATCTGGAATCATACAAACCAGCCACAACCCATTTGCTTTACCAATTCTCTTTGTCAAGAAGAAGGACAACATAGAGGTTTTGTGTTGATTATATGCATCTGAGTTATATTACTATCAAGGATAAATTTCCCATCCATGTCATTGATGAGCTACATGGAGCAAGGGTATTCATTAAGATTGATCTTAGGTCTCGTTATCACCAAATCAGGATGCATGAGCCTGATGTACAAAAAACAACTTTCAGGACCTATGAGGGACACTGTGAATTCAAGGTAATTACATTTGGTTTAACCAATTCCCCTGTAACTTTCCAAGCCCTTATCTCAGAAAGTTTGTTCGTGTATTCTTTGATGATATTCTTGTGTACAGTCAGTCCAATTCAAAACATATTCAACATCTGAAACAAGTTTTGGATCTCTTGAGGCAACATAAGTTATTTTCCAAGAAATCCAAATGTTGTTTTGCACAAGAGGAGTTATAATATCTTGGTCACCTAATCAATCATCAAGGAGTGGCAGATGATCCTTCTAAAATATCTAGCATGATTTCATGGCCTACTCCTAAGTCACTAAAGGAATTGAGAGGATTCTTGGGATTAACTAGCTACTAAAGGAAGTTTGTGAAGGGGTATGGGGTGATTTGTAAACCACTCACTGATCTCTTGAAGAAGAATTCCTTTGTATGGTCAAGTCAAGCAGAGCGGGATTTTGCAGAACTAAAAAAAGCAATAACTAGTACACCTGCACTAGCGCTTTGTAAATTCTTTAAGCCCTTTATATCAAAGACAGATGTTTGTGCTAAGGGAGTTGGTGTTGTCCTAATGTAAGAGGGGAGACTAATTTCTTATTTCAGTAAAAAATTGGGTCTTAGGTCTCTACACTTGTCCCCTTATGAGAAGGAATTACTAGCAATTGTTATGGCATTCACTAAATAAAGGAATTTCTTGATGACAACTGCCCTGCAACAAAGATGGTTAATGAAGCTTATTGGGTTTGACTATGAGATAAAGTGTAAGAAGAGGTTAGAGAATAAAGCTGCTGATACATTATAAAGGATGCCAATCTCCACATGTCAATCCATCACCACCTCTAAACCATAGTGGCAATAGACCTAGCAAGAAGTTATGAACAAGATGAAGAAGCTAAGTCTATTATTGAAATTTTTTTGATCTCTCCAACTGCTGTGGAGCATTACAATTACAACAAATATAATAAAAGACTATATGTAGGTATCAGTGGTAACATCAAGCAGTTAATCTTACTATCCTTGCATTCTTCAGCAATGGGTGGGCATTCTGGTGTGTAGGGTACCTACCAGAGAGCTAAAGCTTACTTCTATTGGCCAAGAATGAGGAAAAAGGTGCTAGAATTTGTGGTCTCTTGTGATGTGTGCCAAAAAAAACAAAGGGGAACTTACTCACCCTGCAAGTCTTCTCCAACCACTTCCTATCCCAGAGCATGCATGTTAACATATTATATTGTACTTTATTAAGGGATTACCCAAGTATGAGAGAAAGGATGTTATACTGGTGGTGGTTGATAGACCGACTAAGTATTATTATTTATAGCACTTAGTCATCCCTTCTCAGATGCAACTGTAGCTCATAGTTTCTTGTGCAATATCTTCAAGCTACATGGACTACCGACTTCTATCACTTCTGACAGGGATAAAATTTTATCTCATAAAGTAAACAACTTCTGCCAGGATTTGTTCAAATCCATTGGTACTAGCCTCCAACTCAGCACTTCTTATCACCCCCATACTGATGGACAAACATAAAGAGTGAATGCATGCCTTGAGAACTATTTAAGATGTATGACTAGTCATCAACCCAAGGCTTGGCACAAGTCGCTACCACTGGGAGAATGGTGGTACAACTCCAACTACCACACCGGCTTACACATGATTCCATTCAAAGATCTTTATGGGTATTTTCCACCTCACTTAGCTTTTCCTATTTCAGTTACTACTTCAGTAGAATATGTAGAAGATTATATCAAGGAGAGAGATATAATACTTAGCTTACTCAAGAAATTATTACACAAATCTCAAGAGAGATGAAGTACTTAGCTGATATGAATAGGACAGACAGACAGTTCAGGGTGAATGATATGGTTTATCTCAAGATGCAACCTTATAGACAGACTTCAATTGCTTTGAGGAAGAATTTGAAGCTGTCAGCAAGGTACTATGGGCCTTTCCTTGTGATAGAGAAGATTGGTTCAATGGCATACAAGCTCCAGTTTCCAGCCCCATCCAAGATTCATACAGTCTTCCATGCGTCACATCTTAAAAAGAAGATTGGATATACAATAACCTCTTCTCCCCAGCTCCCTTTGGTGGATCAACAAGGGAAAGTCATGGTTAAACCAGTAGATGTTTTAGGCAAAAGGATTATTGCTCGAGACCACCTTAATGCACCCCGACTTTTGATTCAATAGTCCAACACTTCAGCTAAAGACAACACCTAGGAAGATGTTAGCAATATCAAGGCTCACTTTCCATACTTTTATCCTTGAGGACAAGGATCTCTTATTAGGGGGAGTATTGTCATATCCCTAGTGGCCCCATAGTAGTCTAGTTAGCTCAAGTAAATAATATGGGTTTTGTTAGTAGAAGTAGTTATTTTAATTAAGGAGTCTGTTAAGTGAAAGTTAGAGTTAATGCCAGTTAGTATTGAGCGGTTGTGATTGTATAGCAACATCTCGAGGTAGGGTTGGTAAATTACTACTATATAAGGTAGTTTGTACTGTCAATGTTGCTTATGAAATAAAAAGATAAAGAAAAGGATGTCTTCTTTATCCAAGAAGCAGAGTTACTCAGGGTTTCTTATATCAATTGTTTTTATCATAACATAGACCTAGAGCTTTTGATACGTCATGCTTATGATTTACAGTTAATGTTATATAAATCTTCTTTTGGCAAAGGAACAAAGTCAATAAAAAATCTAAAATTGTTAAGAATCAATATAAATATCAATTTAATATGATATATGGTGAAATCCTGAGTCCCAGTAATCCTTAATATTAATATCATCTTTTATTTATTTTCTAGTTTAGAATTAGAATTAGGTCTAAAATCAATTCTTCACAAGTCTGAGTGAGCGAATCGTTTTACCACTTCTACATATTAATTTTTGATGCCGCCGACGCGGACTTGTTTATAGGTTAGGGTTTTAGATTTTTTTTAAGGTTTTAATTAGGTTAATTAGGATTTTTTTTTTTAGATTTTATGTAGGTATTCTTATTGTCTTTGTTGTACAGGTAAAGTTTTGCAATTATTGTGGAAATTTCTTACCAAAAAAGTAAGTAGTAAACCTCAATTTTCCTTTTAGATTTTTCATTAATTTTTTATTTTATTTGTATATATTTTAGATTTTATTTTATTTTGTATATAAGAAAAAAACATTGTACACACACCAATTGCATCGTCAGACTACCAATTTTAGGAAAACCCGTGGAAAAGTAAGCTGAACCCGTGCCTTGCGCCTGATAGGAGTTACCAGCTGAAATTCCACAAGCCTTAGCATGTACATTTTACCAGTCTTTGACTGTAGGTATATTTTGCTAAGATAACATGAACTTACCTATTTTAGTCAACCTTGCATTTGCATTTGCATTTGCATTTGCACCAAAAATAAAAAATAAAAAATGTCGAATTAGTATTACAATAGCCAATATACTGAATATCCGACTAAATTTCAAAATGGACATTACACGTACTATAACCATGGATAATACTTGGGACCACTGCCAACCTTCTAAAGTTTATGGGTAATATCATGGCGATCCCAATTACTATTCATACGTGCACCAGTCATATGAACGGGAAAACGAGCAAAATTCGAGTTCTTTGTCTTTAAAGGAGGCTCTCAAGCAGTTGCAATCTCATACTATTTCTTTCGAAAATTCCGTCAAGAAGATGATATCTAGTACTCCTTATGAACCTATTATGCCTCTAGAAGAAGCTCTCAAGAGTTACTGAGACGACAAATAGGTTTGAGATAGAGATAAATAGGTATGTGTTAGAGAAAAAGGAAAGATTTACAACGATGAGAATTGCTCAAAATGAATTTAATTGCCAAAATAGTCTTTCCAATTTTACCCTTGATAATAATGATAAAATATTTACCTAATCTAGAGGGCGAGGTTAGAATTGAAGACACCACTTGTTCAAATGAGGTTCAATCATTTTCATGTTATTATGAGGATGATATAGTATTGATGAAGAATTTGAAATCTGTAGTCATAATGGTTAAGAAATTTTTACACCATTTGATCTTCATGATAATTATGATGTTCTTAGTTCCAATCCTAATAACGTTGATAATTATTTACCTATTCAAGAGGAAAAGGATTTAACTAGAGATACCATTGTTATTGACGGTGAAATATTTCCTTAACATTATGATGACGATCACGGTTTAGAGGAACGAGTTTGTACCGAGACTAGTAATTTAGAGTCTAACGGTTTAAAAATAATACTTTCTAATGAAGATGATAGACTCATAGAGATTTTAAATATGAGTGAGGATGTTTTCATAAACTGTAGGACTGTTCACGATCCTTTGCGAAGCACAGTGTTTAACAATCCATTATATTAATGTGATGAACCTCTTGGGATCACTGAATTAGAAGAAGAGGATTTATGAACACATTAGATAACCCATTGTATGGTTTTGATGATGATGTTCTTTTGGATCATTTGGGTAACCAGTCCTCAGAAGAATCTGAGCGTAATTATGAACTTAAGGACATTAGAACCCAACCAAAAGTTTTTGGTCCATCTAAGAATAATGTCCACCCTAAGTTTGTGGGTACCGATGATTCTTGTGATTTACAAGAATCGCTGCTTAAAGTCCCTCATTTGGGACTTGACATATGTGCTTCTACCATTTTAAGAGATTATCTTCATACACTTTTCCCCGAGCCTGATTATGTTCAAAAAAAATTTAGTCGTTAAAAACCCGTCATCCTGTTGATGTGGTTCACCCGGGCTATGATACCATAATTGACTTTGTTTGTCCCACCAAAATTTTCCTTACCACATGTGGGAACATATGAATTTCAAATGTTTCAGATATTAAATTTTGTTAAAACTAATTGTTTTATGAAATATGAATCGATACATTTACATGAGAATGACCACCACTCTACTATATTCCATTTTGGTCAAATTTGTGAGTCAAATACGATTGACTTTATGGATCCAGAATTATTTCGATTATTGTTATATGATTCGTAAGATGTGACTAATCCTTTCTTGGTCTGGCTGAAGATTTTAAACTTAACGCTCTATGGGAGGAAACCCATAGGCTTTTGGTATACGGTCTTGGTAATATTTTACATTATCTCTTTTAATTTGTTCATCTTTTCATTCATTTATCTTTAGAACATCGAGGACTATGTTCAATTTAAGTTTGGGGGTAAGGGAATTTTTTTAAAAAAAATTAGTTGTACCAAAAACTCCAAAATTTAGAGACTTGTGAACAATTCAGGATAACACTAACCATTCTAGGTAGATAAAAACAAAATTCTTATTTATATGAGTTGGCATGCCTACCTAAATGGTCTATTCATAAAAGGACAGAACTCAGGTGTTAGAAATAACATGATGGTCGTCACCATATCTCGAAGTCGTCACCATATCACATTTTGTTTTTATTTTTGCAACTTTTTGTGTTTGTCTAAGTGATTTGGTAGGGTACTAGTATCACCTTGTTGTCGCCGCTAGGATGAAGTAGAGTGAATGAGATCAAGCCCTATTATTTTAATTGAACTTGACCAATAAATTAATTTTTTTTAAAAATAAATCGAGTATTGACACTTGGATAACAATATGTGTGTTATCCCTGTGTCCGTCGCCTAAGTAACCATGGAAACACAGGATCCATGGGAATTATCATGTAATCTGCTGAAAAGGAGCATGCGCTTGGTTTCACCCACTTGATCATCTCCATCATTTTCCCACCATTAGTACCCTAGTTTTTTATCCAACCATTAAATTTTTTGAAGATTTTATAGATCAGTTAGGAAGTTACTATCATGCCAAGAATAATATCTTCTTCAAGTTCATAGAATTCCCCACCATACATCATAACAGATTCACAAACCACTATAGAATCCCACACTGACTTGCTCTTCCAATGTCCATTTCGTAACTTCGATGGATTCCGTAATAGGGTTGGTGGCAGAGGATTTGTTAGGAGCTCTTTTTTTCAGGCATCTTAAGGATAGACACCTTGCCCAGATGACGATATATCAATCTGTAGGGAAAGGATTAGCAATAGTGCTGAAGTTTACACATCATGGGAATCGGTTTTACGCTAACTGTAAATATGGCTCTGCATTAAGTGCATGCACTTATATGCATGGAGGAGACCCTGCCATCTCCATCCTGGAGATATAACTGTTAATCCATTCAATGGAAATGAGGCAGATTTCTTAGTTTATGGTGTTGAAAAACCCACTGACAACATCCCTGATGTTAACATTCAAGAAGAAGTTAACCCTCTGTGCCTCTCTTTGGATTTATTAAACTGTGCCTTTCGAATATAAATCCCTACCACAACAAGTATCCCCCATTATACAAATTGAACTTTTCAAGAAACCTCAAAGCCACCTTATAAAGAGTAACCCTTAACCCTTCAGATTTGTCATCATGGATAAAGCTTCTACTCCTACCCACATGCCTCCTAAACCTTTATTTTCCCAAGTGCTCCATGGAGGAGAGATCTAGTACCAAGAAGAAATTGTAGACTGCATCCATCAACCATGCAATTCTCAAATGGAAAGAACCATATGGTTGTGCTGCAATAGCCCAGAAGTTGGTGGAAACTACCAAGAGCAAACCGGCAGGTGCAAAATCAAGCAAAACTATACAAGATTCTACCAATATGATTGCTTATAGAAAGAAAATCAGCCAACGTCACTACACTACTGCCACCAGAGTCATATCCTCTAATGGTATTGCACCTGACAATGAGGCTACTCTTCTTGATCTGCAGCAAAAACATCCCCATGCTTTGCCCGCCACTTTGCCAGTTGACAATAGTAATGTTGCTGTCAAACTCAGTTCTTAAAGCCCTTAAGAGCTTCCCTAAAGGTACTACATGTGGTAGAGACGGATTGCGTTCTTAGCATCTTCTAGATGCAATGAGTGGTTCTGCAGCCACAGTCTCTGAAGAGCTACTTGCATCAATCACTAGTATAGTCAACTTACTTTTTAGCAGGCAAATGCCCCAAAGTTTTGGGAGTATACATAGCAAGTGCCCCTCTGACTCCCCTTCTTAAACCTGGTGGTGGTCTTAGGCCCATTGCAGTTGGAACCATATGGAGACGATTAGTGTCCGAAATTGCCGCAACTTTTGTATGCAGAAAAATGGTCAATTACCTTGGTGATTATCAGATTGGGGTTGGCATTCCCTGTGGAGGAGAATGTATCTTATATTTAGTTAATACACTCTTGGAATGTCATGGTAAATAGAATAACTTGTCTATATTTCTCATTGACTTTACAAACACATTTAACCTCATAGACAGGTTTTCTATTCTCAATGAAGTTAGGAGCAAATGGCCAGCCATTATAGCTGGGTAGAATTTTATTATGCTCAACCTGCAAGGCTTTATTACAAGGAGCACATTCTCTCTTCCTCTCAAGGTGTACATCAATGATACCCTATAGGTCCCTTGCTCTACTTCTCCATCCTTTGATACTAAACATTGCCTCTCAACATACTTTAAGTTTACAGGCTTGGTATTTAGATGATGGAACCGTAGTGGGAGATACAGTCCAGGTCTCAAAGGCACTGAGCATTATTCAGAGTGATGGTAGCAACTTTGGGCTTCATCTGAACATCAAGAAAACTGAACTCTTCTGGCCAACAGTTGACCCAAGGCGCAATGCTACAGGTTTATTCCCTACCAACATTAGTATGCCTTCTACAAGTTTTAAATTTCTTGGGGGACTAGTGATCCCAGATGACACATTTTGTAACAATTTAGTTATGCACAGTCAATAAGACAACTCAACTTATGTCAATTATTAGCAAACTCAAAGATCTACAAAGTGAACTTTTGTTACTTCGTAATTGTACAGGGGTGTCTCGACTTTACTTTACTATTCGAACTACTAGACCAAGTGTTCTCCAACAGGATACAACAGTTTTCGATCTCCACCTTTTTCAGTACTTGCGACAACTTATTACAGTGGATGGGGCTGGTGTACAGATGCGCCTTGCAACAATTACCTATCAAATAAGGTGGTTTGGGTGTATATTCCATGTACGATACCATTTATTATTGTTTCTTAGCATTATATATCCAGACTGGTACTCTACAGGCTACTATTCTAAGTAATGCTTCAGTCCAGGAAACAAGCCAAAGTTTCCAACTTGCACTTTAAAAATACATGCAGGTATGTGGTTTATCCTCTTTGTATTTCAACATCAACGATACTCACCCCCACCCTATGAGTTCTATAGCAGTCAAATACTTCGATTAATAGGGTTAACCAAGGTGTCGGGCCTAGATAATTCAGCTCCATACTTCGCTATCGTTTGGGTATTCCACTTTTTGACGCAGAGAGCTTATGCCCATACTGCAACAGAGAGATGGACATCTTTGGGGATCATGCCCTACAATGTGCAAGCGACGTCGGTCTCAAATTCCGACATGACTTAGTCAGAGATGTACTAGCTGATATTTGCTTTCGTGCATGTGGAATGGCTAGGAAAGAAGTTGCCTTAGGTTTCCTGTCCGACAGAGAAAAGGCTCTGAGACCAGCTGATATCCTAGCCTATAATTAGGAGAATGAACAAGATGTCTGTTTTGATGTCACATGAATTTCGCCCTTCACAGGTGGTGGTACTCGCACTTTCACACTAAGCCATGCTATTTCCAACGCTATTATACGCAAGCACAAAAAATATTTAGACAAATGTATAGCTCATGGATATGGTTTAGGTGTCTTAGCTTTCTCAACCTTGAGAGAACTCAGCGAAGACATGGTAGTCTTCATAAAAAGATTACAAAACTGCCTATCAACTCAAGATGCCAATGCTCCAGTAGGTAGTTTTCTTTTTCATAGATTAGGTATTGCTATTCAAAAAGGTGTTGGAGCCTATCTTGTTGCTATTACTCACCAATTTCCTGTAAACTTGCATTTTCCTTCTATGAAATTCTCTTTTATAATAATAATAATAATAATAAAATAAAAAAAGATTTATTTTATATTAAAAAGATAAAATAATAATAATATTAATAATAATAATAATAGGTAGCTAGCTCAGCTAGTCATCCCCGTTCCTCAAAAGGTTTGATGCACTCCAGGAAGTCCCAGGTTCGAGTCCCCGATGGCGCATTACTGCAAAATTTGACATGGAAGGTAGAGTTAGCTTGCCCCCTATCCGCTTCGGATCACTTGGATGGTTCCTTATGAGGCTCGTTGGTAGGATAGCACGGAAACCTATTCAACTAATGTAGTACGCTATTGTAGCCGAGCTTGTTTGGCTTCCACGATGGAGTCTTCAAGAGGAGAGAGAAGCTCCAGTGGCTTTAATAGAGTCTTCAATGAACTCCACGAGCTTGTTTTCAGCTGGGATTTGGGGCAATACCCAAGCATCAGGTATGGTCTCAACGTTTCTGCTCATGCTCGGCCTTGATAGATCTCCTAAAACCTTCTCTTCAGCTGTACATAATAGTTTTTCGGTAGATTCAGTAGATTCAATTTCTAGGTTTCCCTCATTTTGCTTTCATGCTTGTAAATCCAGTTTATGCTTTTGCTTTTTGGAGTCTGTGTTCCACCTAGAAACACATTCACTTTCACAGTCTATTCCAGGTCAATCTCATTTCCCGATTAGCTTTAGGGCACTATCGTGGTTCTTGGTCCGTACACCTGTTTTAGTTGTAACCTGTTGGTGGTTGTGTTTCCTTCAAAGTCACATTCACCTTTCATTTCAATTACATTTCACTTTTTGATTAACTTTAGGTCTGTCTTGTGGGTACAAGTTTGGACATCCAATTCGGGTACCTGCTTTTTGTTGGTTGTGTCCCTTCTAGAGACACATTCCATTTCAACACAAATTCCCTTTAAATTTCATTTATCTAGTCTTAGCATTAGCTTTTTGGAGACAGTGATCCTTCTTGGGACACACTCATTGTTCTCACTTCACGTCTGGACTAGCAGCAGGTTTCTCCTGTGGTGGAAGGGTATACATCTGTTTTAGGCTCCAGCATAGTGGAGCATGTGCCCCTTCCAGGGACGCTGTTTTGGGTCGTTGCAGTCATTTCAAGAATAGGCTACAGGTCCAAATTTCATTCATCTAGCCTTAGCATCATCTTTTTGGAGACAATGATCCTTCTTGGGACACACTCATTGTTTTCACTTCATGTCTGTACTAACAGCCGGTTTTTCCTGTGGGTGGCAGGGTATACATCTGTTATAGTCTCCAGCATAGTGGAGCCTGTGCCCCTTCCAGGGACGTTGTTTTGGGTAATTGCAGTTCATTTCAAGAATAGATACAGGTCCAAATTTCATTCATATAGTATCTGTATCAGCATTTTTGAGTCAGTGATCCTTCTTGGGACACACTCATTGTTTTCAATTCACTTCTGGATTAGCAGCAGGTTTCACCTGTGGGTGGCAGTGTATACATCAGTTTTAGGCTCCTGCATAGTGGTGCCTGTGCCCCTTCCAGAGACACAGTTTTGGGTCATTGCAGTTTATTTCAAGAATAGTTACAGGTCTTTCCATATTACAATGCCAACCACCAGATCATCCATGGGATTAACAGGAAGTGAAGAAATGGGTTTTCATTGTGAATCTTGCTTCCACTGTCCATTTAAGGGGTGTGATGGGTGTACATATAGGGTTGGTGGAAGGGGATTCATCAGGTCTGGTTTCCATAGACATTTACAGGACAGGCATATGCCATCAGAGGAATCAAGGACATCCTGCAGAAATAGAATTAGCACTGACCTTTCAGTTTTCACGGCTTGGGAACAAGTTTTGTCAAGTTTACAAATGTGGCTGTGCTCTTTGTGTATGCATACTTACTCTTGGAGGATACCCTGCTGCAACCATGTTGATTTTATTCCAAAGCCACTCAATGGTCTGACTGCAGAGTTCCTGATTTATGGGATTGATAAACCACTCAATGCTCCTGATATATTGACATCTCCTGATCCTGTGGTGCCTGCCAGTTCCCCCTTAGATATGCTTAACCAGCTCTTCATGAGGAATGTTCCTACAGTTTCTAGCATCCCACAACAGTGTAGGCTGAGCTTTTCCAGGACCCTCAAGTCCACTTTGGAGAGAGTCATAGCCAATCCTACAGACTTGGCAGTGTGGGTGCATCTGTTGTTGTTGCCCATTTGTACTCTCGGCTTGTACAATGGCTTGTACAATCCAAGGAACTTCAGGGAAGAGAGGTCTGGTACAAGAAAGAAGCTTCAGGCATCCAGCATAAACCATGCCCTACAACAATGGAATGAGGTTGGGTGCAACAACTTAGTGCATGACCTTCTGGAGACTCCAAACACACACAGGTGCAAGGAACCCAAAATGAACCATAGGGGCTCAAACCTCAATGCTTGTAAGAAGAAATTGAACTATGGTCAATACACGTCAGCAATTAAAGTCTTATCTTATAATGGTCTTGCACCAAGCTCTCTAGCAACAATCAATGAATTGAGGAACAAGCACCTCATCGTCCCATCACCAGGCATCCCAGAGGGCCACATCCAGGCAGATGCTCTATGTGTGGACAATGAAGTTGTCTTAAGTGTTATTAAAGGTTTCCCTAAGGGTACCTCTTGTGGCAGGGACGGCCTCGGGGAACAACACTTATAAGATGCCTTAAGTGGACCTGCATCTGCTGTTGCCGAGGAGCTGTTCATTCCCTTAACAGGTGTGGTTAACCTGTGGATTGCTGGAAAATGCCCCCCCTTGTTGGGTGCATATGTGGCCAGCGCTCCTTTTACACCTCTTCTCAATACAGGAGGTGGTATAAGTCCAATAGCAGTAGGGACTATCTGGAGGAGGTTGCATTCCAAACTTGCAGCAGCTACAGTTTGTAAAGGATTGGCTTCTTACCTAGGTGATCACCAGTTTGGTGTGGGTGTCAGTAATGAGGAGAAGCCATCCTATATTCATCTAACAAGCTACTGGAGTTACAAGGGAGCTTGCAGACCATGAGTATGCTGCTGATTGACTTCAACAATGCCTTCAACCTGTTGGACAGAACAGTGATGCTTCAGGAGGTGAGGAGCAAATGCCCAAGCATCTCTAGATGGGCAGAATTTTACTATGAAAATCCAGCAAAATTATATTACCAGGATCACATTCTTCTTTCGGCTCAGGGAGTGCAACAAGGGGACCCCCTTGGACCCTTGTTTTTTGCACTAACCTTGCATCCCCTCATCTCTCAGATAGCTTATGAGTGCTCCCTTGTGATGAATGTTTGGTACCTAGATGATGGTACAATTGCATGTGATTCTTTGGAGGTATCCAAAGCCTTGCAAATCATCCAGAGAGAAGGCAGCAACAGAGGGATTTTTCTCAACATCAGCAAGACTGAGCTCTTCTGGACCGTGGTTGACCCCAGAGCTTTGGTGGAGGGTATCTTCCCTGCAGACATTAATAGACGAGCTTAGGGGGTTAAGCTACTAGGAGGGCATGTCACCTTAACTTCAAGCTTCTGCAGAGATTTGGTACAGGGACGAGTGGATAAGACTTGTCAGCTTATGCAGTCTTTGAAGGCCTTGCAGGACCCACAGAGTGAGCTCTTGTTGTTAATAAATTGTGACGGAGTTTCCAGAATTTTCTTCAGAGTGAGAACCACTAATCTTAAAGCCCTCCAGGCCCCAGCGGCTCATTTTGACCAGCACCTCATGCAGTTTCTCAGACACATAGTGACGGAAGATGGAGCAGGTTTTGGTCCTACTCAGATGCGTCTAGCCACCTTGACAATGAAGGATGGTGGCCTAGGGTTCTACACTATGGGGGATGCCTGCCACTACATTTTCTTAGCCTCCTGCATACAAACACAACAGATACAGAACATCATCCTTAAAACCCATTGTGATGATGACCAACACCCAAGCCTCCAACAGGCTCAAGCCAGGTTTACAAAAGCCTGTGGGCTCCCTCTTTCTATTGCCAACATCCTAGTCACTTCCCCACGCCCTATGCACTTTTTGGCATCCCAATACTTTGATGTGGTCAAGAAGAATATACCCACTAGCTTCAACCTTTCCGAGCGAGACACCATCCTTTGGAAAAGCAACAAGGTAAGCCACGCCCAAGACTTCCTTAAGGCCATCCCCATAGCTGGGCTTCACTAAGCTCCCGGGCCTCGACAATTCCGGGCTTTCCTTAGTTATAGGATTGGTTTGTCACAGTTTGAGGAGGGGATCCTTTGTTCTTGTTGTGCACGTAGTATGGACGTCTTTGGCGATCATGCACTTCATTTTACCAGTGAGGTGGGCCTTAAGTTCTGACATGATTTAGTCAGGGACGTGCTATCAGACATGTGTTACAAAGTTGGAGTCTCCGCCCGCAAAGAAGCCTATCTGGGCTTCCTCTCGGACAATTAGAAATCCTTGAGGTCGGAAGATATCCTAGTGTACAATTGGGAGAATGGCCGAGACGTATGCTTTGACGTCACAGGAGTGTCTCCATTCACTGGTACCAGGAGAGCCGCCTTCATGCCCGGTTAGGCAATTTTGAACGCTACGACTCGCAAGAATAGCAAATTACCCAATGCGAGGAACATGGATATGGGTTCAGTGTGCTAGCATTCACCACTTTAGGGGAATTATGAGAGGACCTTATAACTCTAGTGTCAAGACTGCAGAACCGCATTGCAAGATTAGATTACAATTACAAAATAGGTAACTCTCTTTTCTTTAGACTAGGCATTTCCATACAAAAAGGTGTAGGAGCCCAACTTGTGGCGAGACTTCCTACCACTAATGTGTAACTGGGTTTTCCTATCTAATAAAATTCTCGTTTTTTTTTAAATAAAAAAAAAAAAATTAAAAATAATAATAATAATAACAATAATTGAGAGCAGCTATTAAAGTCTTGTATTCTAATGGTTTAGCACCAAGCTCACCTGCTACCCTTAATGAACTGAGAGACAAGCACCCCATTTACCCATCTCCAGGCATCCCAGAGGGCCTCATCAAGGCAGATGCTCTATGTGTGGACAAGGAAGCTGTCCTAAAAGATATTAAAGGTTTTCCTAAGGGTACCTCTTAAGGGCTCAACATTTATTAGACGCCTTAAGTGGTCCTGCTTCAGCAGTTGTTGAGGAGATGCTTATCCCTTTAACTGGGGTGGTTAATTTGTGGATTGCTGGCACGTGGGGGGGGGGGGGCCCCCATGTTAGGTGTATATGTGGCTAGTGTACCCTTGACGCATCTCCTCAAGCCAGGGGGCGGTATAATGCCAATAGTTGTAGGAACCATCTGGAGGAGGTTGTGCTCCAAATTGGCAGCCGCAACAGTTTGCAAGGAATTGGCCTCTTACCTTGGGGATCACCAGTTTGGCGTTGGGGTCTAGTGTGGGGTAGAAGCTATCCTCCACTCATCTAACAAGCTTATGGAGACGCAGGGGAGTTGTCATACCATGAGTATGCTTCTAATAGATTTCAGCAATGCTTTCAACCTGGTGGACAGAACAATGATGCTTCATGAGGTGAGGAGCAAGTTCCCTAGCATTTCCAGATTGGAAGAATTTTGCTATGCAAATCCAGCAAAATTATTACCAGGATCACATTCTTCTCTCTGCTCAGGGAGTGCAACAAGGGGATCCCCTAGGTCCCTTGCTCTTTGCATTAACTTTGCATCCTCTCATATCTCAAATAGCTTCGGAGTGCACCCTGGAGATGAATTCTTGGTACCTAGTTGACGGTACAATTGCAGGTGATTCTTTGGACGTATCCAAATCTTTGCAAATCATCCAGGAGAAGGAAACAACAGAGGGCTCTTCCTCAACATCAGCAAGACAGAGCTCTTTTGGCCAGTAGTTGATCCCAGAGTTTTGGTGAAAGGTACCTTCCCAGCAGGCATTAGTAGACCTGCTCTGGGGGTCAAGCTACTAGGTGGGCCAATCAGTTTAGACTCTAGCTTCTGTAGGGATATGGTTCAGGGGAGGGTGGACAAGACATGTTAGCTAATGGAGTCCTTGAAGTCCTTGGAGGACCCACAGAGTGAGCTCTTGTTGTTGAGAAATTGCGCTTGAGACTCCAGACTTTTCTTCACTCTGAGAACCACCAATCCTCAGGCTCCCTAGGCCCATTCGCTCATTTTGACCAGCACCTCATGCATTTTCTCAGGCACATTGTGACAGGTGATGGGGCAGGGTTTGGCCCCACTCAGATGCGACTAACTACCTTGACAATGAATGATGGTGGCTTAGGTGTTTAAACAATGGGGGATGCCTTCCATTACAGCTTCTTAGCCTCCTGCTTACAAACACAGCAGCTGCAGAACATAATCCTCAAAAACCATTGCGGTGTTGACCAACACCCTAGCTTCCAACAGGCCCTAGCCAGGTTTGCGCAAACTTGTGAGCTCCCTTCTAGTGCCAACATCCAAGTTGCTGCCCCTCGCCCTATGCACCTTCTACTAGCCCAATACTTCGATGTGGTCAAGAAGAACACACCCACTAACTTCAATCTGACCGAGTGAGACACCATCCTTTGGCAATGCAACAAGTTGAGCCATGCCCAAGACTTTCTTAAAGCCATCCCCATAGCAGGGCTTCATCAAGCCATTGGACCTCGGTAATTCCGAGCTGTCCTTAGTTACAGGCTTGGTTTGCCTCAGTTTGAGGAGGGGAGTCTATGTTCTTGCTGTGGGTGTGGTATGGATGACTTTGGCGATCATGCACTTCACTGCGCCAGTGAGGTGGGCCTTAAGTTTAGACATAATTTAGTCAGGGATGTGCTATCAGACATGTGCTACAAAGCTGGAGTCTCCGCTTGTAAAGAAGCCAACTTGGTCTTCCTCTCGGACAGTGAGAACTCCTTGAGGCCTGCAGACATCCTAGTGTACAATTGGGAGAACGATCGAGACGTCTGCTTCGATGTCACATGAGTTTCCCCGTTCACAGGTATCAGGAGAGGCGCCTTCACACCTGGTCAGGCAATCGCCAACGCCACATCTCATAAGAATAGCAAATACCTAACCCAATGTGAAGAACATGGATATGGGTTTAGTGTGCTTGCTTTCACCACTTTAGGGGAACTAGGAGAGGACTTTATCTCTTTAGTGTCGAGGCTACAGAACCGCATTGCAAGCCTAGACTACAACTACAAAATAGGCAACTCCCTTTTTTTAGACTAGGCATTTCCATACAAAAGGGTGTAGGAGCCCAGCTTGTGGCGATGCTTCCTATCACTAATGTGTAATCGGTTTTTCCTATTTAATAAAATTTTCTCGTTCCATAATAATAATAATAATAATAATAATAATAATAATGGAAATCGGATGAGGGAGGTGGTCTGTGAAGGAAGAAAAAGGGGAAGAAGGGAAATCGGAGTCCGCGAAGGAAGACAGTTGGGATTCAGGTCGAGATTTCTTCTTCCTCCTCATGTATGACGAATTCTTTCTCGTCTTCTTTTTCTTCTGTTAAGAAATCAAGATTAGGGCTTACACATGTACATACAGACACTTTAGCAAATTTAATTTTTAGGGTTCCCGCTGATATAGTCTTAGATTTTAATCTTGTTTGTATAAATTGATCATCAACTGCTTTACTGGGATACATTTTGCAGTCTTAGCTTCTTCAATTTCACCCCTTTATCAACCTTAGGTTATTTATCTTTTACCGTGCCAAGAACTAGATCTTCGGTAGCGTCTTAGGACTCAGCAGACTTTGATGAATGAGTTCTTCTTAATGATTATCTGTTCCAATGCCCCTTAAAGAACTTTGATGGGTGTAATAATGGAGTTGGGGGTAGGGGTCTGAGTAGAACAAGCTTTTATAGGCATCTCCATGACAGACATCTCCCAACTGAGGGGCCAAAAACATATGCAGAGATAGGATCAGCACTGAGTTAACTGTGTATAACGCTTGGGTATATGGCCTCTCTAACCTTCAAATGTGGCTTTGTACTCAATGTAATCACATCTACTCATGGAGAAGACCTTATTGCAATCATGATGGAAATTTCATACCCAGGCCTTACAATGGCTTATCTGCAGACTTCTTGATACATGGCATAGATAAACCCCAATCATCTATCTCTGAGTCAAATGACACAGAGGAATCTGAAGCACCTGTTGTTTCTCCCTTGGACATGCTCAATCTGGTCTTCCAGAAGAATTACACCACTGTAGCTAGTATCCCTCCCCAAAGTAGGCTCAATTTCTCAAGAACTTTAAAGGCTACTCTAGATAAGGTTATAGCTAAGCCCATGGATTTATCTGTTTGGTTACATCTCCTTCTGCTGCCAGTTTGCACATAAGTGCACTATGGAAGAGAGATCTGGGACAAGAAAAAGATTATAATCTGCCAGCATTAATCATGATCTGCTACAGTGGAATGAAAATGTTTGTCTTAGAATGATGCACACCCTCTTGGAACTGTCAAGGAAACTTCAAATGAGCAAGACCAACAAAATGAAGAATGGTGGTTCTAATCTTACTTCTTTAAAAAAGAAACTGAGCTATGGTCAATATACAACAACTATTAAGGTTATTTCATCCAATGGAATTGCTCACAATTCCCCGGATAACCTCTTGGACCTGAGCCAAAAACATCCCAGTGCTCCTCCACCTTCCGTTCCTGCAAAACTTATCCATGCTGATGCTCTCTGTGTGGACAAAAATACAATTTTGGGGGCACTTAAAGGTTTCCCTAAATGGACTTTTTATGGAAGGGATGGTCTCAGAGCTCCACATCTCCTAGATGCTTTAAGTGGTCCAGCTTCAGCAGTTGCAGATGAGCTTTTAACCTCTATAATAGGAGTGGTTAACCTATGGTTAGCTTGGAATTTCCCATCAGTATTAGGAGAATATATTGCCAGTGCTCCCTTGACACCATTGCTCAAACCTAGAGGGGGACTGATACCTATAGCTGTAGGCACTATATGGAGGAGGTTGTGCTCTAGACTGGCAGCTTTTGCAGTTAGCAAAGAAATGTCCTCTTATTTAGGGGATTTTTAATTTGGTGTGGGAGTTCAATGTGGTGGTGAAGCCATCTTACACTCTGCGAATAGGCTCCTAGAGATGCAAGGTAACTTACAAAACATGAGCATGCTTCTAATTGATTTCAGCAATGCTTTCAACATGGTTGACAGATCTGCAAAGCTCAAAGAAGTTAGATGCAAGTGACCAAGCATTTCCAGGTGGGTGGAGTTCTTCTACGCCAAGCCATCTAAGCTCTACTACAATGAAAACAACATTCTATCTGCATAAGGAGTTCAGCAAGGTGACCCTCTTGGTCCTTTACTTTTTTCCTTGACCTTACATCCACTCATCACCAAAATTGCATCAGAATACACTCTTGATCTGCATGCCTGGCACCTTGATAATGGTACTATTGTAGGAGACACAATAGAGGTAGCCAAATCCCTGAACATCATACAAATAGAAGGCAGCAAGAGGGGATTGTTCCTCAACATCAACAAAACTGATCTCTTTTGGCCTACTACAGACCCTAGAAGCCTTATGGAATGTGTTTTTCCTGTTGGCATCAGTAGACCTGTTTTAGGTATAAAGCTACTTGGGGGGCTGTTAGTCTTGACTTAAAGTTATGCAATGACTTAGTGCAAGGCAAAGTAGAGAAGAATATCCAGTTAATGGAGACTTTGAAGACTCTGCAGGACCCACAAAGTGAGTTACTCCTCTTGCGGAACCGTGCTGGTGTTTCCAGATTATACTTCACAATGATGATAACCAGTCCTTTGGCTCTCCAGCTTCTCGCAGCACACTATGACCAACATCTCTTGCAGTTCCTCAAACACTTTGTCACTGTAGATGGTGCAGGGTTTGGCCCATACCAGCAGCGTATAACGACTTTGCCTATCAAAGATGAAGGTCTTGGTGTCTACACAATGGGGGATACCAGTTACTACAACTACCTTGCTTCCTATATACAGACTAAACAGATGCAGAACACTATCCTCAAAGCTCACATAGATGCAGATTTACATCACAGCTTTCAGCATGCTTTGTCCAATTTCATTCAGGTCTGTGAATTATCTTCTTCTTTATTCAACATCCAAGATACTGCCTCACGTCCAATGCATTCATTGGAAGTACTTTACTTTGATGTGGTGAAGAAGAACATACCCATAATATTCAACTTGACTGAGCTTGACAACATCTTACGGTAATGCAACAAACTAAATCATGCCTAAGATTTCCTTAAAGTTGTTCCTATTGCTGGGCTAAATCAGTCAGTTGGGCCTCGTCATTTCCAGACTGTTATTATCTATAGGCTAGGAATAACTCCGTTTGAAGAGGATAGCTTATGCACCAGTTGTGAGAGAGGAATGGATGTTTTTGGAGACCATGCCTTACATTGACCTAGTGAGGTAGGCCTCAAATTCAGACATGACTTGGTCATAGATGTGCTACAAAGCAGGCGTGCCCGCTCATAAAGAAGTCAAACTGGGCTTTCTATCAGACGACAAAATTCCTTAAGCCCAGATGATATTCTTGTGTATAATTGGGAGAACAGCCGTGACGTTTTCCTTGATGTTACTGGGATGTCTCCTTTTATAGGAGGCGGGAGAGCCTCCTTCACGCCTGGTCAATCCATTTCGAATGCCATTACTCTTAAAAGAAACAAATACTTATACAAATGCGATGATCATGAATATGGTTTTGGCATACTCGCTTTTACTACCCTAGGAGAACTAGAAGAGGACACGATAGATTTTGTGAAGAGGTTACAGAATTGCATAGCTAGCCTCGACTACAACTATAAAATAGGAAAAAAAAAATCATGTTAGGCATTTCCATTCAAAAAGGGATAGGAGCCTAGCTTGTGGCTAGGTTTCCTACCATTTCTTTCTAATATGCTTTTCCTCTATAATAAATTCTCCATTTTATAAAAAAAATAAAAATAAAAATAATTATTATTATTTTAATAATAGTGATTGATATTAGGTTAATAATAATGGAAGAGAGAGAAGCTCCGTGGGAAGCTCGGGGAGAAGATGGAAATGGTGGTGAGCCTTGTTGCAGTCGGGATCCAGGTCAGATTTTCTTCCTCTCCAGTTATGAAAAACACATTTCCACCTCCTTCTCTTTATGCTAAGCCATTTCGATTAGCGGTAACTCTTGCATATACAAAATTTTTAGTAGATTTGATTCCTAGGGAATCATCATACAAACTCTTATGTCACAATTTTAGGTTGTATAAATTAGTCACTTCAGAGACACTCTTACAGCACCATCACCTTTAATATCACCCCTTAGTCAACCTTGGGTATTCTCTTACTGCAATGCCAAAGACAAGGTCTTCAATTAGGGTTCAGGGATCTTCAGACATTGATGATTGTGGTTCTTCCTATGATGGGTTATTCCAATGCCCCTTCAAGGACTATGATGGGTGTTCTAATGGAGTTGGTGGTAGGGGCCTGAGTAGAACATGCTTCCATAGACATCTCCAGGATAAACATCTTCCAATTGTGGAGGCCAGAGACATCTGCAGAGAAAGGGTCAGTGTTGAGCCATCTGTGTTTAGAGCATGGGAATTTGTTCTCTCTGATTTGAAAATATGGTTGTGCACTCAATGCATGTACATATGCTCATGGAGAACACCCTTTCGTAAACATGATGAGTTCATACTCAAGCCTTACAATGGCTCAGCTGCAAATTTCTTGGTTCATGGAATAGCCAAACCCCAGCCATCTCTCTCTGAGCCAGAAGCATCTGGTGACCCATGAGCAAGTGATGGAAACCCATTGGACCTGCTCAACTTGGCCCTTCAGAACAACTTACCCATTGTGGAAAACATCCCCCACAAAGTCGGCTCAACTTTTCAAGGACTCTCAAGGACACCTTGGATAAAGTCATAGCCAACCCCTCTGATCCAGCTGCATGGATTCACCTGATGTTGTTGCCAGTCTGTACCTTGAACTTGTATATTCCTAGATGCTCTATGGAAGAGGGATCATGAATAAGAAAAAAGCTACAAGCTGCCGGCATCAACAATGCCTTGCAGCAGTGGAATGAGGTTGGGTGCTTTAACATGGTGAACACCTCCTTGGAACAAGTCAGTCTCCAAAGGGCGAAGTCCAGTAAGAAGAGAAATGGAGGCTCTGACATCATGGCATGCAAGAAGAAATTGAGCTATGGTCAGTATACTCCTGCCATCAAAGTTCTTTCTTCTAATGGGATTTCTCCCAACTCCACAGCAACCCTCATGGATCCGATCTTAAAACATCCACCTGCTCCCCCACCATCCATCCCAGCTGAATCCATCACAACAGAAGCTTTATGTGTGGACAAGGATGCAGTCCTAAGGGTACTAAAAGGTTTTCCTAAGGGAACTTCCTGTGGTAGGGATTGCCTCAGAGCTCAACATCTCCTTGATGCTCTGAGTGGGCCATCTTCAGCTGTTGTAAAGGAGCTACTTACCTCTCTCACAGGTGTGGTAAATCTCTGGCTTGCAGGAGTATTCCCTTCTGTAATGGGGAAATATGTGGCTAGTGATCCTCTGACACCTTTACTCAAACCAATGGGGTGAGGCCTATAGCAGTTGGCACCATCTGGAGAAGATTATGCTCCAAATTGGCAGCTGCTACAGTGACCAAGGATCTGGCATCTTACCTTGGTGACTACCAATTTGGTGTAGGGGTCCAGTGTGGTGGGGAGGCTGTACACTCATCCAACAGACTCCTGGAAGTGCAAGGTACCCTGCAGACCAAGAGCATGCTTTTAATAGACTTCAATAATGCTTTTAATTTGGTTGATAGGTCTGTTATGCTCCAAGAAATCAGAAGCAAATGTCATAGCATCTCCAGATGGATGGAGTTCTGCTATGCCAAGCCGACTAAGTTGTACTACAATGACCATATTTTGTTGTTTGCACAAGGTGTCCAGCAAGGTGACCCTCTTGGTCCCTTACTGTTTGCACTAACTCTACACCAACTCATCATCAAGATTGCCACAGAGTGCACACTGAACCTGCAAGCTTGGTACCTAGATGATGGTACAATGGAAGATGACAGTCTTGAGGTTGTCATAGCTATGACCATCATCCAGCAGGAAGGAAGTAGGAGGGGCTTAATCCTAAACATCAGCAAGACTGAACTGTTCTGGCCCAATACACACCCAAGGAGTCTGGTGGATGGTACCTTCCCAGCTAGTATTAGCAGACCTGACATGGGAATGAAGCTGTTAGGGGGGCCTGTCATCCTGGACTTAGGTTTATGCAAGGCATTGGTACAAGGAAGAGTGGAGAAAAAAATCCATTTAATGGAGTCATTGAAGACCCTGCAGGATCCACAAAGTGAGCTCCTGTTTCTGAGGAATTGTGCTGGTGTTTCCAGACTGTACTTCACACTCATAACTACAACCCTCTAGCCATCCAGATCCCAACTGCACATTATGACATGCATCTTTCGCAGTTCCTTAGGCACATCATAACAGGGGATGGGGCATGCTTTGGTCCAGTTCAGCAGCGTTTAGCTACATTGCCTATGAAGGATGGAGGCCTAGGGGTATACACCATGGGAGACACCATCCAATACTGTTTCCTGGCATCCTGCATACAGACTCAACAGATACAAAACTCCATTCTCAAGGCCCATCATTCTGCAGTTCAACACTTTAGCTTCCAACAGGCCCAGTTCAGCTTCCTTCATCTCTGTGACTTGTCCACCTCTTATTTTAACATCAAAGCCACTTCCCAACGCCCAGTGCAAACCCTGACAACCATATACTTTGATGTAGTCAAGAGAAACATAACAAGCAGACTCCAGCTGTTTGAGCGAGACATTACCTTATAGCAGTGCAACAAAATGGGCCATGCCCAGGACTATCTCAAAGCTGTCCATATAGATGGGCTTAACCAATCTGTTGGGCCTCGACAGTTTAGGACTGTCCTTAGTTATAGGTTTGGTATACCTTTGTTTGATGCATACGACTATTGTACCATTTCCGGGAGAGGTATGGATGTCTTCAGGGATCATGCCCTACATTGTGCCAACAAGGTGTGCCTCAAATTTAGGCATGACTTAGTCCGAAATGTGCTAGCAGACATGTGATACAAATAAGGGGTCCCGTCCCACAAAGAAGCAAAACTGGGCTTCCTATCGGATTCCGAAACTTCCTTACGGCCAGCCGATATCCTAATGTACAATTGGGAGAATGGCCGAGATATGTGCCTTGATGTCACCGGGTGTCTCCGTTCACAGGAGGTGGAGAGTGGCCTTTACTCCGGTTCAAGACGTTGCGAATTCCATAACCCTCAAGTGCAACAAATACCTAACCAAATGTGAATACCACGTATATGGATTAGGTGTACTCTCCTTTACCACCCTAGGCGAATTAGGAGAAGACATGATCGCTTTTGTGACAAGGTTGTAAAATTGTATTGCTAGACTTGACTACAACTACAAAATAGGCAACTCTCTCTTTTTCCGACTAGACATTTCCATTCAAAAAGGGGTAGGGGACCAGCTTGTTGCTCGGTTTCCTACTATTTCTTTGTAAAAATGCTATTTTATCTAATAAAAATTTCATTTTATAATAATAGTAATAATAATAATTGTATATATTCAATAAATCGACCGTTAGGGCCCTTGTATATACTAGCTGAGTTGATACTAGAATTGGGATTCAGACCAGTGGGTGCGTATCTCAATCCATTAGGGTTCATCTTGGCATGATGTTTATATAGATATTCTCGGAAACACCGTTCGCCTTAGTCAACATGCGTACACTTTTAACTCCATATCCAATTTTTTAATATATTCATGTGATTGTGGTTTGTTATATTCCGAGTATCGTGGTCCATTGTATGACTATCTGAGTAGAGCTTTGTTTTCTTGTATACGAATTTAGTAAGCTTGAGTGAAAATTCGTGTACATCAATTTGACTCATATAGGGTAATAATTCTCATAGTTGAAGAATTTAGTAGCCAACTAAATAACATGTTTAGTGTCTACCCTCAATCGTTCACAAGTAGCTAAAATTTGGAGAAAAGGTTTTGTGGGTATACCTCTTGTAAACCCTAACGAGTCAACACTCGTCCACTAGGGCCACCTAGGGGCTTAAAGGCTTTTTGCACACGCTAAGTGCAATCGCGATGCCTGCGACAGTGAGTTAGGATTTTTATTTTCTAGATTAGATTTTCTCGAGGACTAGCAAATAATAATTTTGAGGGTATTTGATAGACACATTAATGCGTCTGATTTATTCCCAATTTGTATATTGTTAGAACTCAATTGTGTACTAATGTTATGTTTTTATTGTGTTTGTAGGAATATTTGAAGAATAAAAAATTATGGGAAAAAATGGCTTAAAAGTTATAAAGGAACCCTTGGAAGTGATAAAGGAACCCCAAGCAGCTGTCTAAAAGCACCCATACATTGGATACGGGCACCTACTCCTTTGGAATTCAAAACAGATATGGGAAAAATTATGTTCTCAATTATTTGAATCTGTGTAATAACTTTTGGGATGATTCTTTCAAACTCGTTAAGACAAAAAGATATTTTGAAGAGCTGTACAAGACTGGATAAGGAAAACCAAACCAAAGATAAATTAGTTGTGCGTTAAAAAGGGAAGGTTGTTATTCTCGATAGTTTGTTTTAAAAATAAAATATATTCTCTGAGATAATAAACAATATCGAATATTTTATTCTCGAGCTTTGAATAAGGCACAAAATATATTCCCGAGTCTGCGTATGGAAACAAGATCAAATCATGATATTTCCGAGAATCACAATCGAAGAAGAAAATTATTGCCGAAAGTATTTCTCATCAATGAAAAAGATCTGTTGGAGATTTGGAGAAAAGATTCGAGTTGTTGGGTGTTTAGTATAAAACTTTGCTGCTTTTGAAGAAAAATATGAAGAAACCGTTGCCATAGTTATATATCCCAAGCAATTTTTTTCTGTGTCATTTTCTTTTCTTCTTCTCAAGCACTTTTTGAGCTATGTACCTATCTTTTGAGAGTGTTTTGAGCGTGATGAGATAAACCCCATCGTTGGGACAATGGAGGAAGCCATATTTCATGAATGAATGGTAATTAATATTGATTCTTTATGATTTTTGTATTGGCTTTAATTGAATTATGATTTTTACTAATTAGTTGTGATTTTGTTTGATGTTGTATGCTTAGACTTAGAGCTTTTGATGCGCCATGCTTATGCTTTACAGTTAATGTTTTAGAAATCTACTTTTGGCAAAGTAATAGAGTCAATAAAAGAGCTTAAATTGTTAAGAATCAATATAAATATTATTTTAATATGATATAAGGTGAAATCTTGAGTCCCAATAATCCTTAACATTGATATCATCTTTCATTTATTCGCTAGTTTAGAATTAAAATTAGGTCTAAAATCCATTCTTCACAAGTCTGAGTGAACGAATCTTTTTACCACTTCTACAAAACATATCATCTACGACAACGTACGATATGGCAAGACATCCACGACAAGAAGGTAATAAGTAGTCGAATAATTGAAAGCAGTTGAGAGGATGAGGAGTAGTGGTCATACAATCTTCCTGATTTGTAGGTCATGAATCCACTAAAATTTCTACGATCATCACTTCTCCATCTCTTGGAAACCTCCACAACTTACAAGAAATCAATATGTTCACGACAAGACTATAAAATAGATGTCTTCATTTATTTAGAACAGAACAGAAGATCTATCTCAAGAGATAATCCAATTTAAATCCTTACACACAGTCTTCAACCACACACCATTACTTTTATCATTACACAATGATTTCTCATAATTCTTTGCTTCCCTGCCCTAAGATCAACCCATCATCTCCACCTTTGTGACCGAAGCAAGGCGTGCAAGACCATTTCTTGGTTTAGGCTTGTCCTGTTCGATTTTGATCTCTCGAACCTACAAAAGGTACTCTTTTGCATTACATTTGTTTTCACCCTAAAACAATGTAGAAATCACAAAAGTATAGTAAACTATACCACGGAACTCGATAAAATAAATTATAGAAACAACTAACGTATATCATTCCTTTTAATACTTTAATTATAATAATGATCAAGTCATTTATATGCTAAAGCCATGTAATCAAACTTCACATGTTATTTTTTCAATGAATATGATTGTAAGAACTTGACAGAAATGGAAAAATTCAAAGTCAATAGTTACTAACCTCAATCTGAAGGATGGTGTCTCCGTTTTCTCTTCAATTTGTCTTCAGGTCTTCAATGAGTAACTAGATATTTCATGCGTGTCGTTTGAGCACAAATTAATTAAGATATTTCCCACTAATACTAAAAAGTAATATAGCGGTAGTAAGGATCGTTCCCTCGAGGAGTTGAGTAACTGTTATTTGTTTTTGACTTCTTATGTAACCAAAATATGGGGGTTATTAAGTTTTTTAACTAAACTAAACTGAACTAAAAGCAAAGTGAATAAAGGTTGTGAACAAAAATAGAAAATACTGGTAAGAGATTTCATCTTCCATCACCAAACATGTTCTTCAATCGATTAAAATCAGCACACACTCTCTCTTCATACATATAACCCTAGATAATCCCGAGAGCATACTCCGGAAAATTCCTTATGTCATCGCATACCATAACGATGAATATGCAAATACTACTTAGCAAATAACCTAATGCAACACGCTATTAAGTTTAATCTTCCAAGAGCGTTAGGTTCTTTGAATTAGGCAAATCAATGCAATAGAAGTACTACGAGTATTCTATTTGACATAGGTCAAGCTTCGACATGCAATTACATGAAGGTTTTGAATACAATCTGTAATCACACTATGCTACTTATAACCCGGTTATCAACTATTCCATATATTCAAACCCTAGTTTAGGTTTAGATATGAATATGTGTTCACTCAGTATGCATCCTCAACAAATACACCTTCAATCATACATGGCGATATTAAAAGTAGAACATGAACGATAAAAAGAGAGAATGAAAATTAAAACGATCCAGCCAAATTGATTCTCACGTTTAGAACTTCCGATTACATCTCCAATCAATAGAAGAATTATCTATTTATGGGTTTACTAAGACCCATGGAAAATATATAAGAAAAGAATAAAGGAGAAGAAGAAGAGGAGAAAATATCCTAGTTCCCCTCTTTAAAGGGGTAAACCAAAAAGTTGCTCTATTTTCTGTGGAGAAGTTGTGTAGAAAATTATATCTAGGCTCCCCTTTATATAGGCTTTGGTAACCTCCCCTTGATGTCTATTCAACTAGGAAACCTAATCTCATTAAACTCTTCCACCTCATTTTGTTCCTTATCCAATTAGGAGATTCAACCTCCTCAAAAACCAACAAAAACCCTAATTTTCACGTCAAAGGCAAGACCAAAACGCATCCCTTCTTTCTCTTCCCGCGCATTCCCGATAAGGCCCAACAGAAACCAAATCCAAGTTAGTTTCATGGTTTTGCTCATAACTTCTTCATACGAACTCGGAATTGACCTCAATCTTTTTGCGTCGGTTTTGTCTTTCAATTATCTACAATGTGATCATAGGAAATCATGTATTTGAAGGAGTTCCCATTTTTCTTTAATTTTCTTCATTTGTAGCACTTCACTTCCTTAGCACTTTTAAAGCCGTTTCCACTTCTTTTGGTTGAATCGTCCAAACATGCGAAACGAAATACAAAATCATGTAGTTGAATGCAAGAAATATAACTAAAACAAGTATGTAATTGACACTAAAATCATGTAGATTATGCACCTATCAATATTGTCTCAATATTTCTATGTCCTAAGTCTAACCTAATGAAGTTGACTTAAATAAAAAAATCAAACGCTGCGTTTTGTTACTAAACTTGATAACCAAACTTGACATATCAACGCTTGGTGGGTTCAACCGAGAAATGTTATAACAAAGGGATACGACAAAATGGTGAAAATCCACAATTCCACCATCACACCAACGAATCTTAGAGATGATGTACGCTACAACACATCCGGTTTGGATTCGGAGTACTCAAGCGCAACAAAACAACAAGAGGCGATAACGGGATAATATCGCTATTTAGGCATTTAGGAAGAAAAAATGCATACGAGTGACAAGATTGAATTCTCTTTGATGTCATAAATTACGTATACCATCACGACACTAAGGTGTGTCGCCTGAGGGATATGCTAATAAAATTTTAAATCAACTTGTCACGTCGTTAATGTTTGTTGCCGGAGGAATATGCTAATAAACGTTAAATCATATCCGCACGGTGTTGAGGTATGCCAGCAAAAGAATACGCTAATAAAATTCTAAGTCATCTTTAGACGGTGTTACAGTTTACCGCCGAAGGAATATATAATGAAGTTCTAAATCATCTCTCTACGCCGTTAAGGTTTTCCACCGGAAGAATATGTTAATGAAATTCTTAAGCATCTCTGATCGGGATGTCCATTGGCAAAAATATTTTTCTGTGTTTGTGAAGATATGCGTCCTGGGTCTCAATTGACAAGGATAGATGCAATGCCAACACCAGACCATCTTAGAATAATAGCTGAAAGAATAAAAAAAATTCTATGGCCGAAGAACCATTCAGCGACCAAAAAACCTTTAAAACAATAAGTACCATCATAAGATCGTTTCAACTTCAAAAAACAACATAAAATTACAAAAATTCATCACTGTAGACGAAACAGTAAAAAGATATAACCAACAAAGAATGGTGGAAAACTCCGTCAGAGGCGTCAGACTTCCCAGCAGAATGCTAGCCCAGTAAAATCCACATAGAAATCCCACCAAAAAATATATGCAGAAAAATAAGTATACTTTAACTCATTCATCTATTATACATAATTCATTTGGTTTCAGAAAAGTCAACCGTTTCAGTTATTGTTATAGATATTTATTTATTTATTTTAAAAAACTATATTTTTTATTAATAGCATCACACGAAGGTTACATAGAGATCAAGTGTATCAAAAAATAGAAAATAATAAAAACAACATACTTAAAGTAGTGCATAATCAAATAATCCGATAAGGAAAAAAAATCAAAAGAATTACCTAAAAAAAATACGATATAACCGACTGAATTAGAAAAGATATTATACAAGGGATAACCCGACATTTTGATATATTTTCTTCTTCGCTAAGAGTTGCTTCATCGAAATAGGAGCAGCTTTCTCAATATCTTAACCAACGATTTGAAGATTCCGGTGACCGGAGATTGTCGTCGCACTTGAAAAATTCACGAACTGAAAGCTATTAAAGTAAACTAGAAGCACCATAAAAGTGAAGGAAAGCATCACCACTAAAGTGAAGGTTAAAAGCACCATTAAAGGGCAGACAATAAAAATAAACCCTAAATCCTAAAAACTCAATGAAAAGTAACAAAATAAAAGAAATCTTATAATTAAACTCAAAATCTAAAAATCCTTGCCCAGGCTAGTCCAAAATGGACTAGATCTCAGCAAATAGGTTGATGAAGACTAGGGTTTTTGTCCTTCATGATGGGAGGGGAGAAGGGGAATTGTTGATCTATCAGGTAAAAGATAGCATGACCGGGCTTCAAGAATTTAGAGTGAAGTCTTCAAATTCGTAACTTAATTATATTTCTCTAGGAAACTTAGGTGTTTGGAGGACGACTCTTGCATAAACAAGATGGAAAACATGCAATGATTAAGAAACTTAGCTGTAGAGAGTCCTTTATTTATAATTATGAATAAGGCTAAGTTGTTTAAAGTTCAGGCAACTATTAGTTGCATCCAAAGCTAGTTTGTGAATTATTTTCCATGTTTACGAATTATTTTGATCCCAAGTAACCTTTTACTGCTTAGAATAGTTTTCTACTTTGGTCTCAAGTAAAAAAAATATTCTTTAGTTATAACTTTCTAACAATATAGTTAACTTGCTCGCACTATAATGGTTATAATAATAGACATCTGGTAAGCACACGAGAAGTTTGCATTGTAATACAAAAAAGAATGATGCATACACGTTTTTTTTTTCAATAAGGACCATGCACCATTAAGTTTATAGGATAACCATATGTTTGTGAACCATCAATCAGAAGTTAATAAGTTCAGAAACATATAAAAACTACATATATTTGATGTCAACAAAACTTGAGAAAAATTGCACAGTTCGTGAACTAGAAAACTTGGTTCTCGAACTGAAGCTAATTTGATGTTAACAAGTAACACCTTGAAATTGCACAGTTCGCGAACTAGCGGAATTTTGTATGTCAGCAGGAAACACCTTGAAATTACACACTTTGTAAACTATAAAACTTGGTTCGCAAACTAGAACTTTTTTTGATATCAATAGGATATACCTTGAATTACACAGTTTGTGAACTACAAGAGTTGGTTCGCTAACTCTAAGACAATATGAAGTTAAGGTATTTTTATTCGCAATTAAAGTTTCAAATATGATAATCCTTTGAGCATCCATTAATTGCTTAAGTTCGTGTTTCAAGATTAGTCAAGTACAAGCTTGAACTCGAAACTTCTTCTTTGTAACTTATCATATATACTAAAGCCATACGACATTATCTTAATATATAAAAAGTTAGAAATAATGAGTAAATAGGATAGTCAATTTTCACATACCTTTGTTGATGAAGTTCTCGCTGATGTCTTGGTGTTCTTTCAAGGGTATTTGGTAATTTCTGATACTCAACTGCCTAAATATATTCATAGTCCGAGATTGACTTTAGTAGACAATAAATCAAGAAATAGTTTTGGTCATCTAACATTGATTATAGGCTTGGCATACCAACACTTGTGGGTTCAACCAAGCAATGCTATAACAGTTAACAACCGATTTCTATTTGTAATAAGAATATCATACCTCGTTGCAATATTACTAATATTAAATTATTGATGCAAGAGGTGTCACGTGATTACTAAATAAAGAGTGTGCACAAATTCAATTTTGTGCACACTTCTTAAAATAGTGTTTATTTAAAATTTTCATTTGATTGGCTAAGTAGCTGACGACTGACGCCATTACCGCTCTTGCTAAGAATCTCGTCCCTTGTTACATGTATAAAAACTAAAATTAAATCGAATGTTAAAAATGGAGGGTACCAATTACACCACAAACTTTTCCGTTCGTAACTTATGGACTATTCCTTATGTGAACTTCAATCAAAGATTAAAGCAGACAAGAAATATCCTTGGATATTTCTAATAAAGATTCTTAAAATCACAAGAATTGATTAACATACAACTTTCTTATACTTTCAATTATAAAGATAAATCAATATAGTGCAGAAAATAAAAGTAAAGTAAGACAATAAAATTTTTGTTAACGAGGAAAACTGCAAAGCGAAAAAACCCGGAACGTCGTCTAGTTTGAACACATACAATATTAACCCACTAAAAATATTAGCCTACTATATGAGTTTTGTCTGGAATCTAATTAAACCTTCTAAGCTACTCTATTGCAGTTGTTCCTCTACGTCTCTTGATTCTTGCAAGAACCTACACGCTTGATTCCCCTAGATGATGTCATTTACAAGCTTAGGTGTTATTCCACAGTCTATCATGAAGACTAACGCTACCCTGCCTCCAACATGACAACTGGTGATTTTCTTTTTGATGTAAGATCAAGGAGACATAAATCTATTATCTGATTTAAACAAATTTAGATCTCCAAAACTAGGTTTTATTCTCTTTAAAAGTTATAGAGATACAATATCAACTATCTACAGAAAAATATCAATCTAGATCAAGTCTAAGATGAATTCTTGTTGAAAACTTATAAACAAGATTTTAATTGATAACAGTTATACTCAATCGTGTTTTAGGTTTTCTATCGAATCCGGATTTGATCAGTAATTATTAACTGCTACATTAGAAGAGAAGGACCTTAGAATAGACAAGAATTATAAACAGAACAAATACAAATACACATTAAGAAACTTTATTTATTTTGAAGATAGGTGAACCTGTTCTTCACGAATCCCGAGTGAAGTATTTCAGAGTCATACCTTAGATCTCGAAGATCCTTAAGCGTTTGGAGGATAAAATTTGCAACAAAATAAACAAGCTTGTAGGGATTAAGTTTTCAGTGTTGCTAATATCCCCAATTTATGATAATCGATCAAGGATGGGTTGCTTAATATGTAAGTGTTTGTGGGGGAAAAAGAATTCAAGGGTAATTTAGGAAAAGGTGGGGTGAGAAGGTGATAATTCGTTAATCCTTAAAAATTTATAATGTTAAAGTACTTTTTTTAGATTCAAGAGATCAATCTGTACAATCCTGGCCTAAACCAAGCAATGGTCGTTCCAGTCTTGCTTCAGTCACAAATGAGAAGGAGAAGGGTTGGTCTTAGGAAGGGAAGCAAGAGAAGGTTGAGGTCAGAGTATCAGACTCTGTAGGATGTAATTGATGTGAATATCTATGAACAATGCTCTGTATGAGAGAGTTGAATAATCGAGTTGATATTAGACTTGTATCAGAGTTCGACTTGTTCCAACTTCTTGTTTTTGTTCAATAGATTGAGAATATATATATATCATAGCTATTGTAACCACTTAACCTCTTCTCTGGAAGAAAGTGTTGATGGTTGAGTAGTGGATAATTGGAGAAGGTGCTGAGAACTTCTCTCCACTTTGATTAAGGCTGAATAGTCAGTTACTCAACTTAACACTCCTCTACTCAACTGTTGATCGAACTTTTAAGAGTTTTCTCCTTAGTGGATGCACCGATACACCACATGTCGTAGAACTCCATACCAATACCCTAGTGTGCATCCTCCCATTAGTGACATTTGATGTCTCGTGAAAATTTTGTAGTATTGAAACTACTAATAATTGTTAAGTCGAATGAGACTTACTTAGTCTTTGACTGAAGTCATGTCTTTCTTGACTAGGTTGGTGAGTCTTGATAGGTAAAAGACAAAATAAATATGTATTTCTTTGTGTATAAGGAGAAGTGTGTCCAACTTAGTCAATTTTTGCATTGACATACTTATTTCGTAAAAATAAGCGTATGCTGCTGAGCATCAGAAAATGTATGTGATGCCACATACGAAAATATATGTGTGAGAGGACAGACATAAAATATATATGTGTGAGAGACCACATATATGAGTGAGGCCTAGTATAGCTTTTGATGAGCAAATTAGGGTTTTGAAGCTTGTATGCTAATAAGCACAAGTTCAGGGTAAATAATTGAAATGCAACTAAGATATCCACGTTAAAAAGAAGAGTAAAACGCGAAGTTTTTTCCAAGAGGCAAGAAGCTCACGTTTTTTTCTCTTTGTGTTAAGCCCCACACGTACGTTGAGGGTAAAAGAGTAAGATAACAAATTGGACAAGAAGCAAGCCACTCACGTTTTTACTCTTTGTACAAAAGCCTCACACGTTGAGGGTAAAAAATTAAAATACCAAATTGGAAAAGAAGCAAGACTCTCACGTTGTTACTGTTAATTTGTATAAAGCCTCACACAATGATGGTAAAGACTCTTTATTCGAATAAGTTCAGATGTAATCTTCTATATAAAGTTATACAGGTATTTTAGTAGGTGAATATTGCTAAATTGAGCATGAATATTAACATGGGTAATTTTTGGGAATTTAGTTGTGGAACATAACACCAAAATAATACTGAAATTGCTCTATACTAGTGGGCAATCCATCTAGGAGATTGAGATTTTATGTGAAAATCATAAAACATCTGGGAATATTTTAGTAAGCACTAGTATTGTTCTGATGATTTTGTACAATGATGACGTTTGATATATATGGTTTTGGCCATATATATAAAGAGAAGACAGAGATAAGCACCTGAGAGAGGGAAAGGATGAGCACCTGCTAAAGAATTCTTTTGCAGAATTTTAAAGTTTAGTATTTCTCAGACCCGAGTCTTGAGAGATAATTTACTATTTTATCGTTGTCAAAAAACCGCCATCTACATTAAGTCCCCTGCTTAGCGCGGAATGAGTAGTGTTACGTGATAAACACTAGATGGTGGCATGATAGACAAAAATAAAACAAAATATAATTGGATAGTCTAAAGTTTAGATATTGCCATAGGAGTAGTAGTTTCCTTGAACTTTTGAATAAGTAAGCTAGAAGGCTATATTGGACGTATGAGTAGAAATCCACGATTGAAAAATTAAAGTAAAAACTGGAGTTGATCAAACAAGCGTAATTTACTGGTAATCAAATGAGCATGGCTCAAATTTGAGGTAGTTAGACACATCTAGGCCTAAGATGGACGAACGAGCTTTGATTGAAGTCGGACGTACAAGTTTGAAAAAAGCTGGCCAGGTAGGCTTTAAACAAAGCTGGACATGCAAGTAGCAAAACTGGTTGTACCAGTTTAATGGAGTTGATGGACGAGGCATAGCTTGGACGTACGAATTAGTTCGAACATTAGGGAAGACAAGATTTAGTTAAGACAGACAAGCTTGAAGACTTAGCTGGAAAGACAAGGCTCGTCTGTGATGCTAAACATGTGAGCATGATTCGAGCTAGAACAAATAAGTTGGATTTGAAGGCAGACGTGTTTTTTTTTTGATGTGGGACGTTCAAGATTTGAGTAAAGCTAGAGGTGTAAGGTGGATCAAAGAATGGACGTGATAAGATCGACAGAGTTGATGGACGTGTATGTCTTGGTCGAGGTCGCTTTAACAGGTGTGGTCGTAACTAGGGTAAATAAGTGGTAGCCAAACGAAGTCCATCTTTTGATGCTGGATGGACATAGTTTGAAAGTGTGAACAAAATAGGAAGGCGGACGATTAGAAAATTCATTCCCTTTTCGGATCCAAAGAACTCGTTACAAAAGGAAATTGTGTTCTTCTCTTCTTCTAGACCGACCAAGCAAGCTCTCTTCTTCTTTATTCTATGTCCATGCCTTCTACTCCTTCCATTTGATAATCAATATTAGCTACCTTCTCTCCTTGATACCATCATGTCCTTTCCAATTCAGTTGTTGTTGCCAGGTGAGTGCCACCCGATATCTTATTTGCCCGATATGCTATTGTCATAGATTCCATTATGCTAACCCTAGTTCTTTGTGTATACTTTATCAATCATGGATTATTGTTCAAGATAATTATTTTATAACCTCATTAATCACGACTAGGTAAGCTAGGATTTCGGCCAAGCCTTGATTTTTTTTTTACGGGAGTATACACTCAAAGGTAAGGTTAAAGTTTTATCCGAGTTTCCCTTCCTCCTCCTCTTTTTTTTTACCGTGAATATAGCTCACGTGCTGGTTTGAGTTAGAAGCATCTCTAAACCTTAGTATCCTTTTGTACACTTTGTTGAACCTTTGCTCTGTGATTTTCTTTACAAGTACCTCAATCGTCTTTCGCACAACAACATAACAGATTATGGTGACTCCAGGTTGTAGTCATGATTTTGCTTCCTCGGAGGAAAAAACCAAGAATAAGGAAACAGAGATGAGCGTCTTTGCATAAGTGCACTCAAAACTGGATCGTCCCTTTTATGAATCTAGGAAAACGATACGTGGTATGTCCCTCAAACATCTGAGCATAATCCGCGAATGTGTTCATGCCTTCTTAGCTTCTGTGAGTATAGAAAAACGGTGGAAATGTGACGAAGAATCTCAACGGAGAAATACTGAGGATGAAAGACTTGTTGCTTGTCAAAAACGGCGTCGACTGAGCAAATAGAACTTGCAGCTGAAAAGAAAGACCTAGTTTGAACTGAGATCGTGATTCTTGATTCTGATGCAGAGGAACCTCTCTCTGAAGAAAATTTTCAAGAGAATGTCGAAGCATACTTTGAGAAGAAACCCGACGAGTATGAGGATGATAACTCCGTAGAATATCGTAATCAACCCGATTCTTAGGTTCCTGACTCTCATATTTCCTTATCATATGAACACCTTTATTTTTCATAATTTGTAGACGTTGCTTTACTACATTAGTAGTTTTGTTCTATGTGGATTAAACCAGAACTTCTTTGAATAATAATCCTTTTATTATGCACTTCTATTATCCTCCTCGTGTCTCTGATTAAATGAATGGATGAAAAATTATATGAATGAATGAGGAGTCTTATTGTAATTTGTTTTCAGAGAAATTTAGAATTAGGGCTCTTATTAGAAGTGTCGTAGAATCTTCATCTAATATTTGATAATATACCCCAATTTTCGATGACCAGAAGATTATCTATTAGCAACAGAGAAAATTTTTGAGTTTTGAGCCCGGAAAAGTCGTAGTCAGCTTGAATTTTTTCGGATAAGAAAACTTGAAGGTCGTCTGAGATGAACGAATAGAAATCCATAGGAAAGCAAGACCTAGGATCGGTCGGACACGCACTGCTTGATAGTAGGCAGATGCGCACAACTTAGATTTGATGTAAACAAGCATGCTTAGGTATAATGGCAATCCTTACTGGAAGATAAGGTAAGTTCATTGCTCTTGTTGCGGGTAAGATGTAGATTAAAACTCAACAGTTTTCCTCGTACAGAGTGGCGCTTAGGGTTTTGGTAAAAAGTTTTGACTCTATCGATCTTCGATCCTAGTCTTCTGGGACTGCCACATTTCAAATCTTTAAGATTTAAGAATTAAGGGTTTGATTTTATGTATATATAAAACTGAGTAGGTTATCTCCATCGTCTCTGTTCTTCCAAATACTTTATTCAAACCACTTTACTTTCAACATTTCTGATCGGAGAGGCTCATCTTTATCTCGGGGAGGCTCTTATGTTAAGTGTAAAGCTTAGGTGTTGAGTTCGGTAAGGCTTTTTAGCTATTTATCATGTATGCATATATTATACGTTTCGTAAGGATATTCATGGTTAATGAAATCTGTCTATTTTATTTCAGAGTGGGAGGAACCTGGAATCACAGGGAGATCCACCTCCCCCACCTGTTAAGGTCAACAGGGTTGACAAGATTGCTATCCAGTATTTTCTTTATATCTTCTTTGCTTGATTATGTACATCGACTATCATCATGGTTTTATACAGATCTTTGTTTTTTGTTTTAGAGTGGTAGTACGAGTCGCATCAAAGGAACATCTGTATTGGTGATTGATGAGAATAGTCCTAAGCAGGCTTTCTCCTGCTTTACTAATCGTACCACTTCTGCAACTAACTTGGCGGATGCTGATTTAGGGATTACTGTTCATGAGTATCCTGGTGCAGGTTTACCTTTTGCAATTAAAATGAAATCTTCGAATGAACATCAAGTCATAGAAGGATTTATTATGTCGAATCAATATAATTACTTGTATACTAGAATCTGGAAGAAGTATGGCCATATTGCCACTAGAAATTCGGTCTCCTCATGATTGACGAAATGGAGAATGTAACTCTTCATGACGTTACAAACTCTTCTATCCTGAGATGGGAAGATCTTTTGTATACTTGTGAAGCCTTGGAATTAAATGTAGGTTGGCTTCGTCAGCGGCTGGAAGTAATCAAAGTAGATAATGCATGCATCATAGCTAACATAATTCATTCTTCAAGAGCAATCATGAAGGAGGAGAGGACTCTAGAAAAAGAATCACCAAGAGTTGAAGAGTTGATCCATGGATTGAAAGATATAACCGAAAGGTTTCAAAAGAGGATGAAGATGTTGTATAAGAGGGACTATCAATTTCTTGATGATTTATTCTAGGCAGTGGGCTTTGATCTAGGTGTTTTTTTTTGAATAAGTAGATAGTTGAAAATAATGATTGTAACGTTGATGTAAAGAAGTTCTTCTTTAGATTAATGAAACCTAATTTGAATTTTGAGTTGACAACGCATACCAGTATTCTTTTGAAGGAATTAAAAAAAGAAATTACACGGTAATATTTGAAAGAGATGTTCATCTCTGTCTTAAGCATATTATGATTTGAGCCACTCGCCATTGGATATGATCCCTTGCACACCTCTATTGACAACGATGATTTTGTAATATCCACTGGCCATCGCTTTAATAAACACGTAGAGACCTTCCCATTTAGGGGAAAATTTCGGAGCGGAAATGTCATGCTGAATATGTTTGGCTGTCTTGACCACCAAGTCTCATACCTTGAATGTTCTGAGCTTCAATGCTTTATTGTATGCCTTGGAAATTCTAGAATGATAGGCTTCTTCATGTTTCTTAGCTCTGGCTTGCCTAAATTCAATAGTATATAACTCTGTTATCCTGGAATTAGATATTTCAGCCTCATCCCCTTGAACTCCACTCTCCGTGGCAATCCTAGATGATGAGATCTTAATTTTGGCTGGAAGGATGGTATCGACGCCGTAGACAAGTGAATAGGGTGATGTTCCGGTAGAACTCCTCGGTGCAGTTCGATATGCCCATAATGCCATAAGTAAATGATCATGCCATGACCTAGGGTTGTCGTGAATTGTTCGACTAAGGATGCAGATCAGAGTCTTGTTGGTGCTCTCAGCTTGTCCATTCCCTTGAGGGTAATAAGAAGTAGAGAAGACTTGTCTAATGCCATATCCTTGCAGAAAGTTTATGACTTGCTCATTATCAAAAGGCGTTCCATTGTTTGTAATAACATGTTTAGGGGCGCCAAATCTGCAAATAATGTGTTCCTTGATGAATGCTGCAACTTTTTCTCTAGTTGAACTTTTGAGAGGAATAGATTCAATCCACTTAGTAAAATACTCTTTAGCTGTGATGATATAATCATGTTGCTTTCATGATCGTGGGTTGATTTTACCAATAGTATCCTGTGCGCAGCTATAAAAGAACCAAGGACTGCTGATTGAATAAAGAGGGATGCAGGGCGTATGGATCAGGTTTCCATGAACTTTATATTTGTGACATTTTTAGAAAAATGCAGCTGCATCATCTTCCATGGTCGACCAATAATATCTTTCATGGATTTGGAGAAATAGTTTTTTCTTCCCCTGGTGTTCACCTTCATGTGCTTCCTTCAACACTACGGCAATTTCGGAGTTGGATACGGATTGTAATAGGTTTCCTCCAAAACTCTTGCAGTACATGATCCCTTCATGAAAAATAAATCTCTTGGCCTTCTGTTTTATCTTACTTCTCTCTTATCTGAAGGTAGAATATTATCTCGAATCTAATTGACATATGGTTCTCGCCAGTCCCCAGTATGATGAATGGTAAAAGCTTCTAGTTGATATGGTGGTGTTTGACAGTTTGAGCAAGCGTCTTGCAGTATTCGAGATTGAGTCTCCATATCTGGACAGTGATACCCAAGTCTTTGGAGGCGTCGGTAGAGGGTTACTATTAAAGTCTGTCCACATATTTTATCATGTACGTGATAAAGTTGTTATTGTGCTTCTTCATCTCCTAGACATCTTGACAGTGACCCATCTGAGTTTCTGAAGTATAGCATTCCATTAAGCAGGAAGAGGTTCTTTAGGCTTTTAAGTTTGATTTTTCCTTGAGGAAGTGAACTTCTGAGTTCATTAATGATTGGCGTCCTTCAGTCATTTGCTTTATTTTTCTCAGATTCGATCAGCTAAGTTGATGATATAGTCCTTCTTTCTTCTGTCAGAACTTGCTTCTGTCCTTCAAATTTTAACTTTGAAGCTAAAGTGGCTAGACAATCAGCATGTCTATTGTTGGTGCGTCCAATATGAATTATTTTTGCTTCAGCAAAATGAGTCAACAACTTCTGAGCCTCGGCTCTATAAGGGGATAATGTTGCTTCTTTGAGAGAGTATACTCCATTCATCTGGTTGACTAGTAACTTTGAATAACCTCTTATCTCTAGATGTTTCACAACTGCTTTCTTGTCTAGCGATAGTCCTATTAAGAAGGCTTCATATTCTGCTGAATTATTAGTTCATTCGAAATCCAGTTTGAATGAGTGGGACAAGACTTCCGTTTGGAGATATTAAAACTACACTGCTCCTCCTGTGTTGTTACTAGGAGTAGCAGAGCCATCAAAATATAACAACCATGTTTTTTCTTTGATGAGGGGAATTTTTGGGAATTCTCCAGGTACATCTTCGTGCAATACGGTAGTATCTTCGCATGGGAAAGCTGCTAGTAAGTTTGATACTGCCTGTCCTTTAACTGCTTTTGGAGAGATGCAAACTATGTCGAATTATAACATTTGAAGTAGCCACTTAGCATCCTTTCCTATTACGGACGGTTTTGATAACAGGAATCAGATATGATCATCTTTGCAACCAACACTACTCTGTTAGATATTAAGTAGTGCCTAAGTTTCTGTATACCGTGAACTAATGATAGGCATGCTCTTTCTTTTTTGGGATATCTAAGCTAAGCATCCTTCAACGAACGACTGATGTAATAAACCGGGTATTCAACTCCCATATCATCTTCTTGAGCAAGAAGAACTCCTGTTACGACATCGCTAGAAGCTGTGTATAGAAGTTGAGTTCGTCCTGCTACGGGAGATCTCATGACAGATGAAGACAACAGTAACTGCTGGATTTTACAAAATGCTTCTTGTTGAGTGGCGGACCAAACATAGGTTGCCAGTTTCTTCAATAGTGGTGTGAATGAAGCGACAAATTAAGCCAATCCTGGAATAAAACGTATGATATATGATACTTTTTCTATGAAGCTCTTGAGTTGTGTTAGGTTTGTGGTAGAGGCATGGTAGTGATTTCCTGAGCTTTAGCTGGATCTAACTTGATTCCTTCTGTTTTTACTTGAAACCCTAGGAACTTTCCAGATAAAACACCGAACGCACACTTTAAAGGACTCATCTTTAATTTGTATTCACGAAAACTCTCAAATACTTGGCGTAACACCTGTAAATAGTCTGCTCGAGTTTTGGATTTGACTACCACATCATCAACGTAATCTTCTACTTGTTTATGCATCATATCATGGAAGATGGCAGTCATAATATGTTGGTAGGTATCCCATGAATTCTTTAGACCGAAAGACATTACAGTATAGTGAATTTTTTTTATTGAAGTGCGGAAAGAAGTTTTACTAGCATCATGTTCATACATCTTGATCTGATTATAACCACTATAGCCATCCTTGAAAGAGAACATGTCATGGCCACTCATCAACTAACATATCAATGTTTAGAAGAGAAAAAACGTCTTTGGGACAACACTTGTTCAAATTCCTAAAATCTATACAACATCTAATTTGACTATTCTTCTTCGTGATAGGTACGACGTTGGCCAACCAAGTGGGATGTTGGATAGGTTCGATAAATCTAGCAAAAAGCAGCCTTTGTATCTCAACCTTTATTTGTTAGTCTATCTCATATCGAAATTGCCTCTGTGGTTGGTTGACAGGTTTGGATCTAGGGATGATGTGTAGATGATGAGTAACCAATTTGTCATCTAGACCACGCATTTCTTCATAAGTCCAGGTGAACGTATCTTGCTATTCCTTTAGGAGCTTTATAAGTCATGTTCGTTCATCTGGTGATAAGGCTGAATAATTGAGATGGGTCTTAGCACCTCCTTTGTACCAGAATAGACCGTGTCTAATTCATCTTTTGTCGAGTCTATGTCATCTTGCAACTTTCGTGGCATATCCTGTACTCCCCCCTCCTCCTCTTGTATCGGTTCGATGTCATTGCATTCTTCTGTGTGGGAAGGCTCATCAGCAGCCTCCCATGTTAATTGCTAACATCGACAACGAAGGTAGACGGCTCTTCCTTTAGTATCATAACTGGTGATGAAGTTGCGTCCCCTCTTGGTATGAAAATGAGTTGGGATTATGGCAATCGATGGATATTTATTAGGAAGGCTTTATGAAAGAGGTGTTTTTGGGAGCTTGGTCTCTTCCTTCGGTGTTGGAGATGAAATCCAATAAGCCTTTTCGTTTGACGCCCAAGTGGGTAGCGGCATACTGTAGATTTTATTTGGTGGGCCGTGTTCAACATAGCTTGGATCTAAGAACTCAACATCGTAGATCGGAGCATATGAAAATGAAGATGATGTGGATAATCTTGTCATTGAGCATAGTATTCATACACTGGTGATAGGTTGAAGGAATAACTTTATTGTCGTGAATCCACGGTCGTCTCAAGATTGTATGGTATTCAGGTTCTTTCTCGATCACATGAAATTTGAGTTTTGGTTGAATAAGCCCTACCTTCAGGTCTAAATAGACATACCCATAGGTGTTGGTCCTGTTTTCTTCAAAGTCCTTCATCATGAAAGGGTGATGTACAAGCTTGCTTTGCGGCACTCTGGTTGTTCTGAGAGTTTTGAGAGGAATGATTTTAGCAGCTGCGCCTATGTCAATGAGGGCCCTTTTAAATTCAAAATCTTTGATATGTGCAGTCACATATAAAGCTTGATTATGACACTCTTCAGCCATCATGTCCTTCTCAGTGAATGTGATGCTTCTTATAGGAGAGTCAGATGCGATGGATATCTCTACTACTTCTGGAGAAGATAGAGTTAGGTGTGTGTCAAAAGCAACACGGTTGAGAGCAAAAAACACATCTACATGTTGTTCTTTAGAAAAATGCAGAAGCTCACACAGACTTTTGATAAGGAACGTTGCTTCTTGGACAAATGGTTTTTCACAAGTAGTAAAGCTCTCAATGTGATGATGAGGAGAAGTCTCTATTGTGGCCAACTGGAATTCTGGATTTTCCTCAAAAACATAGCGACGCCTCAACGCATCTATCAATGTATGAAGTAAATTGAGCATTACTCCATGCGCACCTTCTAGTCTCGCTACAATCCTTGCAAGCTCCTCTTGTCCCTGTGCTAATCTATCCAAGGTGATTGAAATTTTATTATTTATGGTCTCTTCTAACACGACATTAGCAAGAGGTGTGACCACAACGTTGTTGTTAACAGGTGCAATATTTTAAGCATCGCACCCACGTAGGTACGATTGGGATTTAAATGAGTAATTGTTGAATTTAACCTAAGGCCAACAATCTTTGAAACTGGTTAAAACTGAAAAATTTGAGGAATTGAGAAATTGAAATTTTTTTTGCAACTGAGAGATTAATCTCCCACTGTGGTCGCCAAAATGTTGTGGGGAAAAACGAATTAAAGGGTAATTTAGGAAAAAATGGGGTAAGCAGGTGATAATTCGTCAATCCTTAAACATTTGTAATGTTGAAGTGCTTTGTTTAGATTCGAGAGATCAATCTGTACAATCCTGGCCTAAACCAAGCAATGGCCGTTCCAGTCTTGCTTCAGTCATAAATGAGAAGGAGAAGAGTTGGTCTTCGGGAGGGAAGCAAGAGAAGGTTGAGTTCATCGTATCAGACTATGTAGGATGTAATGTATGTGAATAGCTATGAACAATGCTCTGTATGAGAGAGTTGAATAATCCAGTTGATATTAGACTTGTCTCAGAGTTCGACTTGTTCCAACTTCTTGTTTTTGTTCAATAGATTGGGAATCTATATATATCATAGCTATTGTAACCACTTAACCTCTTCCCTGGAAGAAAGTGTCGATGTTTGAGTAGTGGAGAAATGGAGAAGTTGGAGAAGGTGTTGACAACTGCTCTCCACTTCGATTAAGGCTGAATAGTCAGTTAATCAACTTACCACTCCTCTACTCAAATGCTGGTCAAACTTTCCAAAGTTTTCTCCTTAGTGGATGCACTGATACACCACGACCTCCATACCAATACCCCAGTGAGCATTCCCCCATTTGTGACATTTAATGTCTGGTGTAAATTTTGTAGTATTGAGTACTACTAATAATTGTTAAGTCGAGTGAGACTTACTTAGTCTTTTGACTAAAGATCTGTCTTGCTTGACTAGGCTGGTGAGTCTTTATAGAATGGAGACAAAATAAATATGTATTTATTTGTGTATAAGGAGCAGTTTGTCCAACTTAATCACTTTTTTCATTGACATGCTTATTTCGTAAAAATAAGTGTAAGCTGCTGAGCATGAGAAAATCTCTGTGAGGCCACATAAGAAAATATATGTGTGAGAGGCCACACATAAAATTTATATATGTGAGAGGAAACATATATGAGTGAGGCCTAGTATAGCTTTTGATGAGCAAATTAGGGTTTTGAAGCTTATATGCTAATAAACACAAGTTCAGGGTAAATAATCGAAACACAACTGAGACATCCACGTTAAAAAGAAGAGTAGAACGCCAAGTTTTTTCCAAGAGGCAAGAAGATCACATTTTTGCTTTTTGTGTTAAGCCTCACACGTACATTGAGGGTAAAAGAGTAAAATACCAAATTGGACAAGAAGCAAGAAGCTCACGTTTTTACTCTTGTACAAATCCTCACATATTGAGGGTAAAAGAGTAAAATTCAAATTGGACAAGAAGCAAGACGCTCACGTTTTTACTCTTTGTACAAAGCCTCACACGTTGAAGGTAAAAGAGTAAAATGCCAAATTGGACAAGAAGCAAGACGTCCATGCTTGGTCTTTCAGCAAAATCGTATAATTTTTGCCTTAGAAGAAAAAATGCACGAGCTTAGAAAGGCGCACACGTTGGGGACAAGTAGAGCTTCCCTTTTTCAAATTAGGGTTTGAAAGTATTAATTAAGGTTTGAACTTTGATCATTTGAGACAGTTATAAGCCTTGCAAACTTATTTTAAATTGATTTTTTCACCATTCACATTATTTGTTCCTTTAAGCAAGGATTAATGTGACCGAGGTTGGATTTTTATCTAGTAAAAGCTATGAAATTGTGGCTGTCATAATTTTGACTTTGAATTTAAGCACAACTGTGGTACTTTAATCGAATAAATTCATATGTAATCTTCTATATAAAGCTATATAGATATTTTAGTAGGTCAATATTTCTCAATTGAGCGTGAACATTAACATGCGTAATTTTTGGGAATTCAGCTGTGGAATATATCACCAAAATAATACTCAAAATGCTCTATACTAGTGGGTAATCCATCTAGGATCTTGAGATTTTATGTAAAAATCATGAAACATCTGGGAATGTTATAGTAAGCGCCAATGTTGTTCTGATGATTTTGTACAATGATGAATGTTTGATTCATTCAGTAATTTCAATCATATATGTAGTTGGTCATACATATATAGAGAAGACAGGGATAAGTACTTGAGAGAGGGCAGAGATGAGCACTTGATTAAGAATTTTTTTGCAGAATTTTAAAGTTTAGTATTTCTCAGACCCGAGTCTTGAGAAATAATTTACTATTTTAACCTTGTCAAAAACCCACCATCTACAGTAAGCAATAAATTTCTTGCAACCCAAAGTAAAGTCTCGATTGAGAAAACTAAGCCAAAATACAAAAATATGTTTTTTAAGTTGGAGTTAGGATTGCAATGAGGTTCTTTTCATAGTTTGAAGTTGTAGACAATTGTTAGCTCAAGTAAATTCATGAAAAAAATTACTACCAAAGATAACTCTAAACTATCAAGAGAAAAGAACTAGACTTACCAACCAAAGAAATTAGCTAAGAAATAACAATTACTAAGCGTGTGAAAAGTTCACCTTGAAAATCAAAGAAGGAAAGTTTATAAACTCATATACGTAATTTTGGTCGATATCACCTTGTAGGTTCACGATCTCAATATGGTAGGTTCGCGAACTCAAATGAGTATATGTTTAGTTACTTGGAACTTCGTTGAGTTCGCAAACTCATCTAAATAGATTCGTAAACTCAAATAAAAATTTTTTGCATGAATTTTAACTCCCATGGGTTTACGAACTCAAATAGGTAGGTTCGGGAAATCAAATGAGTTTGGAGTTCATTAACTTTTGGCTCTCATGGTCTGCGAATCCACCTAAATAGGTTTGTGAACTCAAATGAGTTTGGAGTTCAGTAACCTTCGGCATTGAGTAGGTTCGCGAACTCAAATGCTCAAAGTTCATATGAACATACTCATTTAGTTTGTTGCTTCATAAAAACTTTTAAGTCAAGACTCAAAATCAAAATATCAAAAGATATACGCCATTGGCTTATCTGTGATATTATCCTTCTTTGCATATGATCATTTACTAAAGTCCTCGACTTTTGCTACGATAAATAGATAAATAGTATAGAAAAGAGTCTGAAAGGAAAAAACCAGTCTTTGTTACTAATTTTGATAAAATTCTTCAAATTGATGTCTTCGTATGATTTTCAATTTTTCATTCTTCATGGTTACCTTCGAAATTTTAAAAATCCATTACCTAATCTATTTCAAAACCAAAACTGACTTTGATAGGCTATGATATCTAAATTTCATAACAGACTTAATATACCAAGAACTGTAATCTGCATCCTAATAAGGTACATAGTCGATTGACCTTTGTTGAAGATCCGACACACCAGGTCCAAAGAGAGAGCATATTTTTCAGGTTATTTAAGTCGTGTGGTACACAACTTAGTCTTACACATGTATTAAAACCAAGTATTTAGCCTAGAAATCAACGATCAAGATTGTCCCCAAAAAATCTAATCATCTCCCCAACTTCAGTCTTAGCCATGTATATAAACAAGACCAGAACCATAGATTGAGCCTCCTTCCTATGTGAGTCCGAACCCTAGAAAAATCAAACTTCCGCTCGCTCGAACCCAAATCCAAAACAAAAAAAACTTATTTTATTACAAAATCTTTCGCTTTTTTCAGATCAAAAGAGAATGTCTTCCATTAAGGAAGAAGAACTAATCATTAAGGATGAAGAACAACGACAAGAGGAACAGGAACCCGAACAAATTGGAGAAGATGGATATGAAGAAGATGAGGAACCTGAAAAATATGGAGAATCAGAGGATCTGACGATTTCAAATCTCGAGGCAACAATAGCTACTCCCATTGCTTCTGCGCCACCACTAAACGGCAAATTTTACCAGACTCCACCACCACAACAAACACCAATCACGGCGGCGGTGATGGGGACTGGAACGGCGAAATCAATAATATCGACTTCTTCAGGTGATGAATCGAGGAAGCTATTTCAGAGGCTGTGGACAGATGAAGATGAGATTGGATTACTACAAGGTTTCTTAGATTTCAATACTCAAAGGGGAACCATTAATTCGTCGTATGAAACAGGTCCGTTTTATGATCATATTAAGAATCGATTAAACCTTGATTTTAATAAGAGTCAATTAGTTGAGAAACTGAGAAGATTGAAAAAGAAGTATCGTAATGTTGTTGCGAGAGTTAATTCAGGTAAGGATTTTAATTTTAAGACACCTCATGATCAAACTACTTTTGAGATTTCGAGGAAGATTTGGAGTGGTAGTCATAATTGTTCTAACATTGTTGATGAAACACTAGTTATAATGGAAGATGATACTAACAATAATAACAACGAATCTACTGGTAATGCGGAGAATAAAGCCAATGTTTGCGTTAATGGGAATGATGAGAAGGTTCCAAGGATGGGGGTGGTGAGTAGTACTCCACTGCGCAAGAGGGGTGTAAAAAGACCTGCGGAGGAAGAATTGATGAAAACATTTGGAAGTAAGGAGATGGAGTCAAATTCTGTCACAAGTGTGATTGAGGAAACAGTTAAGAGTTGTCTTACTCCTTTGTTCAAGGAATTGGTAAATTGTGCAATGAATGGGCACTGTAATGTGGGGTTGTTGGGGTTTAATGGTATGGGTTTGAATCCATTGGGTGGTAGTAAGGATGAGGTGATTGATGAGAAGTGGAGGAAACAACAGATTCTGGAACTGGAGGTTTATTTGAAGAGGGTGGAATTGGTTCAAGAACAGATTAAGTCTGCATTGGAGGATTTGAAATCAACCTCAAGTTAATAGAGGAAGTGGAGATCCGATCAAATGCGGGTTCTTCTTTTATGTTTTACTAGTAAGTTTTTCTGTTTTTTTTTTTTTTTGTAAATTTGGTGGGAGTGGGTTAGTCTGCAATTATTGGTTGATAATACATGCACCTTTAACTTCTAAGTAGTTGAAAAAAGAATGAATTCATATAATTCAGTCGTGGTTCTAATTGTTTGATCCGAATTCTTCCAATCCTGTGTAGATGGAAAAATTGATATCTTTGTCTTCTTTACTTATTATTCTATAAAATTTTGATTCTGTTAATTCTCTTGCAATGAAATCTTTGATGTCCTGTACTTAGTTTTAACTATTGAATGGTTGTATATCCTATCATATAGCTAGTTTAATTCTGCAGATGGGACAGAACAATTGGTTGTTGAGTAACTTCATTATCAGCATGTATTGGATCCTAGATTTCTGAATCCTTGTAATTGTGTTTGGAAAGTTAAATGTGTAGTTTGTAAGTTTGCCATCTCTTCCTTGTGCACTGAACAGAACGTAGTCTTTAAAATATAGTTTAAGCATTTGAAGATAACAGAACATAAATGTATACCTTAGTTTAGTTAAATACATGATACATAGGTATTAAAATAAGATGTACCTCATTCAGCCTAAAAATGAAAGCTCTTTGAATGATTGTTTTTATCGTTGTAAAAAAAAAATTAAGTGGCAATAAATTTAAACCGAGAAATATAATGGTACCACATTTACATATAACTAATATGTTACAAGTTTATAGTCTACATAGGACTGAAAGTATTGGGGCAGCTGGTATGTGGATGTGTATGATTTGGTAAGGCAGGCAGTACAGTGGTTACCTCTGAAGCTGATGAATTGTTTTTGTTATTAACATTGTTGTTGTCGCTGTTGTTAAGCTCATGAGTATTGCGCATGGGTGCACCCATAATTGATGATATGGCCGTGGCTAAGGCTGTCGTGAAATTTGGATCCGAGGTAATTGCTGCGGTGACCATTTCAACCATTCCCTGCTGCTGCTGAGTTGCTAACTTCACTGATGGGATAGCAGTTGCAACCCTTGGAGGATGAGGAGGATTTATTAAATAGGGAGGTCGAAATTGCGACTGAGAATGTGGAGGGTAAGCTTGTAAAGGTAATGGAAACAAGGGTTGTCGTTGGAAGTGCCTAGAATCGGCTGGAGGAGGTGTTTGGTGGTGGACGTTTGGGGTGGTGGTCAAATCAAGGGTGATGGTGGGAAATGGTGCAGAGGCTGACAGAGTAGCAATGTTAGCGGCGTATGGGAATAAAGGAGCTGCTGATGGTGAAGAGAAGAGACTATTTGCTGTGAGAGTTGGTTCTCTGTTGTTGCTCATGGTTGAACCTGAGAGGAGCATAGTAGCAGCTGCAGTGGTTGTGTGAGCCATTGCTGTGGCTTGCGGTGGTAAAGGGTGGTTGTGGTTTCCTTCGTAAGTAGTAATCAGAACCGTCTTGTCCTCTGAACATCTCTGCACCTGCTTCCGTACTGGGCATCCTACAGCCATTGTGCACCGGTAGTAAGCTCGTGGACAAGGATTACCCTTGGCCATCTTTTGTCCATATTTTCGCCATTGACATCCGTCGCTTATCTACTCAGACAAAGCGAGTTTGACATTAGTGTACAAACCAGTAACACCATCTACTGGTGCATTTGTTGATGCAGTCAGACGACGGAGACACTTGTTATTGGCTCAGACCATGCCAAACTTTGGGACTTGTTTTTAAATTAACTATTATGCTCCGTATGAGATATATGATCCTCTGCAGGTTCATGACATGCTAATTTTAATTAAAGAGATTGATGACTGCACCTTTGGCAGGGTTGTCGTGTTTGTTAGCAATGATTTGGCTGACAATAAATTGATTGTAAAAATTAACCTATGAGAACTACAAACAGGGTGTAGAGTGAGGTAAAAGTTATTACCAGTGGTGCATCAGATCGTGCTCGTACAGAGACTCTCGCTTTCCTACAAGCAGCAACTGCAGCAGGAGGGACTTCTTCTTCCACGCTGCTGCCGCTGCTCTTTGATTGTGCTGACTTTTGGTTCTTCAAGTTACTCTTGTAGATTTGGTCATTGATGTCCTCAATTTCATCTTCTTTCATGGTTGGTCGCTTTCTGTTGTTGGCAGCAACATCTTCAGAAAAAAGATTGTATTCTCTTGATACAGACTCCTCGGCTTCAGTATAATTTGTAACAGAAGTGGATGGTTGTTGTGTTGTCATCTCATGATCATCATCTTTAGCAGCATCTTCAGAGTGAGATGGCTCATTCATATCTAAATTTAGTATTGCACCCGAGGATGGATTAGGATCCATGAACTGCCGGACAGACAATGTCTTCCTGGAAACTGAGTTTGACTTGTCGTCGAATCTTTGATCACAATTGGTCTGCTAGGCAGAGACCCAAAATTTGTAGTTAAAATACATGGAAATTATCACTAACAGTAACAAGAGAATGTGACAATAACCGCAGCACAATCCAATTTTTCAAGGGAGCCCGATTTTGTGGATTCGTTGAAGAGTGTTCATGTGACATTTCAATTTTGCTCGATTTAACTAATCAAATGAGATTGTCGAATTAACACTCTTTAACTGTGTGGACGATATAATTTAGACGGTTTGGAACAACATAACTCTTGAGGAATTATAATCAGTTTTCTACGAATTGGAAGTGTTTACTCACCTGTAGCTGGTCATGATGATGATTTAATTGATTGTTGTTGCTGTTCTGGGACTGCATCGCGTGAAGCATTTGAGAGTGAAGGGAAGTATAATCGCGGGTGACATGATCCAACATGCTCTTCAACATCTGATTTTGATCCTTCAATCTCTCCAGCTCTACTCGCATTGCACTCATCAACTACATGCAATTAGTTTATCGATGGATTATAATCCTATCTGAACTAAATATGTATATGTATATGTGTATATATATATATATATACTCTTAATAACTTGTGAAGAGAACTTACTTGAATCTTGGGTTTCTCTTCTTGCACCACTAGTTTATCATCTTCAAATTTTGATCCGATTAACATTCGAGCACTAGTATTCATTAATCCAGTCTGTATCAAATTAAAAACACACTCATGGATCATGATGTGTCTGTCATCTGTAAACGAAAAGAAGAACGAAATCGTAAACATAAAATAGATAAAACTTACACTACTGATATTGGTGGTGGGTTCGGTTTTGGCTAACTCGATCTTCATATGGTCCTGGTGCTGCTGAGGATTGTAAAGGTCAACTAGGACACGCTCTTGACCTCCAACCTCGGGATGCTCATCCGAAGAAAAGAAGTTCATTATCTTGTTGTTCTTGTTGGTATCAGCAACTGAAGATGATGGATTCTTATTAGTCGTGTGCTTATTACCAGAAAGATGGTCACGGTCACCACCACCATTAGTAGATGGTGGCCTGAATTCCCCGTCTACCGGGTTTGACATTTTAGATGGTGTAGTAATTTCCTTAAGATCATCACGTTCATGAGTTCCCATGGTACTCAAGATGATGATGAGTTAGCAAGTTCTAACTAGTCTTTCTTCTTCAACTTGTCTTCTTAATTTTGTGTTTTTATATTTGTTTTAGTTTTCTTATCTTTTAGGGGAAGTCATTATTATTGGTAGAAATTTAGAAAGAAAGACAGACAAAATAAGAAAAGTCTTTTTCATATACACAATCTTCACCAAGACTATACACAAGAGGGCGATGAAGACCTGCCGTTAATATAGGAGCTAGGTAGAAAAAGGTATGTTGCGTCAGGATTATGTAAGTATGATCATTATTACCAAACGTGGCTCCTCTATTTTTGCAGTGCTCGACATGACTTGAGAAATGCGGCATCAATCAGCTGATGAAGAAAGCTTAACTAACTACCTATATATGCTATAGCTATGCGTGTGTAGGTGAAATTTTCTATTTCCTTGTTTTGTTTTGCAAATTTGCATACCAAACCAAGGCAAAATCTGCATATCAACATATCAGCATATGGCTTTGTTGTGAAATAATTTGCAGTTGCCTTGAGCCTTGAGTCTTGACCTTCTTCTTCCTCCTCCGTTACTTCTTCTTGACTTGTACAATCTGGCATGGTCATCTACTAGAAACCCCACACGTGGGCGTCGTAATTTTGGTCAACACTAATATTGACGGGCATGGCTCATTCATAAACCACCGTTTATGGAGTTTGGAGTGGGAACCACATCTTTGAAATACACAGATAGCCTAACTGATGAAACAGAAAACAATTTTTGGAGAATTTTCTCTATATTTTCATATATTTTGAATACAGGGATTACAAGACTATTTATATCTGTACAACTGTTCCTAAAATATGAAGATATTAACAATAGGAAATTACAGATATTATGGAATTTGATTCCCTAAATATAGTCATTCCATATTAACATTTCTAACACTCCCCCTCAAGTTGAATAGTAGGATCACCAATATTCAGCTTGCACAAAACCTCTCTGAAAATCCTCCCATTTACGGCCTTAGTGAGAATTATCTGCTAATTGATATTCAAATCGTACAAAAGGAAAAAGCGATAACCTCACTCTCCAATTTCTCTTTGATAAAGTGACGATCAACCTCAACATGTTTTGTGCGGTCATGTTGTACTGGATTCTCGGAAATACTAATCGATGCATGGTTGTCATACATCAACTTGCATGCTCCTTTAACCGCAAACCCAATCTCTGCTAGCAACTTCCGTAACCACAACACCTCTGCCAGACCTCTGGTTATCCCTCGGAATTCCACCTCAGCACTTGAAAGTACCACAACCTTCTGCTTCTTACTCTTCCAGGTGACTAAGTTCCCTCCAACCAGAGTGAAGTAACCTGAAGTTGACCTCATGTTCATCGGACTACCTGCCCAGTCGGCATCTGTATATGCTTCTACATCCAAGTGACCATTCTTTCGGAACAGAACTCCACTGCCTGGAGACCCTTTCAGATATCGAAGAATCCTCAAGGCAGCCTCCATGTGATCATCTTGTGGCTCATGCATAAACTGACTCAGAACACCTACTGTATACGCAATATCAGGTCGTGTGTGAGAAAGGTAAATCAGTTTCCCTACCAAATGCTGATATCGAGTACGATCTGCCGGTTCTTCCCCCTCCACTACTTTGAACCCATGATTCACCATAATAGGTGTATCTACAAGCTTACAGTCGAGCAGACCTGTCTCAACTAAAAAATCCAATATGTACTTTGTTTGAGAAATGAAGATACCTCTTTTTGAACGTAGTACCTCGATCCCCAGAAATACTTGAGCTTTCCCAAGTCCTTCATTTCAAACTCCTGAAATAAATTCCGCCTGAGCTGAGATATCTCCTCAGAACCATCTCATGTAATAATCATATCATCAACATAGATAATCAAACATGTCACCCGGCCTTCTCTTCTCTTGAGGAACAATGTATGGTCTGAATTACTCTACTTGTATCCATACTTCTTCAAAAAAACTGTAAACCGTCCAAACCATGCCCTAGGTGACTGTTTCAATCCGTATAAGGCCTTCTTGAATTTACATACATCTGAATCTCGAAATCCTGACTTGAAGCCCGGAGGTGGCTCCATATAAACTTCCTCCTTCAGATCGCCATGCAAGAATGCATTTGTTACATCAAACTGATGGAGTGGCCAATCACGATTGGCTGCTAATGAATACAAGAGTCTGATAGTGTCAATTTTAGCAACCGGAGAAAAAGTTTCTGAATAGTCGATACCGTATGTCTGAGTATAGTCCTTAGATACCAATCTCACCTTGTACCTCTCGAATGATCCATCCGCATGGTGCTTCACAGTGAAAACCCATCGACATCCAACTGCTCTCTTTCCATGTGGTAGAACACACTTCTCCCAAGTCTTGTTCTATTCTAATGCCCCCATCTCTACTTTCACAGCCTGACACCACTCTGGATTCTCAAGCGCTGCCTCTACTGTTCTAGGAACCTCCTGAGTGTATATAGATGCAACAAAGGCATGTGCAATTGGTGATAAGCCCCCCTGGCTAGCTTCGCTACTGGGTACCGACTGGCTTTCGGACTATATTCCGGTTCATACCGAATATGAGGAATGCCTCTGGTTCTCCGTGCTGGCAACGCATATTTCTCCTGAGTTGGTTCAACCGTTTCCTGTACTATTGCAACCTCTGTACTAGTATCATTAGAGTTAAGTGCGAAAGAGTGAGTATCTGAAACAGAAGCCACAGTAGAAACACTAACCTCAGGGATATTAGCCGGGAGTGACGTGTCCAAGCCATCAGAAACCTGTACTATGGGAGTCAACGTCTCGGTGGTTCCGCCTACCTGCTCTGTTGGGATTGTTTCGGGCCACACTGGACTGATCAACCAATCTAATGGATCACTAGGAATCCCCCCTGTACAATAGATTGGGTGGAATAGTAGGACTCAGTTTCAAGGAAATCGCAATCCATCGTGGTATACATACGATGACTGTGAGGGTTATAGCAACGGTATCCTTTTTGGTGGATCCCATACCCCACAAAGACACATTTAGTAGAGCAAGGATCAAACTTAGAGCGTTCTGTTTTAGGAATATGGACAAAAACATAACATCCAAATATACGAGGTTGAAGTGTCAAGGATGTCGGAACACTCATATGAATGGATAAGGCTTGAAGCGGAGTTTGAAGATTTAATACCTTAGTGGGTAATCGATTAAGGAGATACACTGAGGTTGCAACCGCTTCAGGCCAAAAAGAGGTGGGAACATGTGACTCGAGCATAATTGCTCTTGTCACTTCAAGAATATGACGATTCTTTCTTTCTGCCACGCCATTTTGTTGTGGGGTATTCAGGCAAGAAGTCTGATGAATGATACATTTTTCTTGGAAGAACGGCTTAAGAGTAAAATTGACAAATTCTCCTCCCTTATCCGAACGGAATACCTGAATCTGGGTATGAAACTGAGTTTGAACTAAGTTGTGAAATTCTAAGACGGAACTTCGGATTTATGTGTGAGAAAATATACCCAAGTCATCCGAGAAAAATCATCTATAAAGAGCACAAAATACTTGAAACCACTGTTTAACATGCATACACCGTTATTCGGGGCGGGACCCCATACGTACGAATAAATCAGGGAAAACACATACTTAGCTCTAGAATCAGACTGTAAATAAGACTGTTTATGACTCTTAGCAAGTATACATGTCTCACAGGACATTTTTTTATTGGATGGGAACAACTTAGGAAATAATGTAGGAGATACCCTGCAGATGGATGCCCCAACCTTCGATGCCACAGCCAGTGTTGCCTGTCAACTGTCACGTGAGAAAGCCATGCAGTTCCGTGTTGAGCCACTTCTTCCACATAGTATATTCCTTGATGCTCAGCACTACGTCCAATGACTCTCCCCGACTGAATATCCTGTAATAAACAGAAACTCGGATACATTAGTACCATAAAATTCATCTCTTTTGTCACATGACTAATAGAAAGTAACTTGCAAGACAAATTTGGCACATAGACACAGTTCTATAATTTTAGTGTTGGAGACAGTGCAATAGTTCCCGCTCCATGAACCTGTGAGAGATCTCCATTTACACTCTGAATCATTTCCTTATTCGGTACCGTGACTAATAAAATCATTTATGTCATATGTCATAGTGTCAGTAGCGCCACAATCAAATAGTCACCGGTTAGTTTTGTTAGGTTCAGATACCCGAGATGCAAAGGCCTGAGGGGTACAGGTCGACTTCCCAAAAAAAGACATACCTTGCTGCTCCTCCTTCTCACTGCCGTCGCCCTTCTCTCCTCCTTGGTTTCCAATCGCCGTCGTGGCCATGTTCCCGGCGCCTATCCCCTCCTTCCGTTGGCTCCTCCAGCCTTTGGGAAACCTAATCAACTGATAACACTCCTCCTTGCTATGACAGAATTTTCCACAGTGACTACATGCATGTTTTTCTGTTCAACGCCGCCGCTGCGAGATGATTTCCCTCTACCGGCGACTGATTGCGGCTTGGTGGTGTAGCTCGTTACAGCGGCGGTGTAATTTCCTTCTTATGGGCGAGGTGTGACGAAGAATCCATATCCGATTCCGGTGCCGGAGGTGGCAGTTGATGGTTCAATGTCCCTCTTTGCAACACCCATAACGCACCTCTGGTCCCTCTCTGATCGTATAGTGGCATATGCGGATTCCACCTCAGGTAATGGGTTTTCTCGGAGCAGATCTCGTTTTTCTTGGTCAAATTTGTCACTGACAGCATTCAGAAACTGGTATAATTTGGTTTCTGCTCGCTTTGTGTTCCATATTGTTATATCCTCTGGATATTTCATAGGATTTGGATCCCGTAACTCAATATCCCTTCATAGCCTCTGTAATTTACCGTACAAAGTTCTAAGGGAATCAATTCCTTGTTTGGTGCTGTTTGCTCGAACGATTAAATTGAACAGTTGAACGCCATGTTTTCCCTTACTGTAAGTCGCAAACAGCCCCCTCCAGAGTTATTTTGCATTCGGGAATTCGGCATACTGCTGCACCATATCCGACTCCATATTATCTAGCATCTACGAACAGACGATTAAATCGTCTTGTTCCCATTGTGGGTAATCAGAATCATCGGTTCCAGGTGGCTCCGGAACGCCTTTGAGGTGACGTAGATTCCCTTGGCCGCCAAGCTTCATACTGATCAACCGAGACCACAGGGAGTAATTGTTCTCATTGAGTTTTATACTCATATGAATCGTAGGAACAGACTGCTTCTGCGTGTTGTTGTTTGATTGTGGTAGGTTTGAGAGTAGTGCCGTCAATTGAGCCGCTAGCGTCGTATCTGTTGTAGCGGGTTCGCCGGTATGAACGCTACCGTCTTCGGATCCTTCCATGACTGCAACTATACTGATGAACGATTGGTAGATGATGAGCGTCAAGGAAGATCGATTGTTAATTGATTGAAAAATCCTGCTCTGGTACCATGATGAAATATAAAACAATCTTTGGAGAATTTTCTCTATATTTTCACATATTTTGAATACAGGGATTACAAGGCTACTTATATCTGTACAACTATTCCTAGAATAGGAAGATATTAACAATAGAAAATTACAGATATTATGGAATTTAATTCCCTAAATATAGTCCTTTCTATATTAATATTTCTAACACTAACTATATGGTATGATATGATACGTAGGCTTCTCCCCACGCAATTGAATTGAATGTGTCCACGTCAAACGAAGAAATATGGACTAAATCCTACAGACTATACAGAGGGAAAAAAGATAGTATAGGAGAAGAAGACCTGTCTCTGTTATAGGGATAGATAGGGCCAGAGAGGGTGAAAGGTGGGATATACTTTGTACTTTGAAACCTATATGGTGCTAAGCATATATTCCTGGTTGGCTGCTAGCTCAACATGCATGGATATGCCACGCGAGGTGAGGTGGGACACCATTGGATTCCCTAGCTACTGCATACACCTTTGGCTGGGGCAAACCTTTGGGGGAAATGCATGACGATCGATGCAACGGTGTGGACGAGCTAGCAGCTCAGCTCGTGTGCACGTTTTGAGGATCATTTACATATATTTTAGTGAGATAGGGGGTGTCTAGCCAGGACTCCAGAGGTTCATTAATTGCACGGCTATAGATAACGAGAAAGTGCTTTGTGTACACTGGATTTTCACACCAAAATCCACACAGTGTCAGCCATTCATATAACATGATGCTGTCTCTGTAGAAGTCTTTCTTGCTACTGGATATTAATTGTTGAATCACATCTTAAATAGTACTAGTAACTACAGTAGTTATTATACTTTTCATACGTCTTCGCGTTGATAATGATATTAAGGTGTTGGTTTATCAGTATATGTCTTTTTATGCATATTGGACAAGTACATACTATCTAACTATTTTAAAATAAGACTGAGTTGAAATTAAGGGTTCATTTGTTATTTTTCGTCAAAGCCAAGAACACCCATTCTACATATTTTGTTTTTGATAGGCAAGAAATACCAACTAGCTAGCTCTTACAAATATGAAGGGACCAAGAACTTGAAATAAATTTCAACCAAAAGAGAAAAAGAAAAAGAAAAAAAGAAAAAAAAGAAATAGAAATTTGGGCATTTATTGTTATTATTATTATTGACTCGATTCGCACTTAAATACTAGGGAGTAGTACTTATTGGGAATTTGAGAGTAACCCCATAACCTACCCCAGCATGGTTCAAAACAAATAAAAAAATCCTACCCCATCTCTATACTATAGTACAACTACAAGTAGGGCGTAAGGACCGTAGCTACAAGGACTGGAGTAATCCACCCAGAACTTGACAACGATCGTTATAGAAGAATAGTATAATGAAAAAACTAAATCACCCGGTTATTATAGCAGCATATGCGCACAGTTGTTAAGTGCCCGATCTTTATCGCACTTGTTTACAAATATTTACCAGGATCCACAAAGAGTAAATGTTTTTGCTTATTAGAGTTTAATCAGAAGGAACCGTCAAAGATTCCCAAATGGTGCACTAGATTTTTGAACTAGATCTAGATGGATGGGTGATAGGAATTTTATGACACAGTGCCCAAACAAATTACGGGGAGGAAGTTGCAGAAGTTTGGAAGAAAAAGAAAAAGGAACAAATAAACAGTTGAATTGACCCGAATTCTTTGGAGAAAAGATTTCATATAAAGCTCCAATGATGGCGAAAATCAATGGTGCATCTGCTTATATTTGAAAATGTGGTACATGGTTGTGTTTTTTTGATCATTGACTACTCCAAATAAATGTGTATATATATATGGACAATTAGGATTAATAGTCGTATATTTTTGACAATCATCATGCATTAACCTGGAATAAATCCTTTTCTTTTTTTTAGTTTGAGGTAACCTTGAATAAATCATCAAGATTGATAAGGACTAGATAAGAAATGAATGGTCAAAGAGAAGTCGTTGTTACTGGCCGGCATCAGAAATTGTCCTCTATTATGTGTACACAACTGTAAATATCATCAATAAGATATTAATGTGACTGATTAATTAGCAAACAAAAATTGATAATAAAATTAATGTTGATTAAACCTGATCATATACTATATGTTTTCACTGACATCTAGTACCTTAATTAGTTCGACAAGAAAGAGTAACTAGTTAAGCAATTATAAACCTTATCTAGCAATGCACCTTAATCAATTTGATAAGACGTAACTAGTTAAGCAATTATAAACCTTATCTAGCTATCGGATGATTCAATAGAATAGCAAACTTGAATGATAACCATTAAAACTGTTTAGTAATAATTAAAACTGTTTAGTAATACTTTTGGAAACCTTATCAATATTAACAAATCTGGAATCTTTTTAGCAAAAATACTGATAAAAAACTGAAAATCAAATAGCAACTACTTGGGAGTTCAAATGATAGCCGGGATCTCCTCTCTTTATAAACAGAAGCAAAATAGCCTCCTTCAGACCTTGTGTTGATAAACTAAACAGGAGGCTGACTGGCTGGAAGAACAAACTCCTAACTCCTACAGATAGAGTTATCTTGATTGGAACTGTCACCTCTACATCAAGCATTTATCAAATGAACTGCTTCAAGCTTTCTAAAAAAACAACCCAGGGCATCAACATAATTCATAAATATTTCTTCTGGAGAAAAGGCAATGATGACCCTAAAGGATACTATCTAGAAGCTTAGGACTCTATTTGTAAGACAAAAAAGTAGAAGGTTTGGGTTTCATGAACATTGACATGTTCAATAGTGCTTTGATTACCAAAATAGGATGGAGACTAAGACAAAGATTCTCTCTAGTCTCAAATTATGACAAATAAGTATATCAAGGAAAAGAATATCCTCACCATGAATCTTAAGCCAAATATTGGGGACTCTTGGATTTGGAAAGGCATGGGGATATGAAACATACAAGAACATAATATATGGAAAATTAGAAATGGTATTCAGGTAAATATCTGGGAGGACAACTGGCTAAATGATCCAAGCATAACTCTCATCAAGCCACCAAATTTCCCTAGTGATCTTTAACTTGTAAAACATCTAATAACCAGCAACGGAGATTGGGACCTCGAAAAGATGGAGAAATAGTTCAATCATGAGGAAATCCTATCTATCATCAACGCTGTCATTAACACTTAAGAAGAAGAACAAATTATTTGGAAACTCAGTTTTAGTGGAGATTTCACTGTCAATTCCCTATATAAGGCCAAAATGGATAACAAGTACAAGAATGACATAATCCTTCTTGAATAAGGAAATATATGAAAAATGGATACTTCTCTTGCTATCAGATTATTCCTATGAAAATATGCGTATGAAATTCTCCCAACTAATTCCAAGACGATATCCATTCTTCATTATATTGATCCGATCTGCAAGTCCTGCACTAGTAAGGAAGAAACCATGACACATCCATTTATGTTTTTCCTTTTTGTTTTATCCATATGGAAAAATCAATTTGGGAAGAATCACTTTGAGATGGTATTGATGGTGGATTTTTGACAAGGGAGAAAATTGTAATATTTTTGTTCGCCAAACTGCAGAAGCATGAAATAAATATACATAAATTCCTGACCCAGCATCAAAATTATTAATACATACTGTTATTCTACATTCTGCAAGAAAATCGAGAAAGGGATATTCATATCTTGACTAAATTAGCCCTGTAGCTATTTTTTCATATATATGCACCATAGAAATCTCAGAGTTATATTCAACTAAATCCTCGTTATTTCATGTGCATCTATGCGAACTATTTGTATAAAACAGAATATGATGATTATGTAAAATTGCGAATATCCAGAATAGAGGCTAAGCTTTATCTGAACAAAAACGCAAACTAGATGCATACCATCTAATTGAAGAGTCGCATCAAGCATAGTTTCAAGTTGCAAACTTCCACAGCTGAATCTCTTGAAGATGTTATGTATGCACTGCATAAAAATTAAGCATAAATGCTAAAATTAAATATCATACAATTGAGAAAACCTATAAAAAAACATAAATATGGCCACGACATTAATGAATGTCAAAGCTAGTGGTGCATAGGAAATAACCATGGAACTAGCAAGTACTAGCCTTGGCAAACCCTAGTCACACTCCCAACACCTTAAGTAGTACACATATGTGCCAAAAGGCCAGGAAAGAGTCAAAAAGCCAAAAAATCAACAAAGCTAATAATCTTACGTTCCAAACAAGCCCTATCCTTGCTAGCGCTAGAACCAGCGCCAACTTCGTTGCAGGCCTGGCAGCGCTAGCGCCTCTAGCCACAGTGCTAGCGCTAGTTTTCCCTCTTCCTACTTTCGAGCATCTTTTCGCTCTTGCTTGTGCGAGCATCATCCTGAGTCCATGAATCCACCAATTCCTACGAGAATCAAATCATGTTACATGGGGGATTATACATGGGGTTTTCATCTGGCGGTTACAGCAACATGTGGCGTGGTAACACCCCATGATCTGAAAGTACAAAATAGTGGTGACGGTTGTAGAAGTTAAGGAGATAATGGAATCATGGTTTTCCAAAAACTTCCAATGATAATGGGCGGTTGCACCATTACCCCCACAATCTCCATTATTCCATCTCTTCACTACCTTCACTACTTTACAAGGAAAATACGTGTGTTCCCAATTACTAGAAATAGGTTATTTAGCCTATCCTGAAGATACAACAAGCTTAGCATTCTCTCAAGCTCTGTTATTTTCTCAATAGTTTTACATATCTACACACAATTCAACACATAAATTCCTTCAACTTTTTTCGCTTCCCTCCCCTAAGATCAACCCATTTTCTCTTCTAGTGACCGAAGCAGGGCGGAATGGCTACTATCGTGGTTTAGGCTTTCCATGTACGATTTTGATTTTTGAATTTAAAGAAAGTACTTCTATAGTACATTTTTTTCCTAGAATCAATTTTTAGGTACTAATAATTGGCGATCACGGTGCGACATCAATCTCTCGGTCACGAATCCAATTCTTCAACCGTCCAAAAATCAATTCTTCAATTACCCAAAAATGGTTGATCTTAAGTCAGATTTAATTACTATCAATTCTAACATTTCCCTTGTCAATATCAATGACGATGCTCATAACCCCGTCCCAACAGTCAATTGCACCACCAACCCATATATCACGAATAGTACTATCGAAGTGGTCGAAACCTCAATCACTCTGGTTGAATTGATGTGAAGATAAGATCTGAAGCAAGAATTCTAGTTAGACTGGAAGATGCGGTAGGTGCTCTATTATCTTTCCTTGTAAAATTAATAGAAGAAGTAGGATGTTGCAGCGCTTTCGAGCAAGGCCCAGGCTCCACATGAGCAGGGATAGATTTCTCGACTGGTGATTCTCCCCCTTACAACATTTGGAGCTTCACCACTACAGAAAAAACAGTAAACCAGGAAGCCATATTTCTAATTGAAAACTTGTGCGAGCTTCTTCACTTTTCCAAGGATCAACGTGTTATCACCTTTGCTTCTCTTAACCGCATAGCCGTGAACACACACCTGATGCCATCTCCGATGGAAATAGAGACGGCCACATCAGACAGCCCAGCTATAAATAGCGTCACCTTCACCGAAGAAGACATGATGGGTGAAGAAGGTCAAAATCGAGCCTTATATGTTACCGCTCATGTCAAGGAAACCTAATTTAAGAGGGCCCTTATCGACACATGAGTAGTTTCCAATGTCATTACATTCAGAATACTCAAAGTTACCCAGGTCCCTCAGAATCAGATCATACAACACCCCATAATGATGAAGTATTTCGAAGGTAACCGCAATAATTCCTATGGCAATGTTTATTTAAATGTACAAGTTGGTCCTATAGTATCCAAGGTGAAGTTTCATGTTATTGCGAAAGAGCCCGAATACCATATGATACTGGGACGCCCATGGCTATACGATAACAAGGTTGTTCCTTCCACCTACCATCAATGTGTGAAAGCAGTACTGAAGGAGAAGATCATACGTATAACAGCATCGCCATCACCCTACACTCCAATATATGAAAGTTGAGTTCTTCAAGCCAAAGGATGATGCCGTCAAGCCAACCAACAAAGTCTACAGCATGTCGTTACCGGACTGGGCATCGATAGCATACAAACATTAACCTTCGCTACAAAATCCGGGTCATCAGGAGTTGCTTCCATATCCTCCTGATACCGCCATGGGACCGCCGGCATCACAAATTCTCAACAGGCTAAAAGAAGTCATATCTGTGTGACTAGTTGCGACAGCGAAGGAAAAGTGGTCTACCTCCGCAATCGTTGTTAGCAATTAACATGGTAGGCCTATAAAGAGTCTCCCTACCCACAGATATGCATCCATAGTGAAGAGCAATATCATGAGGAAGTCCAAGACGCACCACGACAATTACAAAATGGTACAGATGTTACAGCTGACAATCTTGAGACTATCAATCTAGGCAGAAGAAAGTTCACGACCAGTTTCAATCAGCTCATCCTTATCACCAGAAGAAAAAGTGGGGCTTGTCAATCTACTCAAGGAATATCAAGACGTCTTTGCTTGGACTTACGAAGAAATACCAGGGTTGGATTACAAACTGGTCACTTATTATTTACACGTTGCTTCCGACGCCAAACTAGTCAATCAGTAGCTCAGACATCTAAGCCACGAAGTTAAGGAGCAAATCAAGATCGAAATTTAAAAGTTGCTAGCAGCAGGCTTTATCAAACCTATCCAATACCCCACATGGTTGGCTAACATCGTCCCCGTCAAGAAAAAGAATGTACAAATAAGATGTTGTGTGGACTTCAGGAACCTGAACAAATCTTGTCCCAAGGATGACTTTCCTCTCCCAAACATCGACATGCTCGTGGATGCGACCAGTGAACGTGGCATGTTTTCATTCATGGATGTTTATAGTGGCCATGCAGTGAACAGTGATGCTGGCCAGTGAACCAATGTTGCTGGCCTAATAGTGCTAGCCGCGCCAATGCTAGCGCCTGTAGCCACAACGCTAGCGCTAGTTTTCCCCTCTTCCTACTTTCGAGCATCTTTTATCTCTTGCTTGTGCTAGCATCATCCTGAGTCCATGACTCCACCAATTCCTACGAGAAATCAAATCATGTTACATGGGTGGATTATTTATGGGTTTTAGGTATGGCGGTTACAACAACATATGGCGTGGTAACACCCCATGATTTAAAAGTTATAAAATAGTGGTGACGGTTGTAGAAGTTAAGAAGATAATTGAATCATGGTTTTCCAGAAACTTCCAAGAATAATGGGCGGTTACACCATTACCCCCACAATCTCCACTTCTCCATCTTTTCATTACCTCCACTACTTTATAAGAAAAATACGTGTGTTTCCAATTACTATAGATAGGCTACCTAGCCTATTCTGAAAACACAACAAGTCTAGTATTATCTCAAGCTCTGTTATTTTATCAATAGTTCTACATCTTTACACACAATTAAACATACAAATTCCTTCAACTTTCTTTGCTTCCCTCCCCTAAGATCAACCCATTTTCTCTTCTTATGACCAAAGCAGGGCGGAACGGCTACTATCGTGGTTTAGGCTTGCCCTTTATGATTTTAATTTTTGAATCTAAAGAAAGTACTTCTACAGTATATTGTTTTTCCTAGAATCAATTTTTAGGTACTAACAGATGGGTCCTTACATAACTTAAATTTTGGTTTGATCCCAACCATGTGAGAAGGTATCGCATTACCACCTATTGAATTGTTTATTGGTTCATCTAGAAAGATAGATGTGGTTTTATCTTTATAAATATTGTTCTTGATGCTAAATATACTGTTAAAAGTATCAAACAAAAAATTAGTTCCCATGCTAGAGTGCATAATAATAGGAACCACCTTCTCAACAATTTCCATTAAAACAGACTGAATGGAAATCAAAGCTCTGATTTCTCTGCAAATGACATAGGGCCCTATGGGATTACAATCAAAATTTGCACTCCCAAGGACCCTCTCTCAAATTCTTTATATACTGCCCTAATTGCTTTGGATTTTGCAGGAGAATCCATTGGAGCTAGATGATTTCCATGTCAAAATGGATAGGATGGAATATCCAAAGGAGATGCTCTATCTTATGAATGGGCCAAATAAATGCAGCACCTAAAGGTGGAAATTGAAGTTGAAGATTTGGTGACTGTGTTTAAAAGAATATACCAGGATGTGGTTTAAGGAAGATTTTCTTTTAGCTATCATGCTAGTTATCAGAGTGGTAACAATGACAGGATACGCCCTTACTTTTTTCTTTGTTAACCTTAAAGTCATTCATAAGATCGATAATAATCAAGCTTTCATTATATTTTTGGCATATAAGAGATACAATATCAAACTCTATCTGGTGGAAAGGTCAGACTACTAGCACTTTTTTTTTGCAATCTCCATAACTCTCATAAAGTATGGACTCTCATACCAGTTTTCTTATATAAAAAAAATGATAACTATTACCTATGCACGATATTTTTTTCATGGGTATATAATGGCATCGTGAAACATTCCTTAAATTGTTAATATCCATGGGAGAGGAAGCGCCAGGATCAAAGGTGAGAGGGGAAAACAATAATATTTTCTCTATCCTAGAATTTTATTTTTATTTTGTCCTAGAATAAGTGATACTTTTTATTTTTATTTGTTATTTTTTCAAATAACCCTTACTAATAACTAGTGTTGTCAAAATTTTCTCTAAAATATATATACTTTGAAAGTCATGCTTATACTCGTTGAGTAAGTCTTTAAAAAATATTTCTAGCGGTATAATATTTACAAATACCCATATTTTACTTTGTGAAAATTTCAAAAATTTATTTATATCTCTATCTAAATTCTTTGGATCTTTGTCAAGATGCTTGAAAAGTACTGCAGTCGTTCATGTTGTTCATATTATAAATTGTTTTATTTATTTCCAAAATATTTATTTTTCCGAGTTCAAAAAAATTTGAATTCTCAAAACTCTACGACATCTAAGAGTTATATTTTCAGGAACAACAAAAGAAAAAAAAAATCCATCTCTTTACAAGAACCCGTTTATGTATAGATCTTTTAATGGACTCATCAAAAGAATTCTTATAATGGTTTATTTTTTAGTTAGTTTCTTCTAATAGTTTGATAATTACACATTACATAAGTTGGGTTATTATTGGGAACATAAGTGTAGATTTTAGAAATGAAAGGGAGAATATTGGTTTTGAGTTTCCAAAAAAAATGTTGTATCCTTGGTAACACTTTCATTCTCCATATCTTTCCTGCTAAAACATCATCATCTTGACTTTGTTTTCTGTATTAGATACCATAAGAGACTTACTAGTAAATTGGATCTGAGCATTTTCTTCCCATCTAAGGATATCAGCTTAATCCAAATCAGGAGAAAGAGTAACGATTTTCTTGATAGTGTCCCATTCAAACAGACTTCATAAAAGAGTTATGTTTCATCCAGTGTTGGTTAAGATATCAGAAACTAATGTTGGGGTATAAGTGAAATTTGAAGTGGTTGGTTGGATGTAAAAAGTTTCAAGGTTGGGGATCCAGTTATCTTTCCAAATGCTGATACTCATACCACTCCCAACTTCCCAAATACTAAATTCCTTTATAAGCATGAGGACTTTATAGACCCCTTTCCAGGCCCAAGAAGCGGTAGAGGTGCAGGTAGAATGAAAAGGATTGGTGTTGGGGGTGTAATTGGCTTTCATAATTAGGAACCAGATGAAGTTGAGTTGGTGGAAAAACCTTCATCCATTCTTGGAAATAAAGGACAGATTCATTTTATTCAGGTCTTTCAACCCATTCCCTCCACTTTCCTTGCTCCAACATAATCTTTTCCATTTACTGAAATACAAACCCTTCTTTGGACAAAATCCCCCCCCCACCAGAAGTCATTAATCTTGCTAAAGGCTCTCTTCGTGACACTTTTAATAACAATGAAAAAGGACATGGGATAAATGGGTATGGATTCAAGCCCAAATTTAGCCATCAGACCTCTCCCAGCAAGAGATAAAGCGATTTAGGTATTCATCCTTGTAGTTTACTATCAATCTTTTCAACGAGATTATCAAAACATGTGATCTTGGATTTGTTGGTAAACATGTGTCCTCCAAGAAACTTATCATCTAGCCTAGTTTTCTTAACCTTCAAAATGTATATTATTTGTTTCCCAAAACCATTTTTAATTTTTGGTGTAAAAAAATACCAGACTTGAAAAAAAAAATCATTTGGCCTGATGTCTTCCCATAGTCTTCCAATATTTTTAGGAGATTGGTACTTTGGGAGATGGTGGCTCTAGTAAAAATGAGACAATCATCCAAGAAAAGGAAATAACTAATAAAAGGAAAACTAGGATTAGTTTTGAAAACAGAGACGATCCTTAATTGTTCAGCATAGGAACAAGTTCAATTCGAAGTTTAATTTAACACATAAGGGTAGATAAGAAAAAAATACCAAAAAATTAATATCTCGTCTTTTAATAAGTTCTGTAACATTATAATATTTACAAAAACCCATCTTTTAGTGAGATATATCAATTCGAAGTTTTAACACATAACACTACAAAAAAATGGGTTTAAGCGACTACTCGTTTTAAGTCGCTTAAAGCCCCTTTTAAGTCGCTATAACCGTTATAGCGACTAAAAGTGGCAGTCGCTCCGTTGGTTGCCCAAAGCCATGTATGTCAAAGCCTTGAGTAACCATGCAATCGCTCTAGTAATAAACCAAGTAACCTAAAGCGAGTACTTTTCTCATTGCTTAACATTTAGACCAACTAACATGGAGCAAGTAAAACTGTGATCGCTTAACATCTAGACCAACCAATATAGAAAGTAAAATATCAATCGCTTCAGATATACCAATCATTCTAAAGCAAGTAAACTACTTAGTTGATAGATACATGGAGCAACTCGACCTAATTTTGCTTGGTTAAGGTTTTAAGCGATCAAATTGTTTTGCTCGCTAAAAGCGATTTCTGATTTTGATTGGTCTGAATTTGGTTGCTCAAGCTTTTGAGGTAGCAAAGTTTTTACTCAAGTTGATTGATTAAAGGTTTAAGCAACCAAATTATTTAAAATTCTGATTTTGATTGGTCTGAAGTTGATTGCTTAAGCTTTTAATCTATCGAAGTTTTTACTCAAGTTGATTGATTAAAGGTTTAAGCGACCAAATTATTTGAAATTTTGATTTTAATCGACCTAAAGTTGAATGCTTAAATTTTTAAACTACCAAATTTCTTTGCCCGTTAAAAACAATTGTGATTAGATAATCCCAAATTATAATTATAATTAACAATTAATATTAGACATTATCACTAATTAAGATTATATAATTAAAAATAAATAACAAAATTAAATTAAAATTAATACTAAAAACAATTATGAACCAAATTAAAATCATAATTGATTTAACTTTATTATTAATGAATTCAATTTACAGCATCATTTGGTTAAAAAAATTACAATTATTTATTCTCCAAATTACAATCATTGACTCAAAATTACGTAAGCTTTGGATGTATATTTCCACATAATGTCATATCGTCTTTGTAGTATTTCAGTAACGTATCCAAAGGAACTTCAAGAGAATTTGCTTCATCCTTAGAACCATCATGACTAGAACTGTGAGTGAAGGTCAAATATGCATTTCATGCTGAACTCCCTGCACAACAAGTTTAGGTAAGTCAGATGTTAAAAATTCTAAAGACCAGGATGACCAGGATCACTGAACCTTAGTGAAGGTTGGTACTATTACATTCTGCAATGACATGTATTTTTCTCATAGCTATAAACTCTTAGCATCAAAATTTCAAAGTGGAAACCTCATATCTAATTTCGTTCTGTAACAATTCATATTCTGTCATAGCATCTAAGAATGACCAACTGCAATCAACCAAAAAACAATTGCTCCCATAAATAAAACTTCTCAACAAATGCAGAAAATTGATAGATCAATGGAAAACAACTAGACAGGGACATCCAATCAGTGAACTAGACACATTTTTGTGAGTTCGAAATTAAACCTAACAATCAAGTGATCAATTAAGAATGTTCTCATTCTCTAATACAAGAAATATATTAATTTCATATCAACAATAGGCATACCCAAAGATTGAATAAGAAAAATCAGTCACATACTCACAAGATCGTAAACTCTTAGCGAAACATACACTCCTTTGGTTATATTTTTTTCTCTTTCACGGGACAATGAAATGCCAAATCATTCACATACTTACACAATTTTTTTCCCTTTCACAGGAAAACGAATTGCAAAATCAATTACATACTCACACCAAATCAATTACATACTCACACCAAAATATTAGAAACAAGTTCAAAAAGACCCAATCTACAATTCATCAAGCGTAAAAAACAAAATCATTCGAGGAAAACTACAAAAACATAATCCACAATAGATAAGAATTTTTTTAATCAAAACCCTAGTTAGGAAAAAAAAATCTAAGAAATACCCAGTTCTAATCAGGAATTGAACAAGAATAATCACCTAGAAATAACTCTTGCAATCTCCACCTCTTCACTTCGTTCATAATCCCCAACAACATCACCACCAAATACTTCAAACGGAAAAAAAGAAAGAGGAAAAGAAGATTAACATTCAGACAAAAAAAAAAGAATTACAGATCGAATTTCTAGGGCTGCAAAAAGAATAAAAGCATATCAGATCTATACGAACCTTAGATGTTTTTCCTTCGTATGAACTCATGTCAACCTCAAACCTAACCAAGTTTCCGAAACAAGTTACTACGCACCAACAAGATCTGTGAAAATCAGACCTATACGAATCTTCAGCACTCAAAGCTTCATTCATCATCATCAATAAAACAAAATCAAATTAGTTTACAACATCATGTGAAAATCTTAGCCCACCACTGACTTTGTATCTCATTTAGAGTAGGTTAAACCAGAGAAAATGGAAGAACGGGAGAGATGGAGGCGGAAAAAGAGATGGAGGCGGAAAAATGAAACTAGGTTTAGCAAAGTGAAATGAGAGAAAAAAAGTTTTGGACGGTGATAAGGCTAAGTCATACGGATTATGAATTTTTTTGGACGGTAGAGATTTGATTTGAGCACTTCATACGGATTAAGGTAAGTGCAAAAAAAATATATGGTTTTTTTGCTAAATAAATTTATAATTTTTTTTGATAAATATTTTTGTGCCATTTTTTTTTATCTTTTAAGAGTATTTTCATCATGAGGAGTTATACCATAGAGAAAATGAAGAATATCATATTTTCAATAATAAAGTAATAATTTTTTATTAAATTAAATTTTACAAATTTTTTTGTGATTATTTTTATTGAATAAAATTGAACATGAATTTTTATTAAGTAGTTATGATTTCAGTTGATGATTTATGCTTAGTTTAGGTCTCTTGATATTTTATGTTTATGATTTACAACTATTATTTTAAAAATCTACTTATTGGTAATATTTTAGAATCAATATGAAAAATTTATGATAATTAAGATGAATCTAAATAATGAGAAATTAATTCAAGATTTTTTGTCGACTTTCGGTTAAACATAATTCCCGAGTTTGTATAATTTTTTTACAATCGACTTGTGTAAATCACCTGAGCGTATACCGCTCGATCTCACTAGATTTTTCATATATTTCATGGGTTTATATGGTTACCTATCAATTAAAATCGAATTTCCATCAACTTCACGTAATTTTGTTTTTTACCCGTTAATCTTATCCAATATCGGTCGACCTCACTCAATTTTTCTCGGATTCCATCGTTTTCTCCAGTTATCCATCATTTTAACCGAATGTCCATCGATTTTAGTCAATTTTACCCGTCACCTAACAATTTCACTGATTGAGGATATTATTATCGACCTTTGATTATACATAAATGTTGATTTTGAATATGTAAAAATGAACTAGAAAAATAAGAAATTAATTCGATAATTGTTATTTACTTTCCACTAGAAAAGAATAGGGGATAAGTATAGAGTGTCAAACGTCTTATATGTGATGTCGAACACTAAGAAGGATTCATTTTGTTGAATTTTGAAGCAAATTAAGGTTTCTGACGGGTATGCATCAAACATTTCTCATTGTGTGAACCTTGAAGAGCGAATGCTTATAGGTCTAAAAAGTCACAATTGCCATGTTAAATCGAACTCGTTCATTCGTTTTATTTATCAACCTTCGAACTACAATTTTTTTTTAAAATGATCTGTTTAGAGATCCGATGGGGATTCCTCGTATTGATGGGATATACTTATCAATTTCTCATATTATCTACCATTCATGGATAAGTAGTCGTAGTTTATGCGATATATTGATGTTGAGCAAAAATTAAGTACGAAGTTTGAAATAATAAATGAAAATTAAATGAGATCCAAATAATTTGAGCGAAATTGGATAATATTTAAAAATACACAACTGATAAATCTAAATGAGATCGAAACAATTTGAGTGAAATTGAGTAATATTGAAAAATAAAGAGCAAAATTGAACAAGACTGACTAATTTGAAGTCATATTGAGTGAGACAAGTGAACGCATTAAGAGAAATTTAGTGCATTCAACTAAAATCTAGTTAGATTGAAGGATACTAAATAAAATTAAGCAATACTGAGCGAGACTGATGAATATTACATGGAATCGAACGAGGTCAATCAATATTGAGTTCGAACTCACCGATTAATCTTCGATTTATTTTTAATTCAATAAGTTTTGTTCTATTTCACTATAAATCACTAAATGTTTCATCAATCTCACTTGAGTTCATACAATTTTCATCTTGAATGTAGTCATTTTTGTTGTATTTCACTAGAAATCACTTAATGTTTCATCAATTTCACTTGAGTTCATTCATTTTTCATCAACCCCACTACAAATCACTCAATAGACATTGATGAACCATTGAGTGATTTATAGTGAAATAAAACAAAATTGACTGAATTCAAAATAGATTGAACTCATAAACATCATCAAACAAGGGGTTCATTGCCTTTTTACATGATCCTAAACCCTACATATAGGCATCCAAATGTTGAGAAATCTAATAATTTTAAAAAAATTTATGCAAATCAAACAAGGGGTTTTAACCATCTCCGACACTTTTGTGAACTAAGTTTAGGCGTTAATTTATGACAATATAATCCATTTCTGATTAGTCGAAATATCTATACCGAAACTCCAAATATAGTAATGAACCTTAAAATATGCTTTATTTTAAAATGGATGGATGTAATTAGTAACCTCTTCCCCTAACTCGTTAAACTTATCAGAAACGCAAAATGGGATGTCTCATGTGTGCAAAAACTTAAGAGTCGCAACATTAACTCTAAACTACGAGACATCAAGCTCTGCGTCCCAATTCCTTTCAATTGGGATGATCATATATTTTTTGTTATTAGGTAAAGCTTAACTTTATACAAGAAATTAAGCTACATCTCAATTCCTTTTAATTGAACATTTGTTGGGGTTCAACCCAATTCATCAAATCATAACTTAAAAACAAATGACAAACTAATAATCCTAATTACATAAAAAAAATTAAAAAAAAATTGATTAATCCTAATTTCTAAAATTCATTACGTTACGATAGAAATATCCATTTCCAACGTTACGATAGTAATATGCATATTACTCGACTATTCCGATCAATCAAAATTGACTATGATTTCTTCAATCTCACTAAAATTCACTCAATTGTTTATCGAATCGACTTGAATACACTCAATTTTGATCGATCTTACTCAAATTATATCAGTTTTTATCAATTTCACTCGATTTCACTTAGATTTATTGAATTTTATTCAATCTCAATCAAAATTATTCATTTTATTATTGATCTAATAAATCTAACGATATGAAACTATGATTTCATCAATCTCACTAAAATTCACTCAATTTTTTATCGAACCGACTTGAATACACTCAATTTTGATCGATCTTACTCAAATTATATCAATTTTATTCATTCTCAATCAAACTTATTCATTTTTTTATCAATGAAAATGAATAAATTCGAGCGAAATCGATGAAAAAATGAATGAGATTGAATAAAATTCAATAAATCTTAGTCGATTGAGTCAAAATCTTAGTCGAAAATTCAATAGATTGAATAAACTATTGTTTCATACTTTTCTTAATGACCTAGTCGATTGAGTCAAAATCTTAGTCGAAACCCTAAATGTACTTATGTTAGTTATATTCAACTTAATGACCTAGTACATTGATATAAGTTTATATTCCTCAACCTTTTTAGTTCATTGTATGTAATTTACGACCGACCTAAGTTTATATTCCTTAACTCTTATCCGAAGAAGTTAGGGTTTTTCTTTTGGTATCCTAAATTTTTTCATACTTTAGTTTCATAATTTAGAACCGACCCCTGAGTCGGAATCTTCATCGGTGCCCTAAACTTATCGATGTTCGCCTTATTATTAATTAAAATCAGTCATTTTTTGATCGATCTTACTCAAATTCACTAAATTTTCATTGATGTCGCTCCAATTCACTAAGTATTCTTTAATTTCACTCGAATTCGCACAATCATCAGTTACTTGATTTCACCTATTTTCACTTGACCTTACTCGCCCGCACTCAATTTCACTTGTTATCCATCAATTTTATTGAATATTCCTCAATCTCACCAAAATTTATTCATTATCCATCAATTTGACCAAAAATGGAGTAATTTAAACACAAACATTATTTTCGTTTTTTAAGTCTAAAACACACACACACAATGATCCTTAAATTGTTTATCTGGCCAATAGAAATCCAAACATATCTGATCTAACGGATATAAATACAGATTTACGAAATCATACGGATTACCACCCAAACATCTGGAAAAATCTAAATTTGCCGCCATAAGATCAGGGAAAAGAAGAAATGGCGCAATACTTCCCACCAAAATTTCACCAAACTTTTTTTCCCTCCACTGGAAATCCTAGCTAGTTTTTTTTTTCCTTTTGTAAACTAAGCCTCACTCTCTCTGTTAGTCTTTGTTCTTGATCTTCATCTCTCTGAAACCTTACCCAAATTTTACCGAATATTCCTCAATCTCACTTAATTTATTTCTTCAACATATATCAAATTTTAGGGTTTGTACACATCTCTGTTAAATTAGAGATTTCAGAATAAGAGTTTCTACAAATTAGGGCTGGAATTTGTGACAGAGTCTGGAGCCATGGCTTGTTAGTGAAGTAGGGATTTCTGAAAATTATTGGGTTTTGCTCGGCAAAGATTTATTTCTTTTTGTATTCTTATTCTGATCATTAATACTTATATTGGGTTTCTTTTATAAATTTCAATTAACTTTACTTATTTGAATTTTGTTAAGGCAAAATTCAGGCATACACAATGTTTGTGATATTGCCTCTGCCAGAATTGACCCAAAAATGAGAAGAAATAGAGCCAATTTTTAAAAGATGACCACCACAGGAAAAAAGACTCCTAACATGACCTCTTGACCTTAAGAATGCCAATTCCTCATCACTTTCCTCCACCTTGTTTTCCTACATAGCATCTTCCTCGAGCTCAGCCTTTTTGGCATTTTCACCAACAACTTCTTCTTGAACTCTTATATGATTTCCATTATTAGTCTTTGAGACATGTCTGAATTCAATCACCCTGAGAAAGGAGAAGCTTTGCACGGTAACTCCTTTTTCCCAAATTTATATTTTTTTGTGTTAATCATGTCAAATGTTTTATCATTGTGTTTGTGAAATTTCTGCTAGTATATATTATTCCAACTTATAAATTGCGGTTAGTATTTGTTGTGCTAATTAAGCTACTCAAATATGATAGGAATTTGTATTCTAAACTTAAAGAAAGAAGCAGAGCCAGGGGAATCATGCTCATTAGATACCTTAAGAAGGAAATGGTGTCTCTAATTCATGTGGATATTAGAAAACCGACTATGTAATCTAAGTCATTGTTCAATGTGAGAATTCAGTCAATTTGATGATTCTTTGACATGTTAATTGGATTAGTAGAATTGATTGTGTGGATTAGTAGAATCATTGTGTATTAGGGAACTTCTTTTCCAATGAAAAACAGAGATTGACTTGATCTGTGTGGTCTTCTTCCTCTTAGTGTCATGAATTTTCAACAAAAAATTGAAAGATTCAGTAAGTAATTGTTTTTTTTTGTGTGTATGAATTGTAGATTGTATATCTCTTTAGTGATAATGAAGTCTTGTTCTGTTATTCTTAAGTAGTTGTAGTGGTGGTGATAGTTAGTTATGGGATATTATTTGTTCTATTAAAACTTTGAGTGTAGTTATAAATGCTTATTTGGATGTACTTACCTCTTGTACATGGTTGGGCAATCTCCTATTCAATTGGCTTCCACTGCCATCGAGGATGACCTATCTCCCACCCATCCTATTCGATTGTGGTTGGCATTGAACTTCTCAGTCTTCTCTTATGAGATAATGAAATCCCTGGAATTATATGCAGTTAACACTTGTTCGTTTGCATAAAATAGTCTTTGATAGTATTAGTTGTGAAGTTTATGTCCAAAATTTCCTAGTGATTGAGTTGTGGAATTATTTTTTATCCAGGGAATTGTTACCTTACAAAGCAATCTTTTGATGAAGCTATAACAGAGCTGGATACCCTGAGCGAAGAATCTTATAAGGACAATAATTTGATTATCCAACTCTTAAGAAACAACTTCACCTTGTGGACTTCTGACATTCCTGAAGATGGAGGTAAATGCACACATATACTGTTAAGTCGAATGTTATGGTTTGGCAGTCATTCAGTTGTCATATTGTTGGTCATCTCCAATTATCTATTGCAGCAACAAGTCTTGTGTATCTAATTGTCTTCATCTATGTGACGCAACCCTCTTGTGTACATGAGTTACCATTTGTAAAACTTCAGTTCTAGGATAACATGATGACACATATTTATAGATATTCATGTGAAAACCCTTGTAGAGATTTTCGTTTGTGATATTTCCTGTGTTGCATGAAATCTCAGAGTGTTATTTACTTTCTGAAATTTTTGATATGCAATTTCAAGCTTTAACTCTTGATGTACTAGTATGAGCTATGTATTACACATCCATTTACGGAGAGCCTCAATGGATTCATAAGGTCCGTATGTCAACTCTTATCTACATCTGTTTGCTACTTGTTTGCCTCAATGGATTTAAAACTAAAGATACTTTTTTGAAACTGAGCGTAATGGGTCCAACAACTGTTGTTACACATGATTCTAACACACTCTCTGGAATCCCAGCAATCTGTTTCGTGTATTTGGTTGTCGTAATGGTAGCAGTGAGGCAACAACCCTTGAAGCCAGCAAGAGCCCCATGAGGTGTGTACTTTCTAATCAGTCTATTAACAACAACAAGAGTGACATCTGTCATTTGATCCTTTGTTTTCATGACCATATCGCTTATAGTAACTCTAATTTCTTCTTGTTATTCTATTATATCTTTATTTAGGAGACATTTCCATACTCCTGCAAGACCTTCAAGATCTCTGGGTAGTCTTATTGTTGTTCGACGAGGTTGGTGTAATTTTCGTTTTGTTTAACAGATTGTTGGTCTTCGGCGTTTATTCTGTGTCTTATGTATTCTCTCAATCTCTCCTCTTATGACTGTAATCGGAGGAAATAGTCCAGGTGCGGATGTAAACGGAAATTCTTCATTTGAATTCTCAACAAAACTGCTTCACCTAGCTTGGCACCCAACAAAAAACTCACTTTCTTGTGCTGCTGCGAACAGTCTGTACATGTATTATGCATAATAAAGATAGTGACGATCCTAGAAAGAATTTTTTTTGTTGCCGTGCTTTCTCTTTTTGTTGCCGAGGCTTTCTCTTGCCTTCTGCACAGAAGAGTTAGAACTTAGTCTGCAACAAAATCCGCTGCCCAACGAGACCCTCAAAACTGTGGCACATTTTTCATATTGAGGGATTCAAAGACGGCAGTTGCGAAACAAATCCATGAGGAAGTAACTTATCTTTTGTTCCCAGGAGAGCATATTATTTTTGATTTTTTTTTGTTCTTAATTTTTTTTTCCTATGAAAAAATATAGTTTTTGTTCTTAAATTGTGATTGTCGAAGAAAAGTGTGATTGTAGTTGTCGTCCTCCTACAATCAGAACAAAAAAATGTTCTATACTGGTAGGGTTTGAGATCAATGTGGGTAGAAGAAAGCTTATATTGTTACATTGTTCTCAATCATATACCATCTGACTAATCATATACCATCTGACTAAGATATAGGGTCTTATTCTCAAATCCAAGAAGAAAAATGAAAAAAGTGATTGTTATTAGTTTACACATCCATTTTCGTCGACATATACTTCCGTTGTGGGAATCGTATTATTGAACCAACAATTTTAAGGCCTTTGTTGATTTTTTTTTAATTAAGATTATTTTTCAAACTTAGTAAAACGGATCTAGCAATTAAACATATTTGGTAGTGGCTTAAACTTAGTTGCTGAGAGAGGTTTGAGCAACCAATTCATTTTCTTTTGCTACGAGTCTGTGCCTCAAAGTAAATAGCTACATGATCAATTTTTTAGCTGCTATAAATTACTTGAAAAACGGATCTAGCAATTAAACATATTTGGTCGTCTCTCAAACTTAGTTGCTGAGAGAGGTTTGAGCAACCAATTTATTTTGTTGTTGCTACGAATCGGTGCCTCAAAGTGAATAGCTACATGATCAACTTTTAGCTGCTATAAATTACTTGAAAAACGGATCTAGCAATTAAACATATTTGGTTGTGGCCCAAACTTAGTTGCTGAGAGAGGTTTGAGCAACCAATTTATTTTGTTGTTGCTACGAGTCAGTGCCTCAAAGTAAATAGCTACATGATCACTTTTTTAGTTGCTATAGATTACTTGAAAAAAGGATCTAACAATTAAACACATTTTGTCGTTGCTAAATAATAGTGGACACAGGTTTATAGCCGCTAAAATTTCTGGCAGTTGCATTTTAGATGCTTAAACTATTAAAGCGACTAACTTTTCGAGCTCTTGCTAAGATTTTAGACGCTTAAGACCGTTTTTCTTGTAGTGTAAGGATAAATAAGAAAAAAAATCAGAATTTTTTTTTCTCTTATGTTTTTCTTTAAGATTATGAAAATAACAAAATTCTCACTTTTTTAGCAACAACGAGAATAAATTAGTGAAAGCAAAATATGAATAAAATGCCTAATTTGTAATTTATAGTACTCTCTTTGTCCCTATTATAATGGAGGAATATTGGATTTTTATTTTCCCACTAAATAGGCGGAATTCCAATCCAAAATGGCTTTTATATCCTTATCTATGATGTATGGGTAATACTATTGAAAATAAGACAAAGGGTAAAAACAGGAAAAAATATAAATTTATAAAAACCAAGTAATTTCTTAATCTTAGAGATTTCATCTTCTCCGTCTACATATAAGGAACGAAGTGAGTAGATTATTGTGAAAAAAATGCAAATAAAATAAAAAAACATAATTTAATTAAAGATTTAATTATAAATATATACTATAATTAATCTCAGTGGTGCCATTCTCCGGTAAAGGCGTCTTGCCCTGCGTTTCTTTTCATCTCTTGCAAGTTGGAAGTAAAATGGGCTAGGCTCCCGACTATCAAATACTATGAGCAAAGCAAAAAGGGCATCTTGTTAGTTCTAATTGGATCATCCATTAATTGACCGTGCTAGTCGTTGAAAATGATGAATTACTTCTGACAAGTAACCTACTAATACCCTTCCTAGTTATGATGTTCTTCATCTCCGTTTCATACTTGTAGTAGTAAATTTTGTTGTTAATATCTTTGTTTTAAAATATTAACAATGGTCCACAAGGAGTAAATATTTTGCGTGGGTTTCCAAAAGTTACCGATTAATTCTTTTGTTGATATTTCAATTTGTATGTTAGTAAGAGTTTGCTTCGTATTGAGAGTATCATCTATCCTATTTGTGGGTTTATTCAACATTACCTGTCACAACTTTCATGTGTAACTGTCGGTTACTTCAGTATGTTATTTATATTTTGATATTACAGCCGATTTATCACCTCTTGTAATATTCTACAGTTGTGATGTTACAACTCTTGGATATATACTCTTTGTAATCAGTTATTAATAGATTATTATTCTTTCACTATTTCTTTATGGTATCAGAGTCAAAAGGGCCTGATATACGTATTTTTATTTCTTCCCCATTAGAGTTCTGTAACTAAAATTTCTAATTCACAATGAAATCTAACATTTCTAAAGTTTCACTCAATACTATATCAAATATTATTAATGTGAAACTTCACGATCATAATTATATCACTTAGAAAACCCTAATGCTTCAACTTTTGAAGAAATTCAAGGTTTATGGTTTTGTTGACGGATCTACTCCATCTCCTGTGAAATACGCAACAAAAGCTGTTGAGAACAATATAACCATCAATCCATCTTATATTCATTGGAATGATGCAGATCAAACTCTCATTCTGTGGATTCAATATGCTGTTTCTGAGAGTATGATTGCTTATGTTGTTGGACCTTCAACATCATATGATCTATGTAAATCAATAAAGGAGAGGTTTGCAGCTGTTACTTCTAATCATGTTCTTCATTTGGAAACCAAATTATCTACGCTAAAACAAGGTAATACTTTTATCACTGCTTATCTCAATGAAATAAAAAAAAATTCAGATTTTTTGTTTGTTGGTGGATCTCCTATTAGTGACAGTGAAATGATTGTTAGTGTGCTTAATGGTTTTGGATCTATTTTTATGCCTTTTCCACCTAAATTCGAGTTCGTAATCCGCCTATTACTATAAGAGAACTTCATAATCTTCTCATCGGTGAGTAAATTATTCTCTCTGAATGATCTAAATAAGTTATAAGTTATGAGGAATCCAAAGCTTTTGCTTTTTTCATATCTAACAATAGGCCATTTTTCAACTTCTCTGCTAGATATAATAATTTTCAACCGAGAAATGGTTCTTCATATCGACCAAATTTTTCTACTCAATCTAATTTTCATCAAGTTTTCCTTCAAGAAGTGTTGCTACGAATCCTTTCTTGGGAAGTTCTTCTCAGATGACCTCATATAGCTCTTCTACTCCTGTCAATTATTCTAATTTCAAGAACTACAAACCAACTTGTCATATCTTCTTTAAAGTTGGTCATTCTGCTATTGAATATAATCAAAGAATGAATTTCTCCTATCAAGGAAGGCCAATTCCACAAAATTTGCATCCTATGCTTACTACTGCTGATATTCTTGGTGACAATTCTTGGTATGCAGATTTTGTTGCTTCGAATCATATTACAACTGATGCTTATGATCTTTCTGAGTATTATTCTTATAATGGAAATGAACAATAAAAACTGCAAGTGGTGAAGGTATGCCTATATTTGATATAGGTAATTCTACTAAGTTTCTTACTAATACTTAAGTTGTTTGGCTAAAATCTTACTTTTTTCCATCTGCTTCAGATAAGTTGCTTTCAGTGCACAAATTTACACATGACAATCATTGTAGTGTTACTTTTGAAAGTGATAATTTTATGTGAATGATCTCATATCTGGGAGGATAATTTTTCAAGGTCAGAGAAAAATGGTCTCTACCCTTGAATCTTTCATCTGCACCAACACCAACATCTGCTACTTCTATCTATGCTGCTCTTTCGGCTGTGAAGATGTCTCCACATCTACATCATAAATGCCTAGGTCACCCATCCTTTTAGTCCTTGCAAAGAATATATCATTCTTTCTCAGTAGGTTTCTCTAATAAATCCATAATCTGTAGTGATTGTCCTAGGAAAATCTCATAAACTTCCTTTTAATTTGTCCACTTCCGTATAAAATAAACAATTGTAACTATTGCATTATGGATTTATGGGGGCCACGCCCTGTCACATCAAATAGTGACTATTCCTACTATTGTAACATCATTGATAACTTTAGCAATTTTTGCTGGATTTTACCATTAATAAAAAAGTTTGATTTTACATCTACTATCCAATAATCATGTTATAAGTTCAAAAATTATTTGATCTAAAAATCAAAGTCATTAGAAAAGATGGAGGAGGTGAATTCATTAACAATGAATTGCATTCATTACTTTCTGAAAGTAGGATTTTACATCAATTTACTTGTGCATACACTCCTGAGAAAAATGGAGTTGCTGATTCTAAGCATAAACACTTAGTAGGTCTTTGTAGAACTCTTCTACTTCAATCAAATTTTTCATATTCATTTTGGGTTGATGCGTATTATTAAAACTACTAACTATATGATAAATAGATTGCATGTTGCTTCTCTATCTTTTTTTTTCTCCTTATGAATAGGTGTATGGTGATGCTCCAAATTATCAAGACTTAAGAGTATTTGGTTGTGCATGCTATCCCTGGCTTAAGCCTTGTACTCATTCAAAATTATAACCAATAAGAAAGTTGTGCATTTTTCTTGTCTATTCTAGATCTCAAAAAGGTTACACATGTATTCAACCTTATTCCAAAAGAGTCTTCATCACCAGACATGTTACTTTTGATGAACAACACTTTCTTGCACTTGCTTGTAAGCTTTTTTCAGGTTTCTAAAATTGATTCTCAACAATCCTTGCTTCATACTGAAAAGTTTTCTTCATCAAATGTTTCTGCACCATCATCTACTTCTCAGAAGTTAGTTTCTAGTTTAGAGGATGATTCTACTACTTACTTCTCATATCTTACCTACTACAACTGAGGCTCCAAATTTTACTTCTCCTGCTCATATTTTACCTCAAACAGCTGAGTCTCCATTGACCACTTCTACAGATCAACAACTTTCTCGAAAAATGTATTTACTCACTCAATGTAAACTAGGGGTAAGAATGGTATATCAAGAGAAAGGCTTTCTTTTCGACTAAACATCCTATGTCTCATGTTCTCTTGACTCAAATATCTTACAGTCTGCCAACATCTTATGCACAAGCTAAAAAGGATCCAAAATGGTTGAATTATATGGATTTAGAGTACAATGCTCTCATGTATACTGGCATTTGGTCCTTAGTAGATCCTTCTACTTTAATTGGTTACAAATATGTGATTAATTTTAAGCATAAATCCATATGGTAGCATTGAGAGATATAAATTAAGACTTGTTTATAGGGGTATAATCAACTAGAAAGTCTTGACTATGAAGAAACTTTCAGCTATGTTGCTAAACCAACAACTATTAGGCTTGTTCTTTTTTTAGTTGTTCAAAATGATTGGGATGTTAAGCAAATACATATTAGTAATGGTTTTTTTCATGGTGATATTCAAGAAACTGTTTACATATCCCATCCACCAGGGTTTGAAGATAAGTAAAAGTCTCATTTTGTCTGTGAGCTACATAAGTCTATCTATGGTTCAAAACAAGCTCCAAGGACTTAGTATGAAAAACTTATGGATTATCCCCCATGGGGTTTAAATCATCTTTTGCGGATACCTCTTTGTTCATTTATAAGAGTGCCTCAGTTATCTCCATCATTTTAGTTTATGTTGATGATATTCTAATCACTGGCTCGTCTTCAGCTTTTTGCAACAAGGTAATCTCTCATCTTTCTCTATCTTTTCTTTCAAAGTACTGGGTTATGTTCATTACTTCTTAGGTCTTGAGATTACCAGAACATCTACTTCAATGCATCTCTCTCAAACCAAGTACATTCTTGATCTTCTGAAGAAACAAACATGCTTACTACAAAATCAGTTTCTGCACCATCTGTTGCTGACAATAAAATGATTAAAACTGATGGCGAACTGCTTGCTAATACCACTGAGTATAGATCCCTTGTAGGTGCTTTACAATACATTACTTGGGCAAGACCTGACATATCTTATGTTGTTAATCAAGTCTGCCAGCATATGAGTAATCCAACTGATGTTTATTTGGTATCTGCTAAGAGGATTTTGAGGTATTTAAAGTTTACAACTAATTTTGGCATTTTTATCTCAAAGGGATTACTTGCAATTTCTTCCTTATCTGATTCTGACTTGGATGGTAATCCAGATGATAGAATATATACCAGTGGGTATGTGTTCTATTTTGGTTCAAACCCAATTTCTTGGTATTCTAAAAAGCAACCTACAGTTGTTAGGAGTTCAACAGAGGCTGAATACAGATCTTTAGCACATACTGCAGTTGAGGTGCTTTGGATATGTCAGTTACTTAAATATTTGGATGTTTTTCTCTTCAGTTCTCCATCTCTGGGATATGACAACAAAAGATCTATTGCATTGGCATCAAATCCTATCATGCATAATAGAATGAAACGTGTTGCTATTGATTACCATTTTATTAGGGAGTTGGTTCAATCTAAAACTCTTTGAATTTCTTATGTTCCAACTGATTCCCTAGTTGCTGATATCTTTTACTAAGGGCCTGGGGACTGCTAAGTTTGATTCTCTGTGTTTCAAGTTAAGTGTTTAGTCTCACACTCAACTTGAGGGGGATAATAAGAGTGTGCTTTGTAGTGAGAGTAGCCCCTATCTTGTTTGTGGGCTTATTCAACATTACCTGTCACAACTGTCAGGGGAACTATTGGTTACTTCGTTATGTTATTTCTGTTTTCATATTACAGTCGGTTCTCCTATAATATTCTACAGTTGTACTGTTACGACTCTTGTATATATACTTTTTGTAATCTTTTCTCTCTAATCAATAAGACAGATTATTATTCTTTCACTATTTCTCTATATAAGTGCTTAAGATTTGAACTGAATTCTCAAGTTGTACTCCAATGTGGTCGTATCAAATTTTATTCAGCTCATGATTTTTCTTTTCAATGGGTCAGATGTCTCACTTTCTCATCCCTATTCCTACTCCTTACGATTATTTACTAAAACGTTTGCTGTGTGACGATAAAAATAAACTAAAGTTGTCACTGATTGGATCTTTTGTATAAGTAATGAGTTTATTGACCTGTGTATGATCACATAATTGATTTTAGCTCAACAAGAATTCTGCAGTCATCAATCAATTAGCGAAGTGATAAGACTTTGGCCTAATTCAGTACAAATGCAGCATCTCCAAAAATTTCTTGCTCAACTAGAGGCAAAGCAGGAACCCTCTTAATCTAATTAAGTAGTCACCGGTGGACTTCTCTAGTAGGAGGTGAAGGGTTTGACCCCGGTCATTATACCAGCATAGCCGCATAGCATAAAAAAATCCTTGTTATTATAGCAACATATTGTAGAGAAAAGATTATATACTGCTCGATTGTTATCGCAGATGTTGATTGGCTTTCAAAATATTTAAAATGATCCACAAGGAGTAAATATTTTTGTTTATCAGAGTTCACTGAGAATTAAGAAACCCGTCAAAGATTCCCACATGGTGGATTAGGTTTTTGGCTAGATAGATGGGTGGTGATAGGTATCGGAAATTAGTGCCTCTTACATATCTTGGAATTTAGGATTTCCTACCAACATAAGTTAGTCTGTTTCCTAATTCTAGTTGCTTCTTAATTTAGGATTTCGTTTCCAGTTTTTGGTTTATTTCTTAGTTATATTGATTCATTTTTCAAGTTTATTGTAGCCTATATAAGGCCTAGTATTGTAGAAGAAACTTGTAGCAATGAAAAAAGCTAGTTTATGAGAAGTGTCTTTCAGTAAAGTTCTGTTGTGTT